>CM076581.1:1622802970-1623125871 GCA_034641835.2 Pinus albicaulis
CATATGATGGTTATTTCTTTTACATGAACTAAACATTACCATTCGCCTCGGAAACAAAACACAATAGCTGATTTCCTATCTAGACTCCAAAACATCAAAGACAACACTCTAGTTGAAGATCAATTCCCTGATGAATATTTTTTTGCAATATCTACTCAAACTCCTTTGTTTGCTGACATTGCTAATTATTTAGTTTCAGGGAAATTTCCTTCAATAATGAATGCAAGAGACAAAAGAAAGATCATTTATGACAGTGAAAAATATTCATGGGTTGCTAATGAGTTATACAAAACAGGTCCAGACTTTATCGTTATAATATGTGTTCGAGAAGATGAGATGCCTGAGATTTTCAAGGCATGTCATAATGAACCTTGTGGCGGACACTTTGTTGATAAAATGACAGCTTATAATGTCCTTCATTTAGGATACTCTTGGCTATCCCTTTTTAAGGATGCTAAAGAGTATGTCAAAAGGTGTGACAGTTGCCAAAGGGTAGGGAAACCTTCTCCTTCAGGTGAGATGCCATTGCAGCCTCAGGTACATATTGAACCTTTTAAGAAATGGGCTTTAGATTTTGTAGGACCTATTAGTCCTCCATCAAGACAAAAGAAATATATATTAGTTTGCACTGATTATGTTACCAAATGGGTAGAGGCTAAGCCATTACTTTCTGCTACTGAAGCATCTGTAGTTAATTTTCTTTTTGAGGATATTTTTACTCGTTTTGGTGTCCCAAGGGAAATTGTTACAGATCAAGGAGCTTAATTCACATCAAGGCTAGTGGAACAAATGATGGAGAGGTACAAAATCAGACACAGAAAATCTACTCCCTATCATCCACAAGCAAATGGTCAAGTGGAATCTACTAATAAGGTTATTGAAGGGATCCTAACAAAGACTGCCTATTTACATAGAAGAGATTGAGTAGATAGGCTTCCTGAAGCCTTGTGGGCCTATAGAACTACATGGAGAAGCACAACAGGTCATACTCCTTATGAACTTGTTTATGGAAAGCAAGTTTTGTTTCCCATAGAGTTCCAGATTCAAACTTTTTAAAATGGCAAATAACTAGACTTGATTCATCAGAGAGGGGACAGCAGTGATTGGAGCAGATTAATGAATTGGATGAGATCAGACAAGATGCAGTCCAGAAAACAAGTATAGTCCAGCAACAAAGGACTAGATGGCATGATAATTACATCAAGGAAAGGAAATTCAAAGAAGGTGACTGGGCCCTCTTGTTTGATTCAAAGTTCAAAGATTTTCAAGGTAAATTCGAAACACATTGGCTTGGACCATATGAAATTATGAAATTTTTTGACAATGGAGCAAAAAAAATCAGGACAATAGATGAAAAGAAGGTCACTTTTCTTGTAAATGGTCATAGATTGAAGCTGTATCATAAGCCACTTTCAAGAGAAGAATTTGTCAAGAGATTCCAGGAAAATAGTGATGTGAAGTTGATGAAGAAGAATTATTCTTCTTCATCAACTTAATTGAATTTTCTGAATTCAAATGCATGAAAAAAAAAGTATAAACATGAAAACTAATCACTGATTAGCATGTTTATACAGAAAAGATAAAGTGAAAATCATAATCTTTTTGACACTTTAGCTTTTCAAATTTGTTCTTTTCCTGCAAGCATCTATCACAAAATCATAAGTGCAGACCCATTTTATATATCATATTCCACTTATGATTCGTTTCACTCCATCATGTCTCACTTCATTCATATTTCATTCACTCCATTCATCCATACTTCATTCACTCCATTCCATGGTCCACTTCATTTTCATTTCAGACTTTTAAATTTGATCTCTTCCTACAATTGAGTATTACAAATCATAAGTTGCAGGCCACTTTTCATATTTCATTCCACTTTACACCTATGATTCATTTCATTCCATTATAATTCACTTCACTCATGCTCCATTCCACCATATTTCATGATCCAGTTTATTTCATTTCATACTACACTCCACCAATGTTTCAATCATTTCATTTCATGTTTCAAAGCTTATACATGTATATTCTGCAGCCAGCCATACATTCTGCAGCCAGATACCCTACAGGCTACTATCCAACAATCACTTGTTCAGCAGCAAATTGACCCTGCACACCTATGTCAACAAACAAAATCAAATGGATTATGAAGACTAAAGGATCAATGATTTTCAAAGGAAGACAAAGCATATTAAAACCATAAAAATCAAAGGAAAGGCTAAGGTAAAGTTGTGAAATTATTATGATAACAGATTATGAAAGTTATAGTATGGTTAAGTTATATGTATGTTTCATAAAGTCATTTTAATTATTCATATTGATCGAGCTTATCATAAAATCCTTGGACAAAATCCCTTCCATTCCGCCATACCAAATCATCATTTATTAAAAATTAACGGTTAGTACTGAAGTGACCTATTAGGTCACGTCACTAACCCGAAGTATTCAGTGATGATTTTTAAATTCACACGAGATTTTTCCGCGGTATTTTCCTCCATGACAGCTCTCAAACTCATTAATTCGTGTGAATCACCCTCACCGTCTTTCACTCATCCCATAACCACTTCATGTCATCTTTCCGTAGCCAATTCCTGTTGCATAAACAGAGAAGTCATCTTTGGGGTGAAAACAACTCTCTACAGCCATTTTACCATGAATAGAAGAACAGTAACGGAGCAGTAAATTGAAGGTTGAGAAAAAAAGCCATGGGTCTCATTGTAAGGTCTGAACCAATCGGAACCAAATACTTAGAGGGTTACCCACAGATTAGAGAGATGCTACAGCAGGTTGGGTGGTTACAGTTTTTGGAAAAGTTCAATGGTTTTCATAAGGAGGTAACCAAGACACTTGCACGATCCTTCAACGGATCAGAAATTGAAATAGGAGATTTCAAGTTCACTATTACAGAATCCTTCATTGCAGAAGCAGCATAATTACCAAGGCAAGGTGAACGATGGTTCAAAAATAAGGAATTTCACAATGAGGCATGGAGGCAGATGCTCAAATATGTTGCTCATTTTTCAAAATTTTATAACTTGTGAGGGAAGGTTTGGTACCCTATATGTTTACCACATTTGGCTTATGATGCATTTCCTAGATGAAGAAATCAATTTACCCTTTTTCTTACTTCATAGCCTAAAGAGAATGGCTTCTAATGTCCAAAAGAGGGTTCAATTCTTGGAAACCACCTTGTATCACCATGGCCTAGTTAAAATCCTAACTGAGCATCATTGAGAAAGGTGGGAGACAATTGGGATGAATTCCTCTTGAGGAATCACTTTGAAGAACCCAAGGAATCTCCATCTGAAGGAAAACTTGCAAGAAGAAGCAGGAGAGGGAAAATTTCCAAATCTGTTGAACTTAAAACTGGTAAGTCCATACAAGAGGACAGTGAGGAGATTATCTCTGAGAAATTGGCTGAAATTAAGAAACATCTTAAAAAGGAAAAGATAATAAAAAAATATGCTAAGGAGAGAGGTGAGGGACCATCTAAACTAAGACGAAGCCATAGGCTTAGAGGCATATTGAAGAAGACAACAGTTAAGCAAAAAGGCATCATAGACATTGAAGATGAAGAGACACCAAATGATAAATCTCCTGAGTACCAGTACGAAGAGGATCTTGATGAAGGAACTCTGGAGATAGACCCATCACAACAACAAATCTATAATTATGTTGAGTCATTAGAAAAGAGAGCCTCGGAAAGCAGAGGAAGAACTCCTAGTCCACCAGGATTTGCAATTGAAGTACTAAGAAGAGACAAATATGAATTAGAAGTACTCAATAGGCATATAAAGAATGAAAATGAAATTTTAAAGGAACAATTCAAACTGAAGAGTGACATGAACACAACTCTCTCTCTGCAAATGGAAAAATTGTACAAGGCTAGTGAAAAGCTGAAGAAGAAAAACAAAAAGTTGAGCAGGGCACTTATAAATTTGAGATTTAAGTTGGTCATAAGGAAACCTAAGATGCCATTGAACACCAAGAAAAGCAGAAAAAGGAGGCTAGATTTCCTAGCAGAAGTTTCAGAATACATGGATTGATTACATGAGGACATGCAAAAGTTTTGCGGTGGGGGTATCTTGAGCCCCAAAGATGTCCTTTTCTTTCACCAAATTTCACTTCATTTCCTTTGTCCTTTATCATTTATAGGCTTAAAATATCAATAGGATTGATTAAATTCACTTTAGGAATTCATACAATGATTGACTTACTAAAATTTTGTGGTCTTATTGTTGTAGTAATTTTTGACTAGACTTAGCTACAGAATGCAGCCATTCTGTAGCTAGTCACCTATTCCACAACTATCTTCATGTTCACACAGGTTACAGGTGTCACTTAAAGGAAAAATGCATATGGTTGAATTGAATAACTCACCTACATCAGTCCTTGCCCTCTACAAAGTCTGAGAAAAAATCTGCAAGTGGTTATGCACGTGGAGGAAACCCAAACCAAGAAGTAGATTCCTACCAGGAAAAGGACTCTACAGATGTCTTCAGCAAAGTACGAGGCCTCCACAAGAGTTCTAATTTGATTTTAATTGAAAAATACACTTATCCCTATTTCTTCTCCAGGCAAGTTATGTATTTCTCTTATAAGAATAACTTGGGAAACCGAGAGACAGTTAGTTAGTTGATGTTTTATTGTTAAGTTGTCCAATATCATAATACTTTGTTTTTGAAGAATTTTCCTTTAATGAAAGAAGAACAAATTTAATACATGATCTGAAGTAATCTTGAAGAGATTCATGTGCTAATCTGGTGGTAGAGGGCCCCTACTGCCTGAGAGGCTCTGTGCATATTGTTTAGATAAGTAACTTTAGCTCTGTTTCTTTCCCAATTTAGGGAGTTTTCTGAACTTTATGTTTTATGCTCACTTACATCGAATGTTACAGCCAGTCTTGTTCTTATGAATTGTTCCAAAATACCACTAACACTGAATGAGATAGAGCTGTAGTATTTCATAAATTAATTGAATTTTAGTTCAGCTGCAGTATTTCAGAGGTTAATTGCATATTATTTTGGTTATTTTTAATGTATTTTAAGTTTTATTAGCTAGTTGTATTCTAGTTTTGTTACATTAGACTTAAAGGCCTTCATTATTTAAAAACTTCTCTTGTTCTTAATCTCTGCTAATACATCATTATCATAGGAACAAGAATTGTTAATGTCATTTTGAAGTCTTGACTGTTCCGCAATTTCTCATAATTTTACAAACTTTCCTTTTTCCAAAACTATTCCAAAAGATTTCTAACCCTTGAATGAGGCTTAATAGTGACATTTTGAGTTGCAGAATGGATTAATTTTAGTGTCATAAGCTAATTTAGAGTAGGTTTCCTTACTATGTTACAGATAATCTTTTCCAAATGTGTTCCAACAAATTTCTAACCATGGATGAGATTTTCTCTGTGATTATTGTAAGTGTTTTTTACTTAGAAGAACCTCATTGCATTAAACTTATCCTTTTCTCAATTTGTTCCAACATAATTCTAGTGAAATGAATTGGACTGAGTTCATGTTATGAGTTATTTTTCTTGTCAATTTTTGCAATTTGTGAATTAGAATTTTATGTTCTTAGGTGCCACACATAGTTTAGAATAGATTTTTCTCTGTTTTAGTGTGACCAATAACTTCTCTTTGCCAACAACTTAGTTCTTTTCCTCTTAGCATAAAAACACAAAACCAAAAACAATAGAAAAACACTAAACACAACGAAATAGGAAGCAGATACCTAGGCACATATAGTGCACTTCACTTCAACAGTTTGCTAGCCCTGGTTGACAATTTATGACATCAATTTAGGAACACTAAGTTGAGCAGACAATGCCCCAGAGTCATGCATTGCATTGTGAAGGATCTTGTCATGGATATTGAGACTGATATAAAAAGGTGGTACTACCCCTTCCTGAAACTTCCCTTCTATCTTTGGACCAAACAGAAGGGCTAGTTGATCATCACTCAAATTGATAGTGTCACTGTTTTCCCCTAGATTTAATGCTTTCAGAATTTGGCCTTTATATACATCCTGAGTGGCCAGCTCAGAGAGTGGGACAAAGATTTTAATTTTTGCAATCTCACTTTCCAAATTGAAAGTGGACTGATTCTTTGGAATTTTCAACTCTGTTTTGTTAGGCACTACCTTAGTGGCTGAATTAGTGGGCTGATTCTCAATACGTACAGGATTAGGAACCGTTTTATTAGGAGCACTAACTGCAGTGCTAGTGCTGCTAGTTGGTTGACTTTGTTTATCAGTGTTTAGATTGTATTTTTCTTTGTTATTCCCAGAACCCTCAGCTACTGATTTGTTACTTTCAGCAGTTACTTTAGAAGTTTTCTCAGGCCTTTTCTTGATGGTAACCTCAGAAGCCTTTGGTTTGGAAGTGTCTAGGCTATTTTTGCTTCTAAGTTCATACTGTTCTCTGACCTGCATGATGGCATTTTCAAATCCTAACCTGTAATCCTTAGATTCTAATATTTCCTCATCCCAATAAGAGGGTGAGGGCTGATCTTCCTCTGTGGAATATTTTTGGATTGAGTTATCTTCTCCAAACATATTTATAGTGTTTTCCTCATACTCTTCTATGATTCCCTCATCTTCATCAAGAAATTTCTCTTGAAATGGGGGAATAACTTGCTGATCTGAGTCTCTTTGTCTGTTGGGAGTGGCATTATTTCTTCTAAAGCTCTGGTTCTGGTTATGATTTTGGTTTCTGTTTTGGTTACTAACTGTGACAACCATTTTTTCCATCATTTGCTATAACTTTTCCATGTTTTTTGATAAACGGTCATAATTGGGGTCAGATGTGGAAGCTACATTGTCATCTCTATATGTTATCCTCTTCTCAGCTCTCAATCTTGCATTTTTCTCAATCAGGTTAGCCTCTACACTTACTGCTCCTTTTTGCATGTCTTCTAGTGTGTTGTAATCTCTCTCCATAAGCTGGTAGGCCATGTCAGAATCAAAGCCTTTAGGATATTTCACTAGAGCCATACCTTGGGGAGGTTTCATATGTGGAGGAAGAGCATTATAAACACTGTTAAACCTTGTAGAGTAGTCATGGACACTCTCTCCTACGTTCCTTTTAAAGTTCTTGTATTCTGCTAAGATTTGGAGAGGATTGGCCTTAACTTCCCATTTGTTTATGAAAATCTGATATAAAGTAGGAAGGTCTTGGATACTATTAGGAGGTATGCCTTTAAACCATTTCTTCACATCACCTCTTAAGCTCTGGGCAAAGATTCTCATTTTGACTGTATCATCATCTATCTCCATGTAGTCAAAAGAATCCTCCATCCTATCTACATGGTGCTGAGCTGTGGTGGACTCTTTTGCAGTGAAGTGTGGGATCTTTGATTTATAATCATTGGGTAGGGGCACTAGAGGCTGGGGTAAAACCAGAGGTGCATACCAGGCTGCCATGATGATGTTCAGGTGAGGTAAAGGGTTAGCTTGAGAAGCTGGTATGTGGATGATAGGGATACTAGGACCAGCAGAAGTCTATTGAGAAGATTTAGGGTGGCAGAGCCCCAAGTTTTGAATGAAGTGAATATCAGGAGGTGTAGATGGAGGGGTCTCTTTATCCCTAATGTGTTTACCACTTTGGGTTGGTGAACCAGGTAACTCAAGGTCTGGCTGGTCTAGAGCACTGCGTGACCTAGTTCTTGGTAGTCTGCTTTGAGAGTCTAAGTCCCAAAGTGGGTCTGATAGAGCTGTAAAGTCTTCTGGCACAGAGTTAGCTCTATGGACGTGGCTAGAAATAGTTGGTCTTTTAGGTGTAGGAGATCTCTTGAGGATGCTCTCAGGGTTGTCAACTATTTCAGGTGGGTTTGAGTTGGGATAAGCTCTTGTGTGAATGGTTCTTAAAGCCAGAATGTTGTTCTCCAACAAAGCAGCTTAACCCTACTTGCCACTTCTATTATGGCTGATGTTGTAATGGGCTCTGGTCTCCCAGTGGAGTCTTATGTGAACCAAGATAATTAGCAGGCCTACTGATCACCAGTGGAGTCTTTTAATCATTTAGGAACTATGGAGTCGCCAGGTGGAAGGTTTAGGATGTTTCAAGAGGGTATACTGTCCACCACAGTGTTTCTGTAATGTCCTTTTTAGGGAAATCCTTAAAACACAGAAAACTCTAACCAGAGATGGAATGGGAGGGCATTTACCAGATATTTCACCTCTGAAAGAGGATGAGATCCAGAGGCTGTTTGGCCCTTTCCAGACTCTGTCTAAGAGTGTGGGAGAAAATGCAACAAGTGGTATAGAAGTTGATTTGTGAATAGGAGTGTTTAACTGCCAACCTAACCAGAGATTGTAGGTTTCTGAGGCTCTTGTGATGTAGTAAGATGGGAAATACTCAGAAATTCCCCAGCAGAGTCGCCATTATATTGGAGACGACAGTGGGAGACAGGCCAATGTTATTAGTTATAGATTCTCAGATTTTTCCCCAGCGGAGTCGCCATTATGTTGGGGTTCCCATGTTTTGGAAAGATTGGCAATACCAAAAGATGAGACAACATCAAACCACTTTCAGACCTCAGGATCTAGCCCTCCTGGGTCCAGAGAGGGATCTCTCTATACAAGCAAAGGTTTTATGTCTTTGAAGCTCAAAGTTAAGATATTAGGCTAGTTATAGGCACGGGGTTTGTTTGTTTGATTCTTGTTTGGTTGTTGGGAATCTAGAAAGAAGGTTTCAATATAAGACAAGAATGTGCAAAGAGGATTTGAGGCAAAGGAGGGATAATTCAGAGAACATCAAGACCATTGGGAAATGGAGTCAGGAAAGGGTTTACTTGCTATTCAATGTGCAGGCTTTCAGTTGGGCTAGTCATCTAAAGCATTGGATCTTAAAGATGATAGTGTGGCATGAAATGGTAAGAGAGAAGGTGAAAGCAAGGAAACTTCCAAGGTGACCTTCAGAAATCAGATCCAGGGACATGGCATGCCATTGGAAAACCTGTGATCCAAACCTAAAGGTTAACTCTTCAAACAAGGAAACATTAAAGATTTAAACACAAAGGTGAAAACCTGAGATCACAGAGAGACTTTGAACTCTCAATGCTTCGGCCTCCAGCTCAAGGGAACTTAGAAAATTTCAATTAATTGAAAAGGATCCTAGTGAGACAGAGACAGATTTCTAGACTCCCAGCATCCCAATTCATTCAATTAAAGCCTAACAAGAACATCTAAGAACAGATTCATTAATTCATACATCAACTAGCAGTATATATTTGACCACTATACTGGTTAAATTAGCTTGAAATAAATTCTCAGATAACACATATAGCAGAAAAAATTGAAGGCAGGGAGAGCAGAAACATAGGGTACCTAACAAGGGTAAATCCTATGCCATATTTCTGATGCATGCCAGAAGAAATGAAATGTAATGAAACTAAAATGGAAAACATAGACAGAGAAAGAAAAAAATCACCGCTGCTTTAAATCAGGATCCAAATAAATGTGCTTGTCACATTAAAGAGCAACACCAGTCAAGTACAACATTACCAATAGCTTGATATTTAGTCTGAAAGCACCTTCCTCAACCTATCTTACAACTTTACACAGAGAACATGTCTCAAGAGAAACAACTTGCAATTCACAAATAGCCGATCAACAACCTTTACAATGAGTTTCTTCATGAATTTTATAGCTGAAAAGAGGTTGAGGAGGTAGATGGAAAACTAAATGTAGCATTAAAACTCAGAAGAGGAAGAGGGCCGAGGCCCCATTCTGTTTTAAATTTTGGGCATTTATCTTCAGTACTCTTTGGATGAAAGTGTGGGTGTTCGTCAGGCTGCAATTTACTCTAGGTATGAATTTGATGTACTTGCTGTAATACCTCTGCAATACTCTGGTGAACTGAGAAAAAACAGATCAATGACTTTGGGTCTGCCATACCGTGTAACAAATGCCTCTGATAGCATAGGACTATTGTCAGGGCTGGAAAACTTCTCATTGACACAATGTAGACTGAAACAGTAATTAGTATTGTGTCCTTTCTCAGGGGGAGACATTTTGCTGATGTGAAACCTTGATGATATCATTTTCTGCACACTGGACCTCTCGTGTGATTCATGAGGTCTTCAATCTGGTACTTTTCCTTTAGATTATTGGATTAAGGCTCACGATCTTCAAGTATATGCCTTAAACTCTCTGCTTTCTCACTGATACTCTTTTCCACTCCATGATTGCCTCTGTCATGTGAAATCTGCGCTTTAATGGCTCTGGACAGGTCTTACAGAGTTTAACTCTGCTCTTTGATGAAATATTTCCGGTAGAGTCCTTCCCAAACATTTTCCTAAAATATTAGCCTCGGACAATGGCCTTCTCTGCGCTTAATGTCATTGGAACAGTGACTGTGAACAGTGGGAGGCTTTCACCACTTGAAACCCTGCAAAACAAGAAAACATGTTAAGAAAATCCATGCATGGGGTGGGACGCTATGGATGACTGTGAAAAAGGCGACGTGGCATGGTTGAAGACGATGCATGCAGAGGATAACTGTGGGTGGACGTCGTGGAACAACGGGATATGCATTTGGACGATAGGGAGATTTAAATGTAAAACATTTAAAATTTAACCTTTGGATGAAATATATAGGAAACGAGTGAAAATGCGATGAGAACACGTGGAATGGGTGATGTGGCAGGACCGGGTCAATGGCAGGGTGTAAATAAAATCCAGACCGTCTGATCTCAGGAGGAGATCGACGGTAGAAAACGTATTTGAGGGTGATGGATGGTGGGCCAGGGGTATTGTTTGCCTTGGTTATTGCCTGAGCATCTTCGGGGCGTGATGGCCATCGGATGGCCCGCCCCAAATCGGACGGTGTACGCGCATATCGCGCCGGGTCCATGTTTGAAGGTTAATGCGTGATGGGGGGCAGTTTTTCAATAGTGCACAGAGCCACACGTCAAGTGGTGGATGGCATCGCTCCGAAACGAAAAATACAGCCCACCCTCCAAAAGCAGTGAGATGGAAACCAGCGGTTTTGAACAGTGCTTTGGTGCGGGGACCACCGGGGTGGGTGAAAAATGGACCGTTGATCTGCGGATAAGATCGACGGTGGATATGCGATCAGAGGGGTGAACAGGGGGGGCCACGAACACTATGGAGTTTACGAAGACCGTTCGATCTGTATAGATCGACGGTTGATATTGCTCCCGATATCCAAATGCAATAAGCACTTTCCGAGCTAGCGCTTGGTTCTAGCGCCCGGGTCACGTGGGGGAAACGGTTCTGGGGCTGAGCCAAAAGGGGCTAGGCCTGTTATAAGGTGGAAAGTGGGTTTTGGCCCGTTTTTAATGAAATTTTAGGCCAGAAAGAGGTAACGGTAAAGGGAAAAAGGGGCTTTTGAACCAAACAAAGGATATTTGTGAGGCTTAGAAGGAATTTGGGATGATTTAGAAGGTTTAGGAGGGATTTGGTGGTGAAAAAAGGGGACTTTGACAAAAAGGAAAAAGGTTATAATGGGACATTCTGCAGGGATACAAGGGGAAAATGAAGGCCATCTTGAGCACACCTTTTTACAGTCAGTGAGGCTTATTGACTTAGAAACAACACTGGAAATTTACCAAAGGGCAGAGGGAAAGAGGAGGCTTCCAAGGATGATGCGTTTTCATGGGAAATGCATTCCTTGAAGGCTCAACAAACAATTTAGCCCCCTGTTTGCTTGTCAAAAAATTCATAGGGGGCTAACACACCCTGTTGTCCTCGTCCCCACCCTTCCCTTGGCCCTCCGCTCACCATACTCTGCTCCCCTCACCACACTCTGGCGTCCCCGTCCCCACCCTTCCCCGCCTCTCTACACCCTGCTATCCCCGTCCACCCTCCCTCCTCCTGCCATCTTCCCCACTCCCCGACCCTCTCCCCACCATCTTCCCCACGCTGTCTCCCCATCACAAATTAGAGTCGCCCTTCCCTGCCATCATCCGTCCATCATTGACTTTCGCCCATAGCTGCTCCAGCAATTCACCGCATCCCTATCCACATCACGTCCACCATCCTTCGTCTACCCTCCTGTCTCTGTTGGCCTTAATCCCGACTGTCTTAACTCGGGCACTTGCATACTATTTGGACTAATACAAAGTTTTTTTTACCATAAATTAACAAACGTGACTCCACACAAACCGACATGGTCAACAGAGGTAAAGATTATGTTAACAAATAAGTTAATTCATAAAAACCACAAGACAACGTACCATCAGAATCGTAAGGTCTCCTTGTTTAATTTTTTTTTCATTTGAATGGATGGAATTTTTTGGAATTATATAATAAATATATATTATATAAATTTTCAATATATATATATATATATATATATATAATAGTTATTATTATTATTTTATTATGTAAATTATATAACTATTATATATATATATATATATATATAATTTACATAATAAAATAATAATAATAATTATTATTATTAAAAAAAAAGGAAAAAAACTGGCAGATAAATATTCACCACCGCATATGCGTTCAATGACGTCATCAATGTCGATGGCCGATTTCCAAAAAAAATTGCTGGATCTTGAGAAATAGATCAATAATAATGCCGAAAACTTTGGCAAAAGATTAGTTGGTCTCGAAGTTACAGTTGCAGGAAACTCCAACGATATCAAAAAGCTTCAAGATACGACAAATTGAATAGAAAGACATATGTGGCTAAATCATCACGAGGCCACAAAAAATCATAGCGAAGCAATACAAATGATGACAGAACTCTGCGATAAGATAAATGATAATATAGATAAGATAAGTCAGACACAACAACCAATATTTCCCAAT
Source organism: Pinus albicaulis (assembly GCA_034641835.2). Lineage (NCBI taxonomy): Eukaryota > Viridiplantae > Streptophyta > Pinopsida > Pinales > Pinaceae > Pinus > Pinus albicaulis. The sequence continues at coordinate 1,622,815,763 of CM076581.1, forward strand.
ATGGAACATAATCAGCAGAACAATTCAGCAGAGTCAGGGAACTCAGAAGAGCATCATGAAAAAACCGATTCCACACATCATCATGAAGATAGTAATAAAGATTCTCAAAATAAGCAGCTCTGGAATACATTTGCTAATCAATACCCATTTCTCGTCCCACCGTTAGCATATCATCGAAGAGCAAAAATCAAGCTACCTAAGTTTGACGGTAATGAAAAAAATAGCATTGCATGGCTTAATAAAGCTGAAGAATATTTTGAGATTTATGACATTGATAGTGATGACGAAAAAATTAAGCACGCTTCCATGAAAATGGAAGGAGAAGCATATAATTGGTATATGTGGTGGAAAAAGACAATGCTTGCTATCAGTTGGATGAAATTTAAGGATGCATTATTTAAAAGATTCCAAGGTATAAAAGAAGAAATTTTTTTTTCAACATTCATCAAATTATGCCAAAAAGGAGATGTGGATGAGTACACTCGAGAATGGGATACCTTTGCAACACGAGTACCTGGATTATCATAATCTCATTTAATCCAGTCTTTCATCTCAAGACTTAAAGTCCATATACAAGAAGAGCTCGAACTTCACGACATTACATCAGTAGAACTAGCAAGGCAAAAGGCAAAAGCCGCTGAAAAGAAATTTGAAAGGTTATCTTGGTCAAAATCAGAAAGAGTATATTCGAGACAAATATTTACTCAATCTGAAAATATAGATAAAAAAAAATATGTCCCACCCCATCTTCGTGAAGACGAAAAATATAACATGGAAATACAAAGGATGAGAGAGGGCAAGTGCAAACGTTGCGGTGAAAAGTGGGACCCTAAGCATAGGTGCGCGAATAGAAACGAGATAAAGAATCTGTATAACTGTGAAGCAACTAATTACTCTAACCTTGATGAATCAAATGCAGCTGCTCCAGAACTAGATGACGGAAGCATTACGCAAATGTCCTTATCAGCTATGACAGGTATATCACAACCTCACATACTAAAACTAAAATGACATATTAAGAAGAACAACATAATGGTTCTCCTTCAGACCGACAATACCCACAATTTTTTAGATTTGACCATGGCCAAAAGACTCAAAATCTTTACGTTTCCCATGCCCAATATGAAGGTAATGGTGGCCGATGGTAAGAAAATTGAGAAGGTAGGGAAATTCCATAAATTCAAATTGCAGATTCAAAATTTCAATTTAGAATCTCCATTCTACATCGTGCCATTACAAGGAGTAGATGTGGTCTTAGAAATTCAATGGCTACAAACCTTAGGTACCTATTCTGCCAACCATCAGAAGCAGTTTATAAGCTTTAAGTGGAAAGGGCAGAAGCACAGGTTGTATGGATTCCAAGTACCAGAAAATCAAATCATGTCATCATCCCAGATGATGAAGACGATTCGAAAAGGAGCACCAACCTATATAGTACAATGTCATCAATTAGAAATGTTATCTACAAAAAGAAACCACAAAGAGTCACAAGAAGTACAAGGAATAGTTCAGACACACACAAAATTATTTCAAGACCTGCCAATGAAAATGTCTCCTAATAGGGAAATCAAAAATGAAATAGAAGTCAAGACAGGCTCTGACCCTGTCAATATCAAATCTTGTTTCTATCCACATCACCAAAATATTGAGCTCGAGAAGATGCTCCACGATCTTTTAAAAATGTGGGAAGCAAGAGCCCGCCTCTCAGGAAACCCAAGCATTCGTCAACCATGTCCATCATTATGTATGCTTTGAGGACAAAGCATCTTTAAGATAGGGGCAATGTTATGTATAGTTTATTAATTATTAGTTAAATATAGTTGTCTTAGGTTTATTAATGTGGAAGGGCATGATCAACGATCATGCCTCTTCACCAAGGGACACCATAAGGCTGTATTTAAAGCCTTGGTGATTCCCCATTGTAATCATCTCATCTTTTATCAATAATAATATATATTTATTCAAGTTTACCAGAGTTTTTACACTCCAGGAATGAACCTTATTAGGAAGTTAGCCTTTCCTTGAAGTTTTTGTATCTAAAGTAAATTTGATGGTGCAGGCAAATAAAAAATGGCCTAAACATTCAATGGGTCAATTCAAATTCCTTCTTTTAAGACTACGAATCCAAGAAAATGACCAGAACCAACACAAAACACACATTTATGTGGATTGAGGCTTATTTTGTAGTGTCGGAAGCGTAAGAAGATGGCTCTCAAATGCATTGGGTGATTAGTCCAATTTCATGAATGTGCAGGTAAATCATCTAGATAAGGTTGAAAAATGTGCTTGATTTCATTGAAAGCACAATCCATTTCTCTCTGAAAAGTTGCCTCAGCATTCTTTAAAACAAACGGTAGTTTCCTATAAGCGAATGTGCCCCAGGGACAGATGAATGCTATCTTATGTTGATCCTTTGGGCGGATATGATTTGATTGTAGCCGGAAAATCCATCCATGAATGAAAAGATTTCACATCCAGCATAATCGTCTATAATTTGGTTGATAAAGAGAGTGGGATAGTTGTCTTTTGGACAAGCAATGTTGACGTCCTGATAATCGACGCACACTCTGATGGTTCCTTGATTTTTCATGACAGGAACGATATTGGAAACCCACTCAGTTAGCGGAATAGGGTAAATGAAACCAGCACGCAAACATTTTTCAAATTCTGCTTTGATGGCAGAGGCTTTCTTTGGATGAACGGGACGAAGTCGTTGACGCACCGGTTTGACATCAGGATACATATGAATAGTGTGTTCAACAATACTAGTATCTATGCCTAGCATGTCGTTGTAAGACGAAGAAAATACATCACGGAATTCACAAAATAGAGAGAGATATTTTTCGAGTTCTGATAGGGAACAAGACACACCGACATGAATATTTTCTATAACGCCAGGATTGGTCAAAATATCAATAGAAATAGTTTCTTCAATATTTGATAGATTTCGCTCAGAATCGATTGCATTAATAGATAAATAATTTGAAAAGAAATTTTTGCTTGATGGGTGATATAGTTCACTAAGATGATTTTCTTCATAATTAGAAAGATGGGAATGATGATGATAATCTTCCCATGGTTCTCCTTTTGACATCATGGCTTCCAAAATATTCTCATATGTCAAGAAAATTGAGGAAAATGGATCAAATGGAGTACCAAAATCTAAGGAACGATCAACCCAAACAACTGGAAACGTTGATTTCAGATTCGCCACCTAAGCCAGATAGATTGATTACTATGCCAAATCAATAGGGCTGGGCGATAGAAACTCATCCAATGTAACAATTTTAGAATCACACGTACTCTCCCTTAAGCCAGATGGAGTGGAAGAGATCATGTAGCAGGTCTCTATGCTTGCAATTTCTGCCGATGTCACAGGTGGCGTTAATGCGAAGGTTTCCATAAGAGTGGAATCTTTTAAGAGTCATACACCAATGTTTTGAAGTGCTAGTTGGGGTGCGTGAACGAACGGAACACTTCCAGTTACTTGCAAAGCAGAGGAAAAGAAGGATAGCTGATTAAAGACTGTGATAGTACCTTTATATGGAAAGGAAATCATTTTGAAATATGTAGAAACAATTGCAGTCATTGCATATACCCATGGCCTTCCAAGTATAATATTATAGTCAAGGGGTCCGTCAACAACCTCAACATCAACATTCACTGTTTTTCCCCCTAGTTCAACATGAGGGTTATTAATAATACCACAAGGCTTATAAGTATGTCCATTAAAAGCCTTAAACATCATTGATGATTGTGATAAGTGTGGCGAGCCAAGTGAAATCTAACAATTTAGAGACATAATACAGGTAGATGCTCCCTCATCAATAATAGTGCGATGAACAATATGATTGATAACATTTACTTTTATGGAGAATTCCAATTCTACTGGTATTTGCGGCACATAGCCCATATGATTAAAGATGACAAGATTAGAATCAGTTGGATCAATTCCACCAATAGCCGACAATAAAGCCTGTTTCTGGGAGGGACAATTTTGTAATACCTCAAGAGCAGACACAGTTGAAGGGGATTGAGCCAAATATTCAACTATATTATAATTTTTAGCATATCTTGCTCGAGGATTATATGTTGATTTGTGAATTACTCCCTTTGGTGGCTTAATTTTCAATTCAGGAATAGCAGTAGGCAGTACTGATTCTGTAGACGGATTCGTAGTCGAGGTAGTAGGTTGATCAATGGCCTAACTACCATAATATTTATTACGCGTTGACACCAAAATATATGTTGAAGGTTTTGTGATAGATAACATAAGTACTTGGGAACTAGAAGCTAGATCCGTAGCAACCAAGTTTGTGTCTGGATACGGAAATGAATCTTTAAACATAGCTGACGCATTGGAAGTATTAATGATTTTTGAGACTTCAGCACGGTGAGGAAAATCCCAAAAAAAGTGTTCCTCGTTACAAATTATGCATGGATAACGAGGTTTCCTAGGTCCAGATGATTGTTCAGATGATCTTTCCTGCGGGTTAGAAGTTTTCTTTTTTTTAGATTTCCCCATTTTCTTACTTTCAGGTTGCTTGTCACTTTTTCCCTTGTCAAACAACATGACATTAATTTCGAAAGAAGGTGCAGGATTAGATGCAGTAGTATGATGTGTGCTTGCAGTTTCAATCAAGCCATCTCCGACATGAGAGTCTTTTAATTGAGGAGGAACAGTAAAATTAGATCTCGGCACGTTAGTAATTTTTTCATAGAGCGTGCCAAACTGAGTATAAATGAAGTCTAAATATTGTGCACGAGAAATAACCTGCTCTTCTTTGACGAAACCACCCTTAGCCACATCCTCAGTTATATATGGTAACAGGGACTTAATGAACCACTCAGAAAGGAGCTAATCCGGAACAAATGTCTTAACAATTCTACGACGACGATGCCACTCATGAATATGATTAGAAATGTGAGTAGCATTAGTCTGTTTGAAATTGGTCAAGAGTTCCGTTCCAGTTCCATATCGTATGGGTAACTGGAAGTGAGTAAAAAAGACAGTAGCTAGGGTAGTGAAATTATCAAAAGAATCTCTAGGTAACTCAATATACCATTTTGAAGCCGGACCAGTGAGCGTACGCTGGAAAAGACGTAGTCGAACATAATCATCATTTAGGGAATTTTATGAACACCATAAATGATAAGTCATGACATGAGTCGACGAGTCTTCCCCAAGGTTTCCATTGAACTTAGGAATATCCGAGGGTAATTTGTGAGGTATTACCGACCACCAAGGAGCATAGTTGATTGGATCATTGGTTAGGAAATTTAAATATGGTAACTCTTAAGTTGCAACAAAAGGAAAATTTCTATTAAGGTTAGGTTGAGCATAGCCAGGGTATGATGGAATTGCTTGAGCAACAGTCCTTTGAGCACCAGCATAAGGGATTTGTTGTTGGTAACCCAGATAGAGGTTGTTTTGAAAAGCAAACGCTTGAGGATTATGTTGACCAAAAATTGGATATGATACTTGTTGAAATGAAGTGTGAGGTATTTTCACCTGAGGCTACCAAGGGGTATGTCCACCAATGTTATAACCCAAATTAAAATAACTTGGATTCGATTGAGGATATGTATAACCAGGTTGTGGCTGTGACATCCCATAAAATGGTAAACCAACTTGTGAATAAATGATTCCAGATACAGTTTGTTGTAAATTAACCGAAGGATTTGGAGTTTGTGGACCTAATATTTGAGGGTATTGAGTTGAAGGAACCGCTTGAATAGGTTTTTGTACAACATTTTGATTCTGTAACAGGGGTAAAGATGTATTAACAAGTGGAAATGATGTGGGTGTAACAGGTTGAACTGGTTGATACAAGTGTACAACCATTTGTAGTTGGATAGGTAGAGTGGACTTCCATTGAAAAACATTCATTTCGACATTAGGTTGACCAAAAAGTGACAGAGTACTGTAATATTGGGTGACCAAAGGTTTCCTCCCAGCATGAGGAGGATAATAAGACGGAAAATATTGCTCTCCAAATGCTAGGAGTCCAGTTGATATGGTACTAGATGGATTAGACCCAGAAGGACCGGCTTGATATTGCCCTGATGATGTATATAAAGAATCAAGCCGTTCAATACTAACTATAGGATTACCAGTTATAATACCAGACGATGACATTGGTAAAGTCCATGGATTTGAAGATCCACCAGAGAAAATTCCAGATAAATATTTATAACCTGATGGGACCATAGGGCCACCATGAAAATATGACTCTGGTGAAGTTGTGAACATCGACGAGGTAGCGAGGGTAGGTATTGATGTAATTGGAACAAATGGCCCAACCGAAGATGTTGGTTCAGGCATGGTTACTTGACCAACTGTATACCCTTTTGAATCGACGAGATGTTGAATAGGAATAGGATCAACAAAAGCAGATAGTGGTGATTGAGGAAAAGACTCGTACATGTAAAGTTCCTCCCCAAAATGAGTTGGAGTTAAAGGTGTCTCATTTTGTGGGATTTCTTTAATCAAAATTAAACCAGGTGGAAGTATTTCGCCGTTAGGCCCAAAGTATATTTCAGGAGGTTGACTGTATCATATAGGAGTTTTAATGGATATAGAAATTTGTGGGATGACCAATGGAGGAACAACTTCCGGTTGTTTGACTTCGAGATTCAGATGTTCTTGCAAAAAAGAGACATGATCTGGATCAACTTCTGGTTGAACAATGTCGGGTCCAGGAGGTATGGGTTCACTGATTGAATGTATCGTGACCACGGGTAGCTGTGAGGACTCTGTTTTGACAATAGTAGATAAACTAGGATGTGTAGAAACAACTTGAGCTAACTCTGGTATATGGGAAGATGATATTTCACCAGAGGTACTAATAGTACTTGATTCAGTAGAGTGTTGTAGCCTTCACCGACTAGGAGTAACTTCTGGTGGTAAAGGTGGTTTCAATGCTAATCTACGCGAACGACGGGGGAAAGGATTTTGTTCTTCCATGATTATTGATTTATTTTAACCAAAAAAAATAAAAATAAATAAAAGGGTATTGCTAGGCAAAAAGGTTTACCAAGAAACTGTGAATTGTAGAATACCTCCTGACGAACCAAGTAGTACGGGTAGGAAATCTCTCTGAATGTTGTGTTCGCTGTATCACAATTTACAAGGCAGCCGACTCGGTTCACTATGGATGGATAGCAACCTAAATTTTTCCTCCCAAATATACCCGAAGTTACGTGGAGGCCCAAGTCCGTATTAGCGTTGTCTGATGTGAAACCGCATAGTGAGAGCACCCCTTTATACTTTTCGTACTGTAACACCGCCCGATATACTCGAAAGTATGTGGACGAACTACGATATAATTATGTACGTGGAGTGAGGTATCACACTCGGAATGTATCACAGAAAATTAACGAAAACTGTTATGTTTTATGATTCCTGAACACGTCTCTAGCCTAGACCTTCTAAATGTTATCGTTATGGTTCCAATGCTTTATTAGGTAAATTGAGATAAATTTTAAGTTGATCTTGTTTATCAATTTTCCTTTCAAGGTTCATCACGATGATGTGTTGGAAATTCCTAAGATGCAAACTAAAATGATAAGCAATCTTTCACTTTTAGTTTTTCAATGAAAATCCTAGCTACTAGAGGGAAAGAGCAATCAATTTGAGAGCAAACAATAAAAAAACACAAACTAAAATTCAGCTTTCCTAATTGTTCCTTTTGTAAAACACACAATCTAATACATGCAAATGTAGGTTTTTCTTTCTAGTCCCTTTAATGTTATGAATTCAGAAAAGGAAACTAAGTGCACCAAATCAATAAAAACAAATTCCTTTTACTTTTGAGAAATGAAGAATTTAAACAACAATTTATCTTTTGAAGGAAAAATGAGGAATTTAACAACAATTTCTCCTATCAGGAAACGAAGAATTTAACGATAATTTCCTTTTTCAAAAGAAAATGGATCTAATGTAGCAATGAAAATACTTTGAAATTAATTCGTCAATGATAAAAAAAATGCTTTAAATAAACATTGAACAAATTTTTCTTTCAAAGGAGGAAGGAGTAGGTAAGGTCACTGGTCAATCTAACGTATCAGGCTCTTTAAAACACAACAAACAACAAATTGAAAGCAAATGCAATGAAAAAATCAATGGAATTTGGCTGATTCTAGGGGGCAACGCAGTCTCTAAGGGGAGACAGTGTGTTGCAACGCACCCCAGGAAGGGAGAAAGTGCTATGCAAAGCACCGTGTCCTTTTCGACAGTGCATTGGGTGCAGTGTATAATGAAAAATACAATTTTTTAACACACTTCTAATGCAAATTTGGATTTCAAAAAGCCTAATATTTCTGCATAAATGCTACTGGGTGAATAAACAGAGAAAATCAGAGGCAAATACACTAAGGATGAAGGGTAAAATCCCCAGCGGAGTCACCAATTTGTTATGTGGAATTATGGATTATGGATAAAAAATTCTTCCCTAGATGTAGTGGTCATCTAGAACAACAGGTTAAAGACTTTGCAACTAATTTTCCTAACTGTAAATAAACACACAGAACAGATCAAAGAACTTACTTGGAGTCCAAGCGCTTCCTATTCTCCTTCTGTCGCTCTTGCTTTAGCTTCAAATCTGAGCTAGATCGCCAAAATATTTCCTGCAAAGATGAACACTAAACAAAAAAAGATAGCAATAATACAGATGTCTATTCAATTTATTCAGTTAAATCAATAAAACATGAACCATATACATCATATAAGAATTCATAATATGAAACACAAGAGCTTATACAGATACATATGTGGGAAATTAAGAAACAATCTTTATTAATGGATAGAAGGGGAGGTTACAACCCAGTGATTGAATTAGTGTCACCATCTCCAGCAACATCTTAGCCTCATCACAATGCACATCTCTCCAGCAGCATGTCACTCAAATAAATTCCTCAATTGAAATTCCACCAACATTTCTCTACTCAAATTATTCCTTCTCAAACACTAAGATCTGTGCTCAATTTATAGAGGAGCTGAAGATAGTTTTACAATCAATGACTTTCTAATAATAGGCAAGACATGTTCCTAGTATCAGAGGTATCAAATGGACACATGGATTCTAAGCTTGACACATGTGAAATCTTCTAGAAGGCACTGGCCAAGTGGAGATTTGGGAACAAATGAGAATTTCATTCCCAATGTGACCAACGCACCCATGAATGTCGGGAAGTGCGTTGCAGAGCACCCTTGAGTGGGGTTACTTGCATATGAAATGCACTTAGTCCCTTTAGAGGCAGCGTTGGTGAGATCTCATATGATATAATATAAACTTCAAATCTTGGAAACCTTTGCAAATGGAAGTCATGGATGATTTGTCTTGTTCTTTGTCTTAGGGCATGTAAAAACTGAAATGATAGGGGATGATAGAACCTATTAATTGGTTCTAGAGATGATGTCCAGTTAACCCGGTTGCCCAAATTGACCTATAACACTCTTCATTTTCTCCCTGAAATATTTCCTTTAGGCTAGGAAGGGACAAACATGAGTTGGTGGAATGAATCTGTTCACATATTGCACAAGTCTCCACAGTATTCAATGGGCATTCCTTCAGCAAATTTTTCTTCCTGCATTGAAGGAAGAAAATGGCCATGGTATTATCTAATTCCATTTTCATCTTTTTTTCTTGTAAAGTATCCATCTGAGAGGATAATCTACTCAGGATATCGGTCCTTAAATTATCCAGCAAATTTCCAATCTCTACCTTCGTAACTCCTCCGCTGGATGTCTTAAGGGTCTGAATTCCTTACTTATTCCTTGCATCCCCTCGTGAATGCAGAATGCATAATTCGCATATGGAATCGAAATCCTCTTTATATATATATCCCCTTTTCCTACTATATTCAAAATTTTCAGAGATTCTTCCCTTAGTGCCCAGAGAACGATGATTTTCAAGATGTCTTTGTCCAGGTCACTATGGCTTGATCTCAACAAAGTATATTTGAAGAGTTCCACACAATCCTCCATATTCTTGTCCTCCTTCTGCATAAAATTAAATATTTCTTCCTTGATATCTCAAGATTTGCATTAATCCTGATATTTTTCTAGGAAACAATTCTTCATATCATCCCATGAGGTGATAGACTTACCTCCTAAGCCCATAAACCATCGCAGGGCCATCCATTTCAAAGTAGCAGGGAATATTTTCAACTTCTGAGCATAAACTAGATATAATCATACCCCCAACAGATGATGTCGAATTCAAAGAGGAATGTGTCTGGATATTCAGAGGAAATCCCACGGAAATTAGGCAATGTTGTCAAAGGAATCGACTTCATTGGCACATCACCTCTAATATCTCCAATTGGGAATTCTATTGAGGAAGTTGCAGGTTCCATGAATATTTTCCAAAATTCACTCGGGACATCAACAACTTCTAATTATTCTACAATAGATTGTTGAGGTTGTTTAAAAACACTTCCTTGATCTCATGGCGAAGTGAATTCCTCTAAGTCTTCTTCTTCTGCACCTAGGATACTCAATTCCTCTGATCCTCTACTTGCTACTTCCTTTCTTTCCTCTGGTAATTTTCTCACTAATTCTTATCCCTCTACCATTGAAAGGGGTAATTTTGCTGTCGAGGGTAGTACTGGTTGTAAAACAGGCTGCCCTTTGGATTTTTATGAGTTCTCACCCTAACAATGGCCTATGAATATTCTTACGATTTAGCTTTTGCGATGATTTCTTGGATGTAGGTGGTTCTACCGAAATCCTTCCTTCCTCTCTTTTGGGTTCCTCCTCTGCCCCTTTTATTCGAATCTATGTTTATGCAACTGATGAAAGAGAAATATTCAAACAATTCTTGCAGCTCAGGACCTGGAGTAGGGTAACAAAAATTTCCTCCCCAGGATGAGAGAGAGTGGCCCTTAAAAATAGAAAAGGAAAGAATAAAAAGAAAAAAATCATGAAATATTAAGCTCATGACCTGGAGAAAGGTAAGAAAAGTTCCCTCCCCAGGACAAGAGAGTGGCCCCTAAAAGAAACATAAAAAGAAAAACAAAACAATTAAAACTCGGGACCTGGAGCGAGATAAGAAACTCCCCTCCCCAAGACGAGAGATTGATTCTGAGATCAATATATGGTGTTCCCTCGCACCTTTGATAGCCTCCTTAGCAACGACGCCAAAATGTTGATGTCCAACTATAAATGATATTATTCACCCCTTTCCCACATTAAATGTCAATCTGGGATTTGTTGGGTTATTGCAAGGCTAACATGCAAAGTATATGCAGGCAACAATTACACAATTTTGTATTGATCAAGAATTCAATAAACTATGCATAACAAGAGTCAATTGTAACAATAATAAAAGTAGCAAAAAAAATCAACTATAATTGCAACTAGATTCACAGCAATCATGTTAAACCATTACAACAATAAAGAAAAGACGCGGTATAATAAAAGAAAATAAACACATAAATTTAGCAGCACCTGGTCAGGAGAGTGGGCCCAACTCCCTGATCAAGGCTGTGATAAAATCAAAGACTCAAGAAAAGATCAGAAATATGTGAATTGCATTAATTGTAGTTGCATGAAAAAATTATTGTTATAGACTCTCAATTCTCTCGTATGCTAATCTCCTTTTCACATCCCTGTAACCCCTCTTATACAAATTCTCATATTGACAACTCCTGAAATTACAACAACTCTTTGCCTACAACTACATAGTAGTTGTAAAAACAAAACATAATGCAAAAGGTAGCAGAGAGATAAATCCAAAGTTGTTCCACCATTGCAGTTGACATCTAAAGATAGTGCTGCCAACTCGATGGCCTTCCTTAGAATCACGAACTTAGTCATTCGGCCTCTGCAAGAATGATTGAATTCACAAGCTGCATTGGTAATAATCCCTTACGACTGTGCTTCATTTATTAATTAATCCTTAAAGACATGACATGAGGTATACCTATGAAGTTTAGGACATGAATTGACTGATAATAATATAATTGAGGAAGGGAAATAGGATAAAAAGGAAAGTAAAATATATGCAAGTTTAGCTCCCAACATATGTTATGGACAGTAATGTTGAGGGATACATCAACGAAGTGAAGGTAGTGTGGTATAAAACATGCCAGGATAAGCATGGATAGTGGAAAGACACTAGAAGCAAGGTTGCTTGTGGGGTTAGTGTGTGGTCTATGGATGTACAATACTATTGTTGTGCATATGTTGTGCATGTTGTATATCTAGTGACTGTACCTAACGTGATGTGTACATGTAACATATGTAGTATTGTGTACATATGATGTTGTATGCCTGTTATATATATGGTTTTTTTTGTATATTTCATATTTAGTGCTTGGTATAGATGGTTCTATGTACATGTTGGATATACGCTGTTGTGTACATATTGTATTGTGTGTGTGTGTGTTGGATATGCATCGTTGTGTGCATATGGTATTGTGTGCATGTTGGATATGTGATGCTATGTACGTCTTCTACTATGTATATGTCATATATGCAGTGCTATGTACATATGGTGTTGTGTGCATGTTGTACATATGGCGCTATGTACATATGGTGTTGTTTCCATGATTTTACATGTGGTTTTGTGTACATTTTATACATATGGTGATGTGTGTACGTAGTGCTATGTACATGTCGTACATGTGGCGTTGTGTACATGTGGTTTCATGTACATGTCGTGTATGTGGTGTTGTGTACTTGTGGTGTGGTGTACATTTGGCATTATATACATGTTGTGCAAGTGGTGTCATGTACATTTGATGTTGTGCACACATTCTGCAAGTAATGTTGTGTACAGGTGGTACTGTGTACATGTTGTGCTATGGTACTGGTATACATGTGATATTGTGTGCATGTCGTACATGTTGTGTCGCAGGCATGTGGTACAATATATGTTTATTATGTAGTCATGGTATTGTGACATGTGTATTCGTTGTGTTGTACTCTGTATAGGTGTTTGTATTGTGTTTTATTGTACACCGGGTATAAGTATATGTGTTGTATGTCAGTGTATGTGTATGTATTGTGTTGTATTGTACACCGGGTATAGGTGTATGTGCCATGTGCTAGTGTGGGTGTATGTATTATGTGGCATTGTATGCCTTGTCTGAATGTATGTTTTGTACACTATGTGTATGTGTACGTAGTTGAAGAGAAGGCATTGGTGTTTTTCGGGTGTGGAAACCGATCTGGTGTGTGTACAGAAAGGACAAAGGAAGAAGTAAGGACTGATGAAGGATGAGTATCGATATTTTATGTAAGTTCTATTATGCATGTGATCTAAGATTCTGACATATGATGGTTACATGTGATTTATTATTATGTTTTATGATTATTTCATGCGATTCATGTTTTTTACCTATGATGGTTGTGTTTTTAGCTAACCGGATGTGATATTTTTATACATGATCATTTGATCAAACAACTAGTTTGAATTGTGTGATAGGAATTAAACAAAAGTGAAATTGTACCTTATTGGTGGGCTACTAATGAGGTATGATTTGAAGTTATTTCAATTTATTGTGAATCTAATGGAAATTATGTGCTTGGTACACAAAAGAATTTAATGTCTAGTTTGGGTGGTTGAAATTGACTGCAAGAACTATCGGTGTCAACAAAAGGAATTGGAACATGTACCAGTATGTTGGTAAAGCACTTCAGGAGCATGGCCATTGTGGGACATTGGTACCCAATATTGTCCATTGATTTCTATAAGCATGATATGACCGGTATCATGGTTTTGAGGCAAGGATATGCCTTGGTTTTTGTATCTTTTGATGTGAGGAAACCTTGTTGAGGGATGGACTGCCCAGGATGGGGGTGCTAGCTGAACTTGGAAGGTGTGTGACTGCGTGAAAGGGGGTGACTGGAAAAATTGTGTAGCAGAGAAGAGAAGGTCGTGGATATATTTGTTTTTGTCATTAGCATTTCAAGATGGAATTATATGCACATTGGGAGTGTGCCATGGAAGAATGAGTCGGTAACTGTTCTCTGAGAGGACAGTGGTGCATGATTGTAGCGTTGGACATTGGATGCAAATTTAACTCTGATAGTGGATTCTGGACTTCTTGGGAAGGAGGTGAACCCTGGTACTACTTTTGAGGGTTGAGGTGTGAGCCTATAGATTCCTTTGTTGATGATATAGGCATCATATTCTTTTATTTATTGTTTGAGAAAATGTGCACATGTGTATATGTGTATAATATTATAAATATTGTATCAATCTGGATTTATAAAGCTCCATAGACAGTATGATTATTTGTTGGTTGAAGAAAATTTGATTGTTATTTCAAATAACGTATTGCGTTGCGTTATAAAGCTCCAGTAAATGATATGTTTTCCATGTTTCAGTAATGGTCATTGTAAATAACACAACGAGTTGTGTTATAAAGCTGCATGGGTAGTATGTTTTGTTTTTTAGTGGTTTGCTGGTTATGTGTCATTGAACAATGAGGACGATGTTCCCCTGATCCAGGTGTCTCTAGAGACCACAAAGGACCAAGAGGGTTGATGAAAGCTCAAAAATAAAAAGTGTTCGAAATTCTTTCAAACCAGGACCATAGTGTAGATCTCACCGTCCTGATCACAGCGGTGCGAACGGTTCGTCAAACCGAGCTCGTATGCGAAATTTAGGAGCCGTCAAAATTTTGGTTTGAATTGGTGACTTGACAGCCTTAAGGAAGGCACAAATTTGACCTTTCCTGGCCACCGGATTCCAGCAAGATCAGGCCAGACTCCGGGAAATTTTGTGGCCCTGTTAATTTGTCTCCTATGGCTTAAATTTCAGTATTTAAAAAATGTCCAGTTTGTTTTATATAACAAAAATTTAATTAAAAAAATATTGGCGGGCCATGACCCCTGCTAGCCTCCCTGCTCCATACCACATTTATATAAAAAATTAATTAAATGGGCCAGCTGGCCATGACCCCCGTCGGACCCCACGGCATGGAACCACAACCATATGAACTATGGTGGGGTGGTCGGCGGTCAACCCGGCCACCCCAACCAAACACCCCATATATGTTATATACCATGGGTGGTGGGGCTTGAACCCACCCGATCAGAACGATCGACCTGCCTACTGGGTGCCCACACACCAACCACCTCCATTAACACAAAGGCGATGGCGGAAGTAGCGGGGCGGGCTGCCCAATGCGGGCCTAGCCCCCCACACTTGCATTAAAAATATACTACAACGATGCTTTTAAAAAATGATTCGTCGAGGTTTTTAAAACTAATGCCTATTGCGGAGGGGGCGGGGTTTGACAGCCTGACCTCCTCCCACCAAATTCACCTTCTTAACCAACGCGCCACAACGGTCATGTGTAAAAATCCACCCACCTTCACATATTTAAACCCGTCATTTTCACAATGCACCAGGGCCAGACCAGAGGGGAGCATGCCCTCATATTGAGGCAATGATTTTTTTATTACAGGCGGAACCATGAGCAAGCCCAAAAATAAGGAGTGGAACCATGATCCTTGAAATTTTCCCGGGGAGGTAATTTTTCTCTATGTCAGAATATGGTCAAGTTTACAGTCATTTTTCATGGTTTTTCTAAGGGAACGCAACGGCGAGGCTAGATTCACCTTTTGAGTTGCAAATTTCCAGTCCACCCATGGAGCAACATCTCTGAGGAATCTAGGGGGAATCTAAAATATTCCTTTGTGCCCCAGATTTTCACTTTGTTAGAATTCAGAAATTTGCCAGTCGATTTTGCACTTTTCGATGACATGAATCTGATGGTGTGTTCAAATTTTCCATCTAAGCTTTATATTTTTTGGCCACTTTTCAAAGTGGAGTTGCAGGTGTCAACTTTCAGTGAGTGAGCAGTCAATTTCACACCTTTTGACGCCACGATTGTGATGGTGATTTCAGATCCAGCAGCAGAGCAACTCATCCTTCAGTCATCTTCAACGTGAGGTATATGATGATTTGATTTCATGTACTTCTTTTCCTCTTTATCTAGAAGATGCATTGTGTTGTACAGATCCATGTTGATGTTTAATGTGGGATCTTGTTTTGTTCGCGATGTCAGATGTACTTTCTATCATGAATTTGTATTATGTTTGAGATCCCTTTGACGCCATGTTGGCAGGATACTCATTGTGACATGTATTTTGTCTGAGATCCCTTTGTTTTCCATGTTGGTGGGATACTCATAGTCATTATGTGTGAGTCATTGTCATATTGATAGGAGTATTTTTTGTGAATGAGAGTTCTTATAGTGGAACATCTCGTAGAGAGGTCTAGCCAATCTTGCATGAGGGAATTTTCCTTGTACGATAGATAAAACATCATCCATGTACATCTTCACTCCTTACAACACTTAATGCAGCTTCCTACACCATCTTGACACTGAGGCCCGGAGACGTAGTCCCTCCTGGATGAAATTTGTTATCAATGTCTTATGTTGCTCGTGCTTTTTATGTTCCTCTTCTTTACAACATGCATATGTTTATTTATGTTCATTAACGCCTTAGTTAAACACAATTATAACACATCAGACGAAGTAAAAGGTCTTGGTTAAGGGTATCAGGAATTATTTACCCAGATCATCCCCCAAGGGGGAGGGTTCTGTAACAGCCCTAGTGAAAATTCCATGTAATAAAGTTAAAATAATAACCACGGATTATGGGGCACGTATCCAAGCTTAATTTTGGGCAAAACAGCCTAGAGGTTGTTCATTTAGTTTATTATGGCTAAAGGAATTTGGCAAAGGCATTGGAAAGCCATGAGGCATTTATTGGCATTTATTTATGAAAATAATGGAAATTAGGAGAAAAGGAAGATGAAAGGTCACAATTTTCATGTGAGGAGGAAAATGAAGGAAAATAATGGAAAATTGAAGGAAATAGAGGCCTCAATAATAAAAAGGCTTTTGAGTATCAGTGTGGAAGATTTTTGTCAGTTTATTTTTGGATCTCTCTCATTATTATCTCTGTCTCTCACACACACTTGGATACTTAGAGTTTTCTTGGAGCACTCTTGGAGAGTGTTGATACGTGGTGATTTGGAACAAGAAGGAAAAGGGAGAACAAGAAAGCGCAAGCGATCATCAGGATCAACAACTAACATGAGTTTTGATTGTAGGTACTGAGTTGCATGTATGTTTTCCTCACTATTTTTGGCATGCATGGTGTATGCATGTGGATTTACCTAGCCTTTCCATTTCTTGGATAGCTATGGTGTTGTGGGTTTATTTCCATTGATTTTTTTATGGTTGGTTCTCTTGATTCCTTTAGTTGTGGGTTGAGCTATTAGTTCCTGGAAGGCTTGGTTGGAAAAACGGTTTGGAAGCCCAACAGACAACTATGGGTTGAGTTACTAGTCTCAGAATCCTTGGTTGGATAAACACTCTAGAATCCCTATGTGGGTTGAGTTACTATTCCTAGAAGCCCTTGTTGGACAAATGCTCTAGAAGCCCTATAATAGTTGGGGTTGAGTTACTAGTCATGGAATCCTTGGTTGGAACAAACACTTTGAAGCCCTAGAAAAACTTGGATATAGACCAATCTGTGATGTTTGTGATGTACGACCGTGTGGTGGAGTCACTGGTTGAGGGTTGAGATGGTTTGGCTTGTGGAAGCATTAGATTGGTTGTGGTTGATGTCTTTTATGAGATCCCACATTCATGCTTGGAATATGGCATAGGGGTGATTGGCTGAAGAGATATTTGGCTCAGCCAATCTATGGTCAGGTGGAATGTGGAAGTCCCATCTCCGGTTGGTTTTTTCATTCAATAATGAAGAGCTTATTCCTTTGGTATTTGGTATGCAAATGTACAAATTCCTTTGTGGATTTTATTGATGTTGTATTCATTGTATTTCTGTGGTTATTTTGCTAATTATAAGCATGTGTTTGATCAATGATGATGTATGGATCTATCTATGTTTTTACCTATAAAAGAAAGAATAATGTATTTATGGTCAAATAGGTTGTATTGCAGGTAATAATGTAAGGGAGTTATGCTTCTTAGTGATTCTTAGATAAGTATGAGATCCCTATGTTTAAATATGTTGTTTACACCTGTAGATTCAATGTTTGTGATATGTTTGAAAAAATTATTGTCATGGCTAGCAGGGGTATGGTTGAGCCTTGATGATATGTTTGCTTCTCCTCATTTTCCCATTGTTATTTATCATGTCTAAAATTTTCATGAAGTTTTGGGCAGTGACCTGGGCTATGGGCCTGAAAAAGTGGCTCAAATCTCGGAGCCGCAGGCACAGAACTGATAATTTGGGGCCCTAAAAGCTGGAATGTAGTGTTATGCATGGGAATATAGCCTCTTGGCTGCTGGAATGCAGTGTTATGCCTGCGGCTACGCATCAAAGAGGCCAAAATGTCAGTATGACCCAGGGGTGAGAGGCTTGGAAGGTTGGGTTAGCTCCTCGCGCTGTCATTGATGATGTACAAGGTCTGTTTTTCGTGTTTCCGTTGGTTCCACTTCCTTAAGGTCACTTACGAGGTTAAATATCATATTAGTAGCCTCTCGTCACATGTTTACCTCGGTTGTACTTGGGTAGATGGGGGAGGAGGGTGTTACATCTAGGACTCAGCCAAACCACAACTAAATTTTTCCCTTGTATGAGGAGACTTTTAAAATTCATAATTAAAACTAAATGTCAATTTATTGTAAGATGCAAGTAAACTAATCCGATCTCAAATTGGGAGAAGGATATCCCTATCTCAATTCAAGATAAGATGGATTAACTAAATAGGAGAAGAGGATTGTTTATATGATTGAATCCATTAAATAATTTTCACTAATTAAAGAAATAGTTCAATTAATTAATGAAAGAGAAACCAAAATAGGAATGCAATTGAAAAATAAATAGTTACTTCCCAACACATTCTAATCTCAATGAATTCATATTAATTCTAGTTATAGTCTGCTCCTCAGATATAGCTCCTATGGAAATTCAATAACATAAAACTAATTATACGACAGTAGTGCACGATATCAAAATCCATACACTATTTAGAACATAAATTAAAACTAATAAAGGAAATTATGGAAATGGAATATTAATTTTACAATTCAAGAAATAGTGCATTGAAATGAAAAATTATTAAATCATACCAAAAATTTCATTACAAGTCTTCCAGTCCTTGAGAAGCTTCAAATCCTTAGAGAAATTTCTAACAATATTGCCAAACAAGCTTCTCTCTCAGAACCAAAAATTCTCTCTCCAAAATTCAGCTCACAATTCATTACAATAATGCAAATGCACAACAAGAATAAATCTCAATGTTTTCCCCTAACATCGGATATGAAGTTTTCCCCTCACTTACAACAATAATCTCATATTACAATAGTGCTTTCGGAGCCTCTAGTTTAAGAGAAGAGGAACCCCCTAAGAATTCTCTTAAAGCCATATTTATAATTACAAATAAAAATTAAAATGAGAGAATTTTTGTAGATGCCCCAACAAATTTCAATTGGGAGAAATTCTTCTTTATTCCTTATTGGAGTAATTCCATTGATCCAATTTTTCTCTTCTTCATTTGCTCAATTGCTCTCCTGCCACAAAACCAATTGAAATTCAGAAATTAAAACCAATTGGTGCACAAAATAGAAAACAAACCCCATTTTAATTTTTTTTTTAAATAAAACAATAAATTAAATCTAAAGTGATTGCTTCTATCAGATAAGATTAGCTTTTGAATAATGCTAGAGGAAGAATTAGTAACAACAATTCCCAAAGCCAATAAAATTTTCCCAAATCAAAATTTAGAAAAAAAAAATTGTTGCAAATTTGTCACTTTCTATTCCGTTGGATTTTTGGGTCATTAAATGATGAAATTTTCTAAAATTGACCATCCTAGGTTATTATCCTTTGTCCTAGATTTCCAACGAGCTATTGCAAGCTTTTTTTGGTTGAGTAAATCTCCAGATATATCTCTTCAAAAATGAGTGTCAAAATTGTCACAGTTCTGGAAAAATGCATGCTTAGGCTAATATTCAAAATTTTTAATATAAAAGTAAATTAAAAATCATAATTAATTTTTAATTAATTATAATTAATTATTAATAAATGAAAATTATTTAAACAAACAAGTTGACGTCCCGAGCAAACTATCTTGAGGTAATTTAATGTGTTGAGATCCATCGAAGATTTTCATTGGAGGTCGAAGAAGGTGGGTCATCGGAGGTTCATTTGAAATGAAGTTGTGATGGTAAAGTCCCGAGGTGGAATCAAAGAGTTTAGAAATATCGTGACATTTTCAAAAGGATCCCCGAGGTGACAAGAGGCTTGAGGTCTGATATGGCCTCAAGAGTTATAAAGATTAAAAGTTTGTTATAAATTACACTTCCTTATTGAATAGGCCATCAGAGGTTTGTATATCGGGGAGGCTTTTAAATGACCCTCGATGTCATAGGAGCCCAAGGTCATTAAAGCTTCCAAGGGAGGTGAGGTAAAGTGAAGTGGAGCCCACGTAGAGTGGGTCCCTTCCATTATAAACTACAATCACTTGATTATTTAAAAGTCACAAAAATAACTACAACCACTTTCTAATCTTAGGGTTTCAAGTCTTTTTATTTTTTTTGAAATTGAGATTTTAGAATAGATTTCTCAGATCACGAAAACACATAATTTTAATTGTTCTACAATTTAGTTGCGGTGATTTTATAGGACTGTTAGTGAAAAATGAATTAATTAGTAAAAACTAGTTAAAAATCAATATTTATAATTAATTTATAAAAAATAAAATATTATACATTTTGTACGTTTTTTAGCCCTGGCGGTAAAAATTGCCAAACTTTAGATGAGCACCATTTGCAAAATGTGCATCCAAATGAGATGAAACGAGAACTCATGGAAAGCTTGCGAAAATTCGAATGCAATGAAGCAATCAAAAGAAAAATCCGAAGAAAAAAAAACTCACAAAATTGTAGGATACTTAACCAAAACAAAATATTAAAAGGCGATTTGGCCAAAATTTACACAAAGGGACCCCATTTTTTGAAATAAATGAGTAAAAAATGGGGGTGTTTATTTTTCACTTCAACAATGGAGACACATGAGGAAGAATCAATTATCTCTAGTTAAAAATGATGAACTTCACTTTACCCAATGGTTAAAAGTGAGGAATTTTATTAAGTCGTCAGAAAGTAAAACATTTCCAAGGGTCCCACATTAATGAATTAAACAATATATGTTAAAAAATATAAGTATTCAAAGCAGACTGAGTTTAAAATCATTAATTTGGGAAAAAATTACTGTAATATTTCATCAAATGAAACATAGGAGAGGGTACAAATAGGAGTGTTTTTGATAAAGAATATATCCAACGATGGGAATGGTCTGTGACATCGCTTCACTTCCAGCGAGCTTGAACAATACCCCGATGAAGTTTTCTTTTATGCCATACAAGTATATCCCCACTATCAGCAAACGTTCATAGCCCTTATGGGTTTACTTGTAGTTCTCATGCTTCCCCCTTTTTATCACCCTTTTGATAAGAACATTTGTGAGCTTTAGTCTATGATGTACGTAAGTGAAAGAGGTGAGATGGTAATAGAGACTTATGATAATGGATATAATACTTCCATAACGTTGAATCCAAAAATATTTCCCCGCGACTATTGTTGGGAAGGTAAATCCTCTCTGTGGATAGAGATGATCCCTCTAGCCCTAGAGTGGGTCTAGCAACAAAGGGACCAACTAAAGTGTAGGTTCCCAATTAATGAATGAAAAGGACGGGTAGATTGACCTACTTGGAGTCCAAAGCTGTTTTCTCTATAGTGGTGGCGGCCTCTTGATATCTGTCTTGACGGGTCACAATAATTCTGCAACAGTGCTCAGATACCTGCACGAAGATCAGGAAATAAGAGTAGCATACACGAAAATGATTTCATTCATAATCAACTAACCAGTCAAGGAAGGTTAAGCATATTGCATCAAATTAAACACATTAACACAAGATGGGAACTAGACAATAGTCATGTATTTACATAAATAGAAGATAGAGTTACAATCAGAGCCTTGACGTTGCAGCCTCTTCCAACGGGGTTCAGTTGAAGCGCGTCTCGAAGGATCGTCGGGGAATTCGGAGGAGGTGAGGACACAAGCCTAAGATCTCTCGACAAAGGTCTCTTTCTATTCTATCTCTCTAGCGAAATGTTCAGGAATTCTCTTCAGCCTTTCAGCTATAATATGTTTAGCTAGTGTATCAATGGGAGATAGCTTTATTTATAGAGGGAGAGGAAGAGCTTGGGATCCCTACAATGGTGGAAGAGAGGCCTTATCCCTTGGGAGGTTTCCCCAAAAGGTGGAAACAAAAGGCCAAAGGAGGGGGGTCATGGTTATTCAGTCGAACCACTCCAGATGACTTGCCCATGAAGTTGTTAGGATAGAAACTTTGCCTCTATATTTAAAAAAAATTCCATAAACAGGTTGGTGCGGGTAGCTCACTGGGAAAAAGTGTCAATGGGCACGGGGCCCAGTGTTAATCTTCCTCATTGGCATGAGGGCATAACATTCTATTAGCACCAAGGCAAAAACATGTGTTTCTGACGGTCTGCTCAGGAAATTGTCAACAGAAGGAATGTTGTCCTCATGGTAAGGGATGCAATGATGGTCTTTGCAAGGCATGTGTTACACAGTAATTTGTCACCGTCCCTACCATTCCCCGTCCTGCATAATGGAGGACCCATTTTGTGACCTGTGAACATTGTCATGCCTTGAAAACATCATCAATGCATTCCTCTAAGCATGAGCTTCATTTTCCCTTGAGACATCTCCTTGCAAAAATCATGAAAAACATCCCTTTTTGCATTGGCGCGGGCAGACAGTTCAGTACTCGCGCCAATGGGGAAAATCCTGCAAAGAGGTCGCGCCAACTGGCGCTCTGTCCCAGAGCAGTAGTCGCGCCACCCAATTTAAGGACTGTTTTTTAAATAAATATGGCGGAAGTTGAGTTCCAACAAACTCAGAAACCATTGCCTATCTTGAGTTGGGAGGTTTGGCTGCGGAAGTTATATGGAAGGGAAGTGGTTTTGACACCTCCCATGGAACCTTCCTTGTTGATAGGGCCAATCCCACAATAATAGGGATCCCAACTCCCTCCTTCCCCATCTATAAAAGCCTGCTCAATCCCATGGCAAGCTAGTCTTGAAGTGCCTAAGCTTTGAATCTCCATATTCCCAAGAGCCTTTGTGCTGTAAAGAGCCCTCTTTTTCCTTAAGGCCGACTCAAGTAAGGAGACTATTGTCGAGAGACTCTGGAGAGGTTTTCCCTTTCCCTGGCGAGCTTTGCGAGACATGAACGACTGGAGGCCCATCCGAAGGAGACCACGACGTCAGAACTTGGTTGTAATCTCTCTTCGTTTGTTATTTAATAGATGATTACGATTATGGTTCCACTCTGTTTTCCATTATGTTAATATGAGTAATATCCTTTCTGACTGATATTTAGTTACGTATGCCGAGTTTTATGCTTGTATCTGTTTGTTTCTTCCATGTGCAGGTGTTCATCCGCGGAGATCGTGGAGGGATTGTGATCTGCCGAGGCTGAGGAATAGGGACGCTTCTTCTTCAAATCATAGCATTGGAATCCAGGTAGGCTTCTATCTCTAGTCTTTCATTCGTAACTAGGAACTTGCGTCGTAACATTGTTTGATTGTTGCTAGACCCCTGCTGGGCTAGTAGGGATCACCTCTGTCCGCAGAGGGGATTTACCTCCTCAACAATTTGGCGACTCCGCTGGGGATCGTCCAGATTTCACTGTCTCGTTTGTGTTGTCTCACTTTGATTATTTTATGTTTTTCCTTGCTTGATGAACCTTCTGGGTTGGGTTCTTTCACTGTTTTTGCTTCTTGGTTTGCTTAGTTTGCATTGATCTGCTTCTGGAGTAGCTTTTTTTTAATTTTGGCTGAGAAACTCGACTGGCGCGGTTTTTAACCCGACAGTCGCGCCAATTGGCGCATGTTGCTTTTGTTTATCCCGCGCCAATCTCTTTCTGGCGCCAGTTTCATCCTTACAGTCGCGCCACTCCTGTAAGGTTTTTGAGTTTCCTCATTTTTGAGCTCTCTGGGTTTGGCCAGTGTTTTTCTTCTTGATTTTCCGACTGCCTGAGTGTGTTGGAGTCCTGTTTGACTGGGAATTCACCTCTGTCCTTTGGTTGTTCGCTTTTATCTATCGATTTCACATTTTAAGCCCTAGGGCATCTAGTGGCTTAGTGTATCGAGCCCTCCTTGGGAGTTTTGGTGTTTTGATTGTCCTGTCAACTGTCTGATTGATTCTCCACATCCTCTAAGTAGTTGTTCATTGTTTTGTTGCGATTTTTGGGTGATTTTTCATTCCTTCATTCGAAATTTATTTGGTCTTGCCTTGGACCTAGATCACACGGTCCATTGGAAGCTTTTGAGTCTTTTCTTTGTTTTGAGAGACTTTGGTCGATTTGGGGATCTGATTGCTTGTGTTGTTGAGTGAAATTTGTTTGTTTCGCTCTCTCGAATATCGTTTCTCAAAGTTGTTCCATTTGTTTTCAAGTTTGTTTAGTGCATATTAGCTATCAGACATTGAAAATCAAAAAAAAAAATCTCTTTTGCTTTTGTTAATTAGTGCAAATTGTAATCTTTTCAATTTTGCTAGTGATTAGTGATTTAGAATGAAAAGTTTTCAATTTCATTAGTTGCATTAGAGGTCTCATTGTTTGTCTTCCGTTCATTTCGTTTGTGTAAAAGCTCTCAACTCTTCTCTAACTAGTTTTCATCGAACGAAATGTTGGACTGTGGCATATAGCTTTGCATTTAGGAGTCTTTTAAGACACTACATACGATAGGGCCTGAAAATTGAAACTTAATTGAAGATCAACTGTAAAATTTATTCAATTAACCTAAGGCAGCATTGGAACTTAACGAAATTTTTTTAGAAGGTCTAGGCTAGAGACGTGTTCCGGCGTCGTTAAACCTAGCAGCTGTCGCTCGCCTTTTGGCTTTAGACAGCGCTAGTACGGACTTGTGCTCCCCGTACCGTCGCGTATATAAAGGGAGACCCCTCTAGGTTTTCAATCCTTTATCCACAGGAAGCCGAGTCTGCCGCCCTATACCCGTGATACATCGAACACAGCATTCGGGGAGATTGCCTGCACGTACGGAAAGTCCTTGGTTGATTTCTTCTTCATTATTAAAACCAAGGTGTATATTGCAGTTCACGGTTATTTGGTACACCCTTTGTGCCTAGTATTTCCTGAGCAGTCATTTGGTCTTTTCTGACTCCCTAAACTTGAAAAGACCGTCAAGCGCTTGTCCTTTCACGCTTGTGTCAAATCTGAAAGAGATAGAGTCACCTTTTTATCGTTTCTCGACTCTTAAAATATGAAACGGTAGAATTTCTTACTTTCCAATGTGGTAAAATTAATCACCCACAATTACACACCCATTTAGACATTGCTTGTGGACCGTTTGATCGTGTGTCTTAACTCGTTTTCAGCCCGTGTGTGTTTTTGCTCTTTTTCTCTGGTCTTTTTCCACAGTGGCGGAACCTTCAGTTTCGTCTACTGGTAGTCCTTACACGGACGATTCTTCAGAAGCCTCTCAGTCTTCTGTTGAACCACAACAGCCTGTTGTTTCCGAGTTTCCTGACGGGGGACTGGTTCTCGCTAAGCAACCCTTTGGAGGACCAGTTGAGTTCAATTGGCCCTTTTCGGACCCTGTGTCTGAATTGAGATTAGGAGCTGATTTCCTTTCTCTTACATCGGGTTCGCCGTTTGTTGCTGCTGTATTTCCTCCTAGTCCTCACCGTCTCTTGCGTGATTTAACGGCAGGATCAACCATGAGTGATTCTGGTGAGGAAATTTCGACGTCTGGTGAAGACTATCAGCTCTTCCCGCGTAGATTGTTTGAGGGAGACAACTCTGAGCTGGCTACCATGTCGACAGCCAGTCCTTCTTTACCACAGGGATACAGATCTCTGGGTCAGATCATTTCAGCTGCAGCCTCTATGGGAATATCATCTCCTGCTTCGAGGCCAGCTGCTACTACACCCGGGGTGTCCCCTTCGACGCCCGTCACTTCTGTTCCCGTTTGGCCCACTGTTTGTGTGGCCGCCTCTTCTCCTGTTGTCTCAGCATCTGCTACTAGGGCTGGGCCAACTCCTGAAGATGTTTATCTGGCTACCACTATACCGGAGAATATCTCTCCGGAGGAGTATCGGTTGCCTTTGCAACAGCCGAACGCCAAAGCTGGACCGTTTCCCCAAGATCCTTACCGATCTTTCTTTTCGCACTATGCATAGGATGGTACTCCCGTGTATGCTTTCCCGGGTCAGTATGACGAGCACGGGGAGGTTCTGCGTCTTCCCGCTCCTGAGGCTTATTTGTATGCTCAAGGCTTACCGTACAACCAGGCTTATAACCCGCAGGGACAACCCTTCCAAGGCCAACCTGCGGGCCAACCTGGCTATCTGTATGACCCACAGGGGTAGCCCATCCAGGGCTACCGTGCGGGCCAGCAAGGGCCATTGTACAATTCGCAAGGACCGTATTATAGCCCTTCTGGTCAACCTGCTCAGCCTCAGCCGGGGTATCAACCGGGACCGGTCTATGGTCCTGGGGGGCAAATCCAGCCTTCTTTACCGATGCAACCGCAGTATCCTATTATTTTCGAATTGCATGACGCCCAGACCATCCTATGGTCTCCGCTTCAGTCAAACCGGTTTCCAAAGAAGAACTCCGGGTCCCGTCTCCACCACTGCCAACCGGTTCATCCTGCATAACCCGCATCCCGCCTCTCCAGCGCCGCCCATCCGGTAACCCGGGCCCACTTACAACCAGTCAACGGCGCAACCGGCGCGCTCGTTTATCTGTCATTATTCAGTCAAATTTCTTCTACGGGGTCAACCTCGTTCATTCGTGCTCTCCTATTCCGTTCACTCAACAAACTGTTTCCATTCAAATAACAGCAGTCAAATCATCACCGCGTCTACGTACCGGGACCAAGTAGACTCCACTTTTCAGCAGCCTACTCATCCTCAGGGTGGTTATTATCCTCATGGTCAGTCTCAACCGAACTATAACCACCCTAGAGGCTCTTAGTATTATCCTCCTCCACCCGGTTTTACCTACGCTCAGCAGCCAAATCCAAACGCTGCTTATACGGGGCCGACGCCTAATCAGGGTCCGTATCCTGGTTATCAAGCCTCGCACTATGGTTACCAGCATCCAAATCAGTCTGGTTATACGACCTATGCCTCCTACGGTCAAAATCCTGCGGGACAGAACCCGTGGGGGCAAGGATATTCACAACCATCGTGGAGTATGGGTACCGGACCTCATCCTGGGCCTGACATGGCAGTTAACCCTCCATTGCCGTTCCTGGCTACCTTGGAACTGTCGGACGTTTCAAAGTTGACCAATGATCCGATTTTACATAATCCATATTGGCCTCTGGTTCCCACCAAGATACCAGGTGATTGTCCCAAGTTTGAGGGAAAAGCTGGCGAAGACCCCCAGGCGCATGTGATGATGTATCACCTCTGGTGTTCGTCTAACTCTTGGGTCGACGATTCAATCCGTTTGCGTCTTTTCCAGCGTACTTTAACAGGAGCTACTGCTAAGTGGTACATAGAACTATCCCGTGGCATTTTCCAAGATTTCAACTCTTTAGCCATGGCTTTCCTCACACATTTCCAGTTACCAGTTCGTTATGAAGCCGGGACGCACCTCCTGACTTCCTTGAAGCAGGATAAAGCTACTCACATCTCAGATCACATTCATGAGTGGCGGCACCGTCGTCGACTGATCAAGTTTCACATACTTGATCAGATATTGACTCACTGGTTCACCACCTCCTTTGTGAATAAAATCGCTCAGGATATCACGATGGGAGCGTGTGTGACAGAGGAACAAGCTATCGCGCGTGCCCAGTACCTGGATCTTGTCTATTCACAGTCTGGCACGCTTTATGACATCTTGACTGATGCTCCATGGCCCGGATCCTCTAAGGCTCCACCTACCCCCGCGGTAGATGGTGTCATTGGTTCCGTCTCTCAAAATTCGAAGAAGTCTTCGAATGGGAAGCAAAAGGCTAATTCTTCCAAAAATACCTCTGCTAATCCCACCTCATCCAATTATGGTAAAACCGCGGAGGTGAATGCCGTTCAGGCCAATCCTGCGGACAAATCCTCCAAGGGGAAGAAGAAGGGCAAAGGCAAATCAAAATCTGATGCCCCAAAACCAGAATCTAAAACTCGAACTGAGGATGGCTCCCAGCGTAAACCGAAGTTCCCTTGCCTCATCTGTGAAGGGGACCATTATACTAAGGATTTTCCACGATGATCCGAGGTTAGTCAACTTCTTAAAGGCCCTAAAGGGACTCCGGCTGTTTTGAAAGAGCCATTTCCATCTCAGCAGACCCAGATGGTCGAACAGGCATCACCATCTGTGTCGTTTGGGTCTCAGGTTTTCATGATGAAGACTACTGCACCTATCACTGTCGCTACGCGGTCGAAGGATTACAATGAATCGCGGCAGGCACCCAGGAAGGCAGTTGCGGATGGGCCGCCTCCCCCACCTGTCTCCGGTCCGTTGGAAATCGAGAAGCCGACTCTCGAACCCATTGTGAAACCACCTCCCAAGGGTGTTCTTCGAAGATCCTCTTATAATCAAAACGCTCGTGCCGCTCAACATTACAGCATTGTTGAGGATCTGGCACAGGCGCCATGTGCTATGTCTGCACTTGAGGTTCTTCAAAGTTGTCCTTCACAGCGGAAGGCTTTACTGTCTGCAATCGGTGGCATCGATCCCGCCGACTCGAACCTTCTCACCTTCAATCTGGAGAATTTTACTCCCCGGCTTCCACATCAAATCGCTTTGGTCATTCAAGTCGGGATTAACGGTCTAAACATTCATAGGGCCGTCGTAGATGAGGGTGCATCTACTTGCGTTATGTCCTCCGCTTGCTGGAAGGCCATTGGCTCTCCAGCCTTGTCGTCATCTCCCAATGCCCTCGAGGCATTTTATGGTCGGGAGTCTAAACCCCTGGGAGTTCTCGAGAGTCTTGCGATCACATTACAAGGAAAAACTGTCAACGTGGAAGTGGAAGTGGTTGACGCTAAACTCAACTACAATATACTTCTTGGCCGCAGCTGGACCCATGCCATGCTCTGCGTGCCGTCTACCGTCTTTCGATTCATTAAGTTCCCTCACGAGGGTAAGATTGTCACGGTGGATCAGTTGTCATTTTTCACCTCTAGCTCTGAGAACAACGTGCCATACGTGGATCAAATTCTGAATCCCCCAGACAGTGTAGGACCTGGTCTCTTCAAAGACCCAATCCTCATGGGTATATTCCCCGCACCACCACCGAATACCGCTCAAGTCAACATGTTGTCCAGGTCCGATGACCCCTGGCTTATTCATACACCTGAGCAGGTATACGAGTTTGGAGAATCCATGCCTTTAACGCCAGTAGAGATCAGCTACTATGAGATTGTTGCCGCATCGGATCCTCCACCTCCTCAGCATGCTCCGATGAGCATGGCTCTCGACGTCTACTCCCAATCCCCTTGGCTTGGTTAGGCTGATTCACCTGATCCTCTCAGAGAGACTTTTCCTTCAGATGAGGCTATCATTGAAACTATGTCTCTTGAGGAGCTGCCCTGGGGTGATGGACATCATCGCTCCTCGTTTATGCCCAGCTTGGGGGCAATGACTGATTGTCTGGAGCGTTATGCTACTCAGGTTCCTTCCCCTCCTCTTCAAACACCGATCTTGACGCATGACGTCTTTTCGGAGGGTAATCTGAGTAACATTACTCAAACTATTCCAATCAACATCTCCGTTAAACCGGGGATTGTTGAGAATATTCATGTGGGTGTGACTTGTTCTCCCGATGAGATTCGAGTCTATACTGAGCTTTTCAAAGAATTCAGAGATGTTTTCGCATGGTCTTACGAGGAAATGCCGGGAATTGATCCTAGTATTGTTGTGCACGAGATTCCGACCTATCCAGGTGCGAAACCCGTGCGCCAACACTTACGTCCCATGCATCCTCGGAAAGCCACCGCTATCAAGGCAGAAGTTGAAAAACTTCTGAACGCGGGTTTTATTTATCCCATCCCCCTTACAGAATGGGTGTCCAACATTGTCCCTGTCGATAAAAAGCAGGGTACAATTCGAGTCTGTGTGGATTATCGCGACATCGATCGCGCCTGTCCAAAGGATAATTATCCCACTCCGTTTATAGACCAGATCATCGATGAATGTGCTGGGAGTGAGATGTATTATTTAATGGACGGTTTCTCAGGATATAACCAAATCAATATTGCACCTGAGGATCAACAAAAGACCACATTCATCTGTCTGTGGGGTACTTTCGTGTACAAAAAACTCCCGTTCGGCTTGAAAAACACTGGAGCCACTTTTCAACGTGCGATGTCCTACGCTTTTCATGACATTTGCCATATCGTTCAACCTTATCTGGATGACTTGCCAGCCCATTCGGGTAAGCGAGAGGACCATCCTGAGCATCTCCGCCAGATCTTTCTTAGATTTACGACGCTTACCATGCCTCAGGCTCGTCCTCCGTAATCAACGTCTTACAAGGCCAAGTTAGCCGTCTTTTTGAAACACATAGTCTCGAAAGACGGAATTCACCTTGACCCTCTAAAGGTCGAGGCCATCATAAATCTCCCATCACCCTCCTCCCTGTATCAGTTACAGAGTCTGCAAGGGAAAGCGAATTTTCTTCGGCGCTTTATCCTGAATTATGCCGAGGTGGCCAAAGGATTCACTCGTTTGTTGAAGAAGAACGTTCCCTTTCATTGGGATGAAATTGCTCAGGAATCCTTTGAGAAGCTGAAGACATTGCTAGTCAATGCTCCGTTTCTTCGTCCTCCGGACTACCACCGCGACTTCACTTTGAATCTAGCCGCCGCATTTAGCACCATAGCCATGGTCTTGGTGCAGGATGACGATGACGGTGATGAACATGTCGTTTATTACCTGTCACGGAACCTTCTCGACCCGGAAACGCGTTATGCACATGTCGAGAAGTTGGCCTTAGCAGCAGTACACGCTGTACAACGCTTTCGCCATTACATCCTTTTGCGCACGATAACAGTGGTTTCAGACTGCAACCCTATGACGTACATTCTTTCTAGACAATTACTAGGGGGCAAGTACTCCAAATGGATTGTGATCCTGCAGGAGTTTGACTTGGAGTTCACCACTACCAAGTCAACTAAATCACTGGTCTTCACGGATTTGATATGTTCTCTCCCTACAGACTCTGTTCCCTCACACTCTGAAGACCATATACCGGACGAAACGCTTTTTCTCATCAGTACTCGTGATCCTTGGTACGGTGACATAATAGTGTATCTTCAGACCGCGACATTTCGGTCTGAGTTGGATAAAACTGCTCGCCGTCGGATTCGGCACCAGTCCCAACCCTACCGTATAGTAGGAGATACCTTATATCGCATTGGAGTAGATTCGGTGCTCCGACGATGCCTTACCTTGGAAGAAGCTGAGAAAGTCTTAAATGACTATCACAGTGGCGCCTGTGGCGGACATATGTCTGGGTATGCTACTGCCCAGAAGATTCTACGGGCAGGATATTTCTGGCCTTCCATATTCAAGGATTGTATCACTGCAGTCCGAAAATGTCACCCATGCCAGATTTTTCAGCGCAAGATGCGCGCGCCGCCGTTGCCATTGCATCCCGTTATTACCGTCGGCCCTTTTGCGAAATGGGGCGTGGATTTTATGACGTGTAACCCTCACTCGGCCGGGGGGCATGCGTATATCATTGTTGCCGTCGACTACTTCACTAAGTGGGCCGAGGCGATGCCTACACCATTGCGACGGAGCATTATAATTTATATTCAACCACCGTTGTGTGCAGGTTGGGGGGTTCCTCAAACCATCGTCATTGATCAGAGTACTCATTTTGCGAGCCATGATGAGCTGACTTCAACGTTGGGCTTGCGTCACGACAGCTCAACGCCATACTACCCTCAAGCGAACGGTCAGTTTGAAGCGGTGAACAAGGTTTTGGTCACTATGCTTCAACGAACAGTTGGGATTCATAAATCCAGTTGGCATCTCCAACTGTTCTCAGCTCTCTGGGCGTACCGAACATCTGCTAAAATTGCAACCGGATTCACACCATTCCAACTGGTGTACGGTCTGGAAGCTACTCTGCCGGTTGAATGTGAAATTCCTTCGCTCAAATTAGCTGTGGAGCTCTTACCGGATCTTATGCCCGAGGAAGAACATCTTACGTATCTCGAACGGTTGGATGAACCCGTGTCTATGTTGCTTTGATCTAATGAAGCACAAAAGAAAGTCAGCTGTTTGATCAATCTGTTTCTCCCCGTTCTTTCATCGAAGGAGACCTCGTCCTCCTGTACGATCAGGCACATGATAATCTTGGAGCCGGTAAGCTCCAGCCTATGTGGCACGGGTCCTATATAGTAAAGTGTGTTTTAAAAAATGGGGCCTATGAGCTTATAGATTACGAAGGAGTTCCGCTGGAGCAGCCCAGAAATGGGCTGTACCTTAAAAAGTATTATGCCTGAAGTAATTTCTTTGTGTGGTGTGTGTACATAGGTGTGTGATTGTGTGCATGTATTGTGTGGTGTGCTTTGTAAACATCTTTCTGCTGATCGGGTCTTCCTGGTTGTGCAGATGTCTATTCATCCATTTGTTGGTTTCGCGGATGGTGCCTCCCTTGATGCAGAATGCAATGTTGACCTGGGTGATACGATCCCTGCGAGTGAGTTGATTGATCAAGCCGGTAGTATATGCAGGACGTACCACAACGCGAGAGGCTTGATATACAATATAGTCAGGTATTTGGAGTTATTAACCGAGGCGGTAAACCTTGGTATCCGTGAATTGCTCGTGTATCTAGATTCGCAACTTGTAGTGTTACAACTGAACGGACACTATTCGGTAAGGAACCCGTCCATCTTACGTCTGTATCTGCGTGTTCGATTACTGGGAAGGAATTTTGACTACATTACATATCATCATATTCCCAGACATTTGAATACATTAACGGATGCAGTAGCAAATTTGGTATTAGACAGACATTTGTGCAATTTATAAATCATCATCACATGTAAAGTAAGATCCATCCAGAAATAGATATGCATATATATATATATATATAGATATCGAAATGTTTACATGGAGTGTGTCACATAAAAGTCAAAATATACATAATCGTCTTAAGTACATCTAGGGAGCCAGTACTCTTCTCAATCAAAATTGATATAAATCTCAGACTAATCACGTGGTGCTCATGATAACAGTGACCTGCACACCTAAGCGTCCAGGATCCAGGTGGATCCGAGCTCGGAACTCAGAGTGTGGGCCTTAAATGTACCTTGAGTCGTCGCTAGCCGGGCATAATCTTGATGCCAGGATCTGTGGTGACTCCCCCTTGAGGGGTTATGGATTAAGTCCTCCTCTGATTTGCCCTCACTGAACCTCGGAGGCGAGGGTTTATCATCCTCGGGAGATTAGAACATCCCAATTTGTGGTCTCTCAAGTCCCACATCTGCATACATATATAAAATGTGTTAGGACGAATGTGTATTAACAAAAAATATAAAAACATAAAATAAAAAACATGAGGTCTTACCCAACTCCTCTTCCCAGTCATCTCATACAGTAGCGGAGATGGGGTCTTGAGCCAAGTGGGTTCTTGCATGGAACAGATCTTTCAGAACAATGTGTGGCGCGTAACCCCTAGAGAACTCCAAACCCTATGGTTCACATTGGCCACCTCTAAGATCTGAGGCATCAATGTTGTGACGAGCAACAAAGCTACAGTGATAGAGATGTGCCCGCTACAGGCCTCTGAAACTGAGAAGATTGATGGCATTGAGTAGCCACGATACCAGATAGAACTTATCAGCTGCTATTTGGGTTTTCCCTTTTGCACTTTGTGAGAAATTTGCCTTTTCATGTTGATCGTTACTGCTGTTGCCCAGTCATACAGTCGGGGACCCATGCATTCTGAGGCCAGCAGGAGTTGGGCCTTTGTGGCCTCGTGCGGTGCCTACGACCCTGCAGCCCGCGTGATGGTATGCAGAACTACTCTCAATGCCAGATCAGGGATAGTGTGGATGTCCACTTTCTTGCTTCCTGATCCCATTTGTGCCCCTCGGCACACTCGTGCCATCACTTCTTCCATCTTTTCCCCAGATGGTCTGCTTCTGGTCAAAACGGGGATTGGACCTCTGCGGGATAATCCAGTGATAAAATAAACATCAGACACCTCCAGTTCTAATACCTGATCTCGTAGCCGGAACACTTGTTCCTGTTCGTTCCAGATACTGATCAAATACTGGAGAAGCTCGGGCTGAGCTCGTAAGCAGGGCGTGAGGAAGAAATTTTTCAACCCGTAGTCTCTAAGGGCATTCACGCAAGCTTGGCTTTGCATGGCTTGTTCATCCTCTTCTCCGTGTTCTCGTTCTTTCCATTCAATTGCCATTTTGATGATTACCATTCATGTGATAAAAACTTATAGTTGAATCTACGGTAGACCTCATTCCCTTGCAATTTGATCTAAATATCCTTGAATTTGGCGGATTTTGAAGATGGGTGGCAGCGCGGCTATTTTGTGAACGGTCGCGCACGTGGTGAAACCCTTTGTATAAAAGAGCTCATTGGCGCGGGTCGAGTGCCGGAAATACACACAGCGATAAATTTTGTGACCTAAAATTTTAAAAGTGGCCACATAGAACTAATTTTCAAGGGAAAATTATCAAAAAATGAATGAAAATGAAGAGCAAGGGAACGCCTCTTACTTGTGACAGACGAGAAGCTGAATGGTCAATTGGATTTTTCGCAATCACCGTCAGAAGTTTCTGCTCCAAAATGGACCACTGTTGCTTTTTACCAAGGTAAATAGTAAATGTAATTTTATTTTCACCATTTTGACATATTTATAGCTTTTTCGACGTTAAATGAGTTTTGAAAGTCGTTTTATCGAATATTTTTATATGTTATGTCGAAAAATGGATTTTACGCTTGCTTGGTATGTGGAGCAGCAGGTTTTTGCGACTTAAACGATGGAAACGAGTTGTATTTTATACTTTTTCGGACTCGGTAAATACACGAAAAAGTCACTTTGGAGTCATCTTCCAGCTCTTTTCTGACTCTCTAAACATGAAAAGGTGCAGGGGCCCTTGTCGTTTGATCGTAAAATGGTTGCGAATCGACATCCACCAGTATAAGTTTAACCTGTTTACAGTTTGGGATGGATTGATTGAAAAGGAATACCCTAGCCTATAGAAGCTGACTAGGAGTTTCCTCGAGATATTGTTTTCTACCTTTTCGGATCTGAGGAACTATTTACGAAAAGGGACTGCTGGAGTTTACTTTTTCACTGTCTTTTCAAACTCTCCAAACATGAAAAGACGCCGAGTTATCCCTTTGTCAGACTCGTTAAACCCTGATGACATCGGATCCAGTCGAAATGACGTTCTCCGAGTTCCTCCTTCCTAGGACTCGTTAAATGAACTAGGATGGATTCGCCCGAAGGGCGGACTTATATTACAAGCATATGCTATCCCCTTCAAGCTTGTTATTAAAAATAATTGGGGTACTCGCCAGAAATGGTGGGGGAAAAATGGAACCATCGTCGTTGTCGTCGGCAGTATGTCGCTCTTGAACATGGCACTTGTCTTCATTCGTGTCGGGTTGGGGACATCTCATCTCGTTGTTTCACTTTGCCTCCGTGGGTTTGGGTAATCTCTTTTGACCTCTCATCTGCTCACTGCCTCGTCACCATGACCTCTGATCCGTTGATGTCGAATACTGCCAAGTCCACTGTCGTGCCGTTTATATGTTCAAGAGAAGTTGGCCTCTACAAATATCAACCTTCCTCTGTTTCTCATACGATCCTGATTCACAACAAAAACATCATGTTCCTCTGTCTCGTGTCGATGATGTGGGAAACATTATGGCCCACCTTCGATCAAGGTCACTTCCTGTCGACTTCGACTCATTATCCAGGAAGTTGGTCTAGAGACTCCTTATGGTACCTTGGAGCCTGCATGCCTCAATGGCAGGTTCGTCGCATTCGACGTGAGGTTTACATCATTGACCTCCGATCGAGTGATTCTGCGGGTGTTCGACGTCAACTCATTTATTCACACGCCGTAGATTGTACCTGTAGTACCTTGAGGGCCATTGTCATTATTGGTGGTTCCTCTCGCGTCTGTTAACAGCTTTCATCATTGGCTGGTAATCAGACGATGTTCTTGCATGTTCGACTTCGGCTCACATATTCACATGCTCGAACTTGTACTTTGTTTGGGTCGAGATGGAGCGCAAGACCCTGGATTGTGTCTGTTGTAATCCAGGCTGCGATTGTGGATTATTATCATTATGTACATGACTCACTGATTGGATGGCTGCGACCATACCTGAGTCTATTTGTTCGATCCTAGTTGGATGGCTGCGCCCATACCCTGGATCCGGATTATAGCATACTCTGTTTTGGATGGCTGTGTCCATACCACATATACATCATGTACTTGAGATATCAGTTGTATCTTTCTGTGCAGGTTTTCCGACAGCGGGCCTTCAGTTGAACATGTTCTCGTAAAGCATTTCACCGCTCTCTCTCTCGGGCCTCATACTTTAGGGGGCATCTGTTACACAGTAAATTGTCACCGTCCCTACCATTCCCCGTCCCGCATAATGGAGGACCCATTTTGTGACCTGTGAACATTGTCATGCCTTGAAAACATCATCAATGCATTCCTCTGAGCATGAGCTTCATTTTCCCTTGAGACATATCCTTGCAAAAATCATGAAAAACATCCCTTTTTGCATTGGCGCGGGCAGACAGTTCAGTACTTGCGCCAATGGGGAAAATCCTGCAAAGAGGTCGCGCCAACTGGCGCTCTGTCCCAGAGCAGTAGTCGCGCCACCCAATTTAAGGACTGTTTTTAAAATAAAGATGGCGGAAGTTGAGTTCCAACAAACTCAGAAACCATTGCCTATCTTGAGTTGGGAGGTTTGGCTGCGGAAGTTATATGGAAGGGAAGTGGTTTTGACACCTCCCATGGAACCTTCCTTGTTGATAGGGCCAATCCCACAATAATAGGGATCCCAAATCCCTCCTTCCCCATCTATAAAAGCCTGCTCAATCCCATGGCAAGCTAGTCTTGAAGTGCCTAAGCTTTGAATCTCCATATTCCCAAAAGCCTTTGTGTTGTAAAGAGCCCTCTTTTTCCCTTAAGGCCGACTCAAGTAAGGAGACCATCGTCGAGAGACTCTGGAGAGGTTTCGCCCTTTCCCTGGCGAGCTTTGCGAGACGTGAACGACTGGAGACCCATCCGAAGGAGACCACGACGTCAGAACTTGGTTGTAATCTCTCTTCGTTTGTTATTTAATAGATGATTACGATTATGGTTCCACTCTGTTTTCCATCATGTTAATATGAGTAATATCCTTTCTGACTGATATTTAGTTACGTATGCCGGGTTTTATGCTTGTATCTGTTTGTTTCTTGCATGTGCAGGTGTTCATCCACGGAGATCGTGGAGGGATCGTGATCTGCCGAGGCTGAGGAACGGGGACGCTCTCTTCTTCAGATCATAGCATTGGATTCCAGGTAGGCTTCCATCTTAGTCTTTTCATTCGTAACTAGGAACTTGCGTCGTAACATTGTTTGATTGTTGCTAGACCCCTGCTGGGCTAGTAGGGATCGCCTCTGTCCGCAGAGGGGATTTACCTCCTCAACAGCATGACACTTCTTATTAGTCAGATAAATGATCCTCTAATGTGTGGGATGGGGATTGCAGGGACAATGACAAAATGATGTGTAACAGATGCCCACTAAAGCATGAGGTCCGAGAGAGAGGGAGGGGTGAAAAGCTTTACGAGAACACGTTCGAACCAAACACTGTTGTCAGAAGATCTGCAAGTAAAAATACAAATGATATCTCTGATACATGAATATGTGGTATGGGTGTAGCCATCCATAATAGAGTACATATATAAACTGAGATCTGAGGTATCGACGCAGCCATCCAGCAGTAAGGATCAACAAATAGACTTAGGTATGGTCACATCCATCCAATCAAAAGAGTCATGCATAAAGTCATGATAAACCATAATATCCTGCAGCTTGGATCTTATTAGACAAAACCCAGGGTCTTGCGCTTCATCTTGACCTGAACAAATATGTGAGCTGAAGTCGAACATGCAAGAAAGTCACTTGATTACCATCCAATGATGAAAGTTATTAACAGGCACGAGAGAAACCACCAATAATGACAATGGCTCTCAAGGTACAATAGGTAAAATCCATGAAATGTGAACAGTGATCTAGCATCGAACACCTGTAGAATCAATCGATCGAAGGCCAATGATGTGGACCTGTCATCGAATGCGAAGAACTTGCCTTTGAGGCATGCAAGCTCCAAGGTACAAGAAGGGAGTCTCTAGATCAACTTCCTGGATAATGAGTTGGAGTCGACAGGAAGTGACCCAGTCGAAGGAGGGCCATAATGTTTCTCACATCATTGACATGAGACGGAGGAACATGATGATAACGAATCAGGACCAAACAGAGGATCAGAGGAAACTTCTCTTGAACATATCAGCGACACGACTCTGGATTTGGCAGTATTTGACATCAAGGAATCTGAGTTCATGATGACGTGGCAAAGAGAAGATGAGAGGTCAAAACAGATTACCCAAACCCATGGAGGCAAAAATGACGAAATGAGATGTCCCCAACTCGACATGAATGCAGATGAGTGTTATGTTCAAGAGCGACATACTGCCGACACAACTAAAAACTGGTTCCATTTTGCCCCACCATTTTTGGTGAGTACCCCAATTATTTTTGAAAAACAAGCTTGAAGGGAATAGCATATGCTTGTAATGTAAGATTTTCCTTCGGACAAATCCATCCTAGTACATTTTACGAGCCCTAGGAAGG
This sequence comes from Pinus albicaulis, assembly GCA_034641835.2. Taxonomy (NCBI): domain Eukaryota; kingdom Viridiplantae; phylum Streptophyta; class Pinopsida; order Pinales; family Pinaceae; genus Pinus; species Pinus albicaulis. Next base: position 1,622,854,678 of record CM076581.1, read on the forward strand.
AGGAACTCGGGTACGTCATGGTGAAAATTTTTGATGTCATCAGAGTTTAACGAGTCTGACAAAGGAAGAACTCGGCATCTTTTCATGTTTAGAGAGTTTGAAAAGAAACGGAAAAGAAAAATCCAGTAGGTCCCTTTTCGTAAATAGTGCCTCAGATCTGAAAAGGTAGAAAATAATATCCGAGAGAACCTCTTAGTCGCGATAGGCTAAGGTATTCCTTTTTCGTAAATAATTTATCCCAGCCTGAAAAAGAGGTAAACGTATACTGGGTAGATATCATTTCGTAGCCATTTAACGAGTTCAAAATGACAAGAGTCTCGACAATATTTTCAGTTTTAGAGAGTCAGAAAAGAGCTGAAATATTACTCCAGCAGTGAATTTTTCGTGTTTTTACCGAGTCCAAAAATGTATAAAATACAACTCGTTACTTCATCGCTATCTCATTAAAGATCTGTCACTGCACAAGAGACAAACGTAAAACCCATTTCTTGAAATAATATAATGTAATAATCGAAAAACATGTCTTAAAACCAAATTAGGGTTATGAAAAGTTATAAAATGCCAAAAATGGTAAAAAATAATCACTTTTCACTTTTACTTCTTATGGAGCAATAGTTACCCTCTTTACACTGTGATTTTGCGGAGGTGATAGCGGGCAATTCGGCAGACCAATCTCGAATCCGTCAATTCTAGGTAAGATCCGACATCCTTCCCAACATTTTAATTCCTCCTTCATTGCCTGCAAACCCAAATTTGGAATTCTGTGGGGGAATTTTTAAAAATTAGGGCACAGTGTTTGGCGTGATTATCGGGCACAGACTCGCACCAATCACCCAAATTTCTAAACTGGAGCGCGTCCATTGGCACGACTGTTTCCCAAACAGTCATGCCAACCACGCAAACCTTTTTAAGCTTACAATGCAAGAAAGCAGGTCCAATTTTCACAAATTCAAAGCTTTTAATTTGGCTAATGATGTTCATATGAACATGTTTTCAGGTGTAAAGTAGAAAAATGGTGATCGAATAGAAAGAACGGGAACATAGTGAAGAAGACGAGCTTGCCATGGAAAATGAAAGATGCATGGAAGGTCTTAGAGATTGTGGACTGAAAAAATTCTTCATGACACCGTGCCTCAAAGCTCAACCAAAGCTGTTGCAATACTTAATCAGTATCTGGGATGAATATCAGGAGAACTTTATTCTTCGTGATTGGGAACTCGAGATTGATGTTTCAGACATCTATTTCATAACAGGACTGTCGCGGAGGGGGGCAACACCAGTCCTGACTGACACCCGGCCCACCATGGAGAACATGAGCATGGTGATCGATAGGGTATGTCCAGGAGCACGAAAAGGATCAGGAAGCAGGAAAGTGGATATCCAGACTATCTCGGATTTTGCACTAAAGGTAGTGCTACACACCATCACACGAGTTGCAGGATTGCAAGCACCGCATGAAGCAACAAAGACACAGTTACTTCTTGCAGTGGACTATATGACACCGACCTTCTACAACTGGGTAGAGGTAGTGACAATCAATATGAAACATCAACTGACGAAATGCAAGAAGACCAAACTAAAGAAGTTTGGATATGGATCCATCCTGGTATCGTTCTTCTTGGAATGACTACCAATCTTTCAGCGATAAGAAGTGATAGTTTCGACACCACCAGCACAGGATCCATGGATGTCCCTTTGGGCAGCTCTGATGCCAAGGTCAGGGGGCAGTCAACAGATGTCTTGGAGACCAAATTTTTTTTATTGGCTCCATCGACAGCTCATCGTCATGGAGGATTGGCCCTATTCTCGCACAGATTTCAGTGGTGATCCGGATCTCCCACTACTAGAAGGAGAGGATTTGGATGAAGCTCTTGGTAAGACTCATTTTCTATTTTCATGAGTATTTTTTTTTTTTTTGTTATACATATTTTGACATTGAATCCATGTGTTATGCAGATGTTGGCCCAGAGAGACCTGCAGGCATGTCTCCGATAGCGAGGCGAGTCCCTCGCAACTTTGATATTTCCCCTCATGGTGAGGGAGGAGAGGAGGAGGAAATTGTGTGCAACCTAGAGGGAATCTCCCGTGGGATCTTTAATTATGCGCGATTCGATGATGTTCCTTGTGCATACCAGAGACACACTGTAGGGGTGTCAAAATAAGTTCACTTCTTGCTGAGGCGGCTTGTACGACCAGTGACATGCTATCATGAGCATAATGCCGATTAGACACCTAGGTTTTATTTCTCCATATTTTTGAGACACATGATGTCTTAGGATGTAACAGAAACACACATATTTTTTGAACTAATGATGCACACTGCTGCAAACATTCGATATATATATATATATATATATATTTTTTTTTTTCCTATATGGATATTTTTCATGTGATAATGATTTTACAGATTACGTAAATGTCTATCTAATACAATGTTAGCCACTATATTAGTTAATGCATTCATTCGCCTAGGAATATGTTCATATGTAATGTAATCAAAATTTCTTTCCAGCAAACGAACACGTAAATACAACCTTAAAATCTGAGGGTTTCTAACTGAATAATGTCCATTAAGTTGAAGAACAACAAGTTATGAGTCTAGATTTACAACCAATGCACGGATGCCAAGGGTAATCACCTCGGTTAATAGTTCAATGACAACACTATACTCACCGACATTGTTTGTAGTTCGTCCTAGACAAATACCTTGAAGATATATCAACTCACCAGCAAGATCATAAATCACCCAAGTTGTCGAAGACAAGTTCCGGGTACTGTGGGAAGCACCATCCACGAAACCGACATAAGGGGTAATAGACATCCGTACAATAAGCAAAAACCCAATAAACAGGAAAACGCTCGCAAAGCACACAAAGCCAAAAGATTTCATTTTTACGCAAGCTCGAAAACAAAAGTAAATTATGCTTGAAATTGGTTTCATTTTTACACAAGATTGAAGCAAAGGTAAACTATGCTTGAAAAAAAAGCATAACCCCAGCATGGTGACTCAATTCAAGGTACATGCCCCCCAAGCTTCAGTCCAGTTGAAACGAACGAAAAGCAGATGGAGTGAAGGTTCAAATTACGAGATCAGAGAAAGACTCGACTAGGATTTTACGAGATCTGATCAAAGACTCGAATTGAATGGGAGCATGTTTCATTGTTTTAACGAGGTTGACACATTAAAAGAACTATCCTCATGACCAAATTCATTTTTTAACGAGGTTTACATAGAATACGAACTATCCTTGTAAGCACTTGTTTCATTTTTTAAGGATCTTGACACAAGAAAATGAACTATGCTCCGAGGATCTTGTTTCATTTTTTAAGGAGCTTGATACAAGAAAATGAACTATGCTTTAAAAATATTTTACCATAATGAATAAGAGGCCATGGCTTCCAAGAGGTTCGCATCTGATGGGAGAACAATGTCTTGGAAATCGCGATCGAATGCCCCCAGTAGATGGTAATTGATGGTACTATCACTAGAGGAGGGCAACGAACAAGTGGCTACATAATTAACCCGTGGCAGGGAAGATACAACCGATGGATAAGGATCCGGCAGAGATGATGGTGGGCCAGCTTCCACCTGAGAACCAAAGAATGAAATCTAATCAATGGTCACAATATGACCTTAGTGTGGAAAACAGATCACACGAAAGAGGGAGGAGACAAGTGCACCCATGGCATAAGCATAGTCGCGCCCCAGGAGGAAATTGAAATCCAAGGGGACTGGAACAACCATCACATCTATAGAGACATTTTACCCTCCCAAAGTGATTGGAAATTGTGGAAGGATCCCTAATGTTTGACTGGTTCCTTTGTTAAATGCCAATAGATTCTGCGTAACAAGCACAAGCGATGGAGAACCAAAAGCTTGCCAAGTAGTTGAAGACAGAACACTAACATACACACCTTCATCTATAATTGTGCTAGGTATGGCCACATCAAAGGTCTGTACCGTGATCTCAAAAGGCACATAAGAAGGAAGTCGGTATCCCGCAAATCGACTCCAATCGAAGGAAGCAATCAAACTACTTGGAGGGGGTACCATTGAACTGAGATGGTCATCCCCTAGTGTTACAAGAGCAAGAGGAGCATCCTCCGGGACCTCCATCATGGGAGCAGGAGGAGTATCTTCTTGAGTCACAGGGATGGGAGAATCTTTCTCCAAGTTCGAGGAATCTGAAGAAACAAGAAGAACATGAGGGGCATGTGAGCCACTCTCGATGGAAAATATCTGATGAACCACAGGGAAGGTCAGATCAACCGATTCCACAACTAATGGTTGGTTTGGAAAATATTCTTGAATTTGAATTTTCTAAGGAATGGGATTGACCAAGGATGACTCTTGATCGAACATGGTTTCAACTACTGGAGGACTCAAAGAAAGCTTCTTGTAGCCAACCGGAAAGTAGGGTGAAGAAACAGTAAGGTTTTCCAACACTCTCGTCGCTTCATCCATGTACGGACAAAGGTGAATGGGATGATGCCCTTCACACAACTTACAGGGATTGGTAATCTTACCCTGTTTCTTATGAATCTTATCATGACTAGTCGAATATGTGCCACCAATATGACTTCCAGAAGCCAAAGGCAACGACGGACGATCGTCGGACCATGCTTCAAGTACCTTGGGAATGCTAGCGCAGTCACGAAGAAGATGGTCACCTTTTCACAACATGCAAGGGAATTTGAATTTCCGTGGAAGGTTGGATGGTTTTTCAAAGGAAGGGGTCTGAAGCGCAATAGTCGCATAGTTAGCCTCTTTTTTATCTAACTTCTTCTTTTTCGTCTTCTTCTTCTTCTTCTTAGCCACCGTGTTACTAGAATCCAAACTTTCACCAGGTGAAGTAGAAGAGGGGATGAAGAAATAGGCGAAGAAGGGGAGAGGTCCACTTTAGAATCAACATGATGTTGTTCGTGTGGAGGGGATGGTTGTACAGCGGGCAGAACACTCGAGACCATAGAGGTCAAGAATAACCAAATAGGAAACCCAACAGTTAACCTAGACAGGGATAATGTTTCCATATAAGGAGCACCAAAATTTCCAAAAGCAGGAAAAGGACCAGGATTCCATTCAGAGGGGATTCGTTGGTTGGAAAATTTCAGGAAAGATGCCATCGGAAACAACCGTAAAACAAAACACTAAGGAATATAAATTTAACCAGGAATATTTCGTGGGAAGTTAATTTTGGGAAGTTAATTTTAAGACATTGAAACAAAACTCTGTCGTTTCATATTTCAAGAGTCGAGAAATAGGAAAAAGGTGACTCTATCGCTTTCAGGTTGACACGAGTGTGAAAGGACAAGCGTTCGATGATATTTTCACTTTTTAAAGAGTCACGAAAAGACCAAAATGACTACTTAGGTAATCTAAGTAAGAGGGTGTACCAAGTTTCCGTGAATTGCCATATACACCTTGGTGATCAAGTGAAAGAGAAATGACCAAGTACTTAACGTACGTGCAGGTAGTCTCCCCGAATGTTGTGTTCGGTGTATCATTGTTATAGGGCGGTAGACTCGGCTTCCTATGGATAAAAGATTTGAACCTATGAGGGTCTCCCTTTATATACGCGACGGTATGGGGAGCACAAGTTCGTACTAGTGCTATCTAAAGCCAGGTGGTGAACAACAGCTACTAGGTTTAACAACGCTTGAACACGTCAGTAGCCTAGACCGCTAAAAATGTTTGTGTTAGGTTCCATTGCTTCCTTAGGTTAATTGAATAAATTTTACAGTTGATCTTGAATTAATGTTTCGGTTTCAAGGCCCTACCAAATTCGATCTCAAATTTCCTAAATGCAAGCTACATGCAATAGAACACCATTTTCCATTCGATGAATGTTAACTAAGAGAAGGATAGAGATCTTTCAGAAAGCAAAAAACAATGAAAACATACAAAGAAGTCCTCTAATGCATCTAATACAATCAAAAAGAAAAACGAAAAACTCTTTCCTAGTTCATTAAGCACTAGTTATGAAAAAGAACTTTTCATTTTCGATGCAAATGGAAGAATGCAATTTTTTGTTTTTTGAATGAATGAAGCACACAATGCACTAATTATATTAAAAATCAAATCGAACACTAGTTTAGAGCACTATGAATGTAGAGATCTCAAAATGAACAATTCGAAAGCAATACAGACATAAAAACGCACCCAAACCAATGATTCACTCTCTCAAACAAAGTCAAAGATTTCAAAATGACCCAAATGAGCAATGTGATCTATGCTTGAAGCAAAGAGATGGAGATTCAAACAAACACAAAAGTAATCGTTCAAAAAACAAAAATCTCAAAGGATCAAGAAAGACTAATACAATTGATCAGGGAATCAAATTGACCAAATCCAAAAAGACTCGAACTTCAATCAAAAAGCTCAGTGAGCGAAAGACACCTAGAAACCCTAGGGCTGTGAACTGCACCGATGAGAGAATAGACAAACAACTGAGAAGAGCAAGCCTATGGTAGTCAAAACAACTCCAAAAGACCAATTGCGAATCAAGGAAAGAATCCAAAGTCAAGCACAACTGACCAAAAACTCAACAACATTGTCAAACCAAATCCTATAGGATTAGGCACGACTGTGAGGCGGTAATGCATGCCAAACAAGGGTTGGCGCTACTGCAACAAAAGCAACCTGCGCCAATTGGCATGACTGTTCAAGGCAAACTCACGACAAGCCGGATAACTATGGGAGGAGGGAAGAACCAGTGAGCAGAGGTCAATCTTGACACTCTGGAGTTGAACAGGAGGATTCCAGACAATCAAAAAAGCCAAAAAAGACAGAAAAGCAAGCAAACGACTGAAGTCAACTTGACAAGGAAAATTCCTAAAAGGGAACGAAACGACAAACTCACATTGATCCCCAGTGGAGTGGCCAATTTTTTGGGAAGTTAAATCCTCTCTGCGGACAGAGACGATCCCTCTAGCTCTAGAGTGGGTCTAGCAACAAAGGGACAAGCTAAAGTGTAGGTTCCTAATTAATGAATGAAAAGGATGGGATAGACTAACCTACTTGGATTCCAACGTTGTCGTTGCTGTAGTGGTGGTGGCCTCTTGATCTCTGTCTCGATGGGTCACAATCCTTCTGCAACAGTGCTCGGATACCTGCACGAAGATCAGGAAACAAGAGCAACATACAAGACAATGATTTAATTCATAATCAACTAACCAGACAACGAAGGTTAAGCATATTGCATCAAATAAAACACATTAACACAAGATGGGAACTAGACAATAGTCATGTATATATATAAATAGAAGAAATAGTTACAACCGGAGCCTTGACGTTGCAGTCTCCTCCAATAGGGTTCAGTCGAAGCGCGTCTCGAAGGATCGTCAGGGAATTCTGACGAGGTGAGGACACAAGCCTAATATCTCTCGACAAAGGTCTCTTTCTGTTCTATCTCTCTAGCGAAATGTCCAGGAATTGTCTTCAAGCTTTCAGCTATAATATGTTCAGCTAGTGTATCAATGGGAGATAGCTTTATTTATAGAGGGAGAGGAGGAGGTCGGGATCCCTACAATGGTGGAAGGGAGGCCTTATCCCTTGGAAGGTTTCCCCAAAAGGTGGAAACAAGAGGCCAAAGGAGGGGGGCCGTGGTAATTCAGTCAAACCACTCCAGATGACTCGCCCAAGAAGTTGTTAGGATAGAAACTTTGCCTCTATATTTAAAAACCATTCCAGAAATAGGTTGGCACGGGTAGCTCACTGGGACAGAGCATCAATGGATGTGGGGCCCAGTGTTAATCTTCCTAATTGGCGCGAGGGCATAACAGTATACCAGCACCAAGGAAAAAACATGTGTTTCTGATGGTCTGCTTAGGAAATTTTCAACATAAGGAATGTTGTCCTCATGGAAAGGGATGCAATGATGGTCTTTGCAAGGCATGCCACTTCTTATTAGTCACAAAAATGATCCTCCAATGTGCAGGATGGGGATTGCAGGGACAGTGACAAAATGTTGTGTAACAACTATCAATTAGAGGATTTTATAAAGTGGAGGGATGGGAGGGACTCATTGAGTTAAACTCAAGATCAATTCTTTCCTTGAAAAGACAAACTATATCACTTAGAAAGGTTGTGTTTTCCTCCCTGAAAAATATTTAAAGTAAGAGGGTTTTAAGATTCCATAGATATATACTTGTAATAGTAAATCAAATTCATTGAATAAACAGAGTAAATATTTCCCATGTATGCCAACCAAATTTGGGTGAGGAAAAATATTTCCACATAAATATTGGCGGAGTCACCAAAATCAAACCAAAACCAATAGCAAAAATAGAAAAATAAATCCAAAATAATGTGAAAAGATCCAACAAACTCCAAAATGTTAAAATGGAAAGGAAAAACAAAAAGAAAATCACAAATGTAAAAGACAAAACCCAACAAGACTAATTATAAAATGTCTCAACAAAAATTAAAAGAAGATAATCATGTGAGTGTTCATTTTATGTTGAGAATCTAGTAAATTTTATCTTTCAGAGTTATAAGTGATTAGGCTATGAAACTAAAATGTGAATACCAGTCATGTGGTGAAATTAAACCTAATGATAAGTCTCTTCCTTCTGTAAATTTTCTTGTTTCATAACAAAGTCTGTAATGAAATCATCTTAACAATTTTTTGATCAAAAAAATTCTTAAGAAAAAAACTAAAAGGTTAAGGGACTCCCCAATTTAGTTGATTTGAACATCACTACTAATTTTCCAAAAATTCGAAAGAAAACAAGGAGAACGAGTGTCAAATTTGAGATGATAGGGTTGTGAAACAATTCTTGAAGTCCTGCAAAACAAAGATATAAATCAACATAAACTAAAAAAAAACATAAACTAAATGTAAAGAAAAGAAAATGAATGAAGGTGGACATATGAAACTTACCATTGGAGAATTGCGTTTAAACTTTGAGCTGAAAGATGTTGATTTTCTGCAACAAAAAATAACTTCTTTTAATTGGAAGTAAAAGGATGAAAAATGTGTGCTATTTGAAATATCATTGACCCAAAACCATCATTTATCAAATCTAAACTAAAGAAAGCAGTGAAATAGGAAAAAATAATGATTCATGTTCACATAATCGAAAGTAAATAAAAATTCATCGGAAATGAAAATGATGATGAGCTTCTCTATGAATTGCAGTGACAATTGCTCTCTTTATATTTTAGATTTCATGACTACTCCATGATTTTCATAAATGGTCAAGAATCAAGACCAAGTCTCGAACAATGTAATGCATATGTCTATATGGATAGGTCTTGAATTTTTTCATGCTAAATATGGATTGATATATAGAAAATTTAAACAAAAAATAATTCAAGCATGAATTTACCATGATCCATACTTTTACGTGTTCCAAATTTCTTTACTAGTTGGTTGCATCATCATAGTGATTGCTCAATAATGTCTTTGAAAAGAAAATAAAGATGAATATTATAGAACAAAGAAAAAGAGATGGGCATCCAATAGTAGAATAAAAATGAAAATGTAAGTGAGTCATAGGTGATGAACTTTTTATTAGCCAGGAAGATTTCCATGAAGAGTAAAAATACGCCCAAGTGCACACACCATGAAGAATGTATATCCCAAAAGTCACAAAATCATCTTGAGGAATGAATAATTGGATGTTGGACTAAATTATAATTAAAAATGCATCCAAGCTCTCGAATATCAGAGTAACATGGAATTCAACGTAAATATATAGAGATAAGCAAAGAAGACTCCATGAGAAAATAATGATAAGTTAGACTATATAGTAATGAATGAATTGACGAGATGCCAACAAGACTATATAATCCAATATCTCACTAGTTCGAGATGTTTAGAAGAAAAAAGTAAATCTCGGGAAGAAATTTCAATTAATTAATGATAATAACCCGATATACTGAGGTTCCAAGATTCCGAGAAAATAAAAGCCAAAGGTAAGAGATTCAAGAAAACAAGACTTTTGAAATGAGAATAATTCTCTGAGAGACAAAATTATGATAAATAAAAGCTTTGTTATTAAAATTTGTATGGAGGTATTTCTTTTTGGAGGTTTAATTAATTTTCACTACCGATATCAGAAGTCTTGATATAATATTTCTTGTAAATATTTTAAATAAGAGTTATGATATAAGGAACCCCAAAATTAATATTGGATAGAAACATAATATCGAAACTAGGATATATTAATGAGAAATACGCCTTGAGATTATGAGATCGAGGAATTTTAGCTAAGAAATAATATAAGCCTTGTGGATCTCAGAGAGACAAATCTCGGAATGTGTTTGCAATTTATTCTTATATAGCATAAACCCAAGAGTATGATAAACTAGAAGGTTTGAAATCTCGAGGAAATAAATCAGAAAATGAAAAATAAAAGATCAGGATTCCAATATTTACCAAATATAGACCTCGAATCATCTCGAAATAAACATGACTAAAGTGGAAACAAGATGGAAGAATGCAGTGCAAAGGCTCACATCAACCTGGAAAATATAGGATACAGAATGGGAAAATATGGATAAGAGCACTTTTATAACTCGACGCAAGATTTTGTTGTTCAATTTTCCTTTGCTTATGACAAACCTGAACAAGAAAGAGTCCAAAAATTTATTTTCAGCTGCATCAATGAGAGAGAGAATTATGTTTATTGACTCATATAGCTCAATTTTGCAAATAAAGGAAATATGAATAGAAGAGAAACTATAGAATACCCATATTCTGATGAAACAACAAATACTTCCGTGAACATGTTTGTGACTTCAAATATGCTAGTTGTTTGCTTATTTCTAAATCTAATTAATAAAAATCAAGTCCTTGGATCAAGCCAATAAAGACCTGTAAAAGGAGCAAAACATAAATAAGAAATAAACTATTGAAAATAGAAATTAACAATAAATGAAGATGAATATGTGAATGTATACCTAAAATAATATTGACTGCAAGTTTACCTCATGAATCTGTTCTCCCATGCTTTTCTCAAAATTTTCATATGTTCAAAATCATCTACTTACTCAATCTAAATTAAAATGCTAAGTAATGAGCTTTCAATTTTCATCTGCTTCATATTTACATTGAGGGACAAGAGTGGTGAAAGTGATCATATGGTAATGATTTATGAATTCAAAATGAATTTTTCAAGAACGCATGATTGTAAATATTCTCTGGAACTTCACCCTTCTTGATTTTCTTTGCAAGTTTCAACAATGTGATGAAGCTTCACCAAGAAGAATAAGAAAGCGTAGCATAAACTTAATTTAGGAACTCATACTTTTTGAACCCTCTTTGTTACAGAATGGAGAAAGGAAGCACGATAGGTTCATTACATGCTTACTAAAAATATTCAATAATGAAATAAATATAAATAAGACATGAATCTAAATCTAAATTAATCTACCCCTAATCCTAACTACATGAAAGGGAACATGACTAGGTATAGTCATACTTCCAATGTAACAATTCAAATATTTTATTTCCTACATATATATACAATTCACACATCAATAACAAAAATATAATTATAAATAAGCCAACATACATAAATCTGAATGGAGTATGTACACTTATTACTAACATATTTACATAAAGAAATTTATTTACAATCGGTTTACTTACAAACATTCTCTCCCGGAAATATTCTTCCAACAAAATCTCGATGGGATCATAAAAATAAGGATGAATAGTCATTAAAGAAAGGAAGAAGCAAACTCTAAGAGAGGTAGAACAACCATTAGTGTTATGTACATAAGACAAAACATTAGCAATTTTTTGCAAACATGAAGCTTCCAAACGTCTTTGAAATGGATCAGGGAAGTGTGGATGGGAGCTTAATTAATCTATCTAAAGATCATTGGTTAAACTAAGAGGTTGGATATATTTAATCAATGTACTCACAATTGATGATTCATGTTGAAGATGAATTCTAGAAAGGAAAGTTAGTTGATATGACATAACCACCAAATGAAATTAGAAACTTCAATAGATTTTGATGGTCATTATCTGAATTTTGAGATTATTCTTCACATTCTAGTAATGCGTATTGCAATTGTTCAACACTTAATTGTTTCATATGCCAACAAATGACATCTAAAAATTGAAAAATGAAAACATAAAAAAATATGAAAACAACCAAAATAGATGAAGGAAAAACAATGAAATGAACTCATAGATTACACTATTGTTACAATTAATGTTACAACACAATTGGGACTAATTTGAAATAATTTCCTTCTCACAAGCATTATCCAAAATAATACAACTAAAATGGTCATTGGCATCGACTTGTGGATGAGGGAAAGATTCAGGACTACAAATAGGAGTGAAAACTTGATCATCATAGGAATCATAAATTGGAATGGATTCTTCAATGCTGAAATCAGGAAGATGATTCAGTGTTTGAGAATGAGAATTAATTGGAACAATTTCTGAATTTAAGTTTTATTCATTCTCAAATATAATATGACTTTGGTCACGAGGATTTAATGAAGAGGAAGATGAATCAAAATCCTCAATGTCAAAGTAATCATAATAAATGACTCCATGACATTCATCATGATTCCCTTCATTCCCATCTGATATATCAAGACAAGAAGGAATATTGAGCATATGTTCTACAATGTTAGAAGAATGATCAATAAATGGCACTCTATCTTGATAAAAACTAATAGGCAGTTCATTAATACCAACCTCTCTATTTTCTAGAACAATATTAATCTAAAGAGGGGATAAATTACTATTAGAAAAAATATCAGGATAAAGAGAGAAATGCGAGTCTAAAGAAAGGAATCTGAAAATATCTCTATTTGCGGACTCTTGAGCATTTTCTTCATTATAAATTTCAGATTTATGACCATTCATTTGTCTATTTATGATTTCTTGAAGAATTTTTCTTGACTTCCATGAATTTTCCATTTGATCAACACGATCAAATTCAAAAATTTCTACAATGAATTTCATATTTGAATCGTTGATTTCTACTTGCGCTTGTTGATTTATTGGCTGGTTTTCTGAATTAATTTCAGGCTCATTTTCTCATTTCAAGGAAGATGTTTCTTCAATATTGTTTCCGGTATCTTCTTGCGATTGATTAACAGAATTTTCCAAGATTTGTGATTGTGTTTCATTAACATGAGAGAAAGCATCATGATCATTATTAAAGCTATAAGAGGTGTGAACTAAATGAAGGAATTGATCATACATGACAGAAGCAAATTCATGAAGATTGTCATGCACCTCCATAATAAAATTAACAATTATGTTAATAAATTTTGAAGAAGATTGATCAAATCTTGTAATGGTTTCATATGGATTTGGAATACAGGGAAGAGAAAAAATATACTCAAAACATTCCATTAATTCAATATCTGAAGGTTTATCTTCAACTTTCAATCTTAAGAAATTCAATCAAAATCTAACGGTAAAATCTATGAAAGATTCATTTTCTAACATTCGTAAATATTCAAGTTCATCACATACCTGTTCATAATCATAATCACCAAATTCATAAAGGAATGATGTGATAAATTGATCCCAATTGTGAACAGGGAAAACTGGAAGAGATTGATTCCAGACTCTGGCTTTTCCTAGGAATGTAAGATTAACAATCCTACATAGAATACCTTCATCAATATCATGAAAAGTAGAATTTGGAATATTTTTAATAAATTGTAAGGCATGATCAAATGCATAATCATTCCTCTTACCATTAAACTTTACATTCGACAAGTATCTTACAATTTCCGGTGGAGTATTGGCGGATGCACGTTCAGAGATACAACTCCAAATTAGAAGATTGGGAGGAGCCATTGTGATTAAATAAAAACTTTAAAATACAAAAACTCCAAAGAAAAAAAGTCGCCAAGCCCTCCTTCTAGTGCCAAAAATATTGATGGCCCAAAATGACCATATCAACATTATAAGGTAGACCATCAGGTCGGGAAATTAAAACAACTTCTTTTCTGCTTGGAATGGTGGTTTTGACTGGTTAAACTGGGTCTAGTTACCCTCTCCCTATTTGTGTTACCTTTTAATGTTTCTATTAGTTTCTAATAGAAAATAGACATCAGATCTGCCCTCTTTTCGAGCTCAGGTAAGAAATTTATCCATAAGATAATATAGGGCTCAACCAAACCACAATTAAGTTTTGCCCCTATATGAGGGGACTTTTAAAATGCAGACTTAAAACTAAATGCTAATTTATTCGAAGATGCAAGTAAACTAATCCTATCTTGTATTTCAGCTAATGATGTAGGGGAGCAATTTTTCTTAGTGATTCTCAGATAAGTATAGACCCCTATGCTTAAATATGTTTTTTACACATGTAGATTCAATGTTTGTGACATGTTTGAAAAAATGTTTGTCATGGATAGGAAGGGTCCAGATGAGTTATTGGTTATGTGATTACTTCCGTATCATTTTCGTATTATTATTTATCATCCCTTAAGTTTTCATGAAGTTCTAGGCAATGACCTGAGCTCTGGGCTTGAAAAGTGTTGGGTCAAAGTGATTTCTTGTCATTTAATTTTTCAACCCGGGGGTTTGATAAACTTGTGAAGCATGCGTGCACTATATGTGTTAGAAATTATATTTCAGTTTAGATCAATTTAACTAGAAAATAACGAAAATCAATTCATCTAATCTAAGAAATCAACTAATGAAAATGAAATTCAACTAACCTATGAAATCAAGTAACGAAAAAAAAAAAACAAATTCAAAAGAAAATATAGCACGTGCAATCACACTTGCACGAATTGAAATTTTAATCTAAGAAAGAATTTAAAAACATGTAAAGGAAAACAACTAAGGTATGTTCAATCACTCCAGCATCCAATAGAATCACCCTCTTGAGATGATGTATAAGCAACAGATTATACTTTAGTCTTTAAATCTAGGAAAGAAATTAAAGCATGCAAAGGGAAAACTCAATATTTGCATATTAGGTTAGATATTCAAGCATTTAGAAATATGATAAAATCACCTTCTTGAAATGATCTTCAAGAACACCCAACTATACAATTGAATGAGGATATAAATCTAGAAAACAATGTAAAAGCATATAATAATGACCAAAGTGTCCTCAAACACGTAATTTTATTAATCAGAAAAAAAATTACTTGGAATTATGCAAGAGTTTACACCCGAACCACAAAAACACTCTTGCAATGAGCTATTTATAAGCTAAATGTCCTAACTTCCACTAATTATGGATCACTTATTAAATAACAAGTGTCCACTTACATTAAATGACCTTCTAACTATTCTACTAACTTTATTCCTAGCTTAGAGCCTAGGAAACGACTCTATTCTAGAGTCCTATTTTTAATAACAAAATTCTATTTCTAAGTATCTCAAATATTTATTTAATATTTTAGAATAATAATTATTAATTTAATATCTTAAATTAATAATTATTTTATTCAAACTTCTTTTTATAACCTATGATAATATTTATTTTTGGATCATCTAACATTCCCCCTTATGATCCAAAGATACATTACGACAGATACCAAGTTCATCCCTGAACTTAGTAAATTTTATTCTGCCAAGAGGTTTCGTGAAAATGTTGGAGGTCTGATCTTCTGAAGGACAATACACTGGCTTGATGATGTCCTTTGCAATGAGGGATCTGATATGATGATACTTGGTGTCCACATGCTTTGTCTTTGAATGAAAAATTGGATTCCTGGCAAGCTTTATTGCTGAATGATTGTCGATAAATAACGAAGTAGCTTCTGTTGGAGGAATTCCCAAGTCCTGTAAAACTCGACATAACCAAACAATCTCACATGTTGCTTCCCACGCTGAAATGTACTCCGCTTCTGCTGAAGAAGTGGCCACTGTAGCTTGCTTCTTGCAACTCTAGGAAACTATAGCTGACCCCATGTTCATTGAGGAACCTGAGGTTGATGCCTCGTCATCAATACTGCCAGCAAATTCGGCATCTGAAAATCCACCAAGTACAAAATTTTTAGTCTTTTTGTAAAGGAGAACAAAATATTTTGTTCCTTGGATATATCGAAGAACTCTTTTGGCTGCATTCCAGTGGCTGTCTAGAGGTTCCTGCATAAAACGAGAAAGAATACTGACTGCATAAGATAGATCAGGATGAGTGGTTGTCAAATAAATCAAGCTACCAATCAACTATCTGTAAGTAGTGTTGTCCACCTTTTCCCCCCCTTCAAATTTTGAAAGCTTCAAGTTTTGTTCCATAAGGGTGAGGACAGGCTTGCAATCCTGCATTCCAAATCACTGAAGAATTTCTGTTGCATATTTACTCTGAGAAATGAAGATTTGATGTGGACGTTGGAATACTTCAACTCCAAGATAGTAGTGAAGTAGTCCCAAATCTGTCATCTTAAAACCTGCATGTAACTCCTGTTTCACCTGTTCAATGTGATCATCATTGATGCCTGTGATGATCAAATCATCGACATACATAATCAAAATCACCAGATTTCTACCTTGTTGGCGTACATACAAGGTATCATTAGATTCACTGCGATGAAAACCAACTTTGCGAAGGTATTCATCCATTTTGGCATACCAAGCTCGTGGAGCTTGTTTTAACCCATATAAAGCCTTTATCAGTTTGCAGAATTTATGTTCTTGTCCCTCAATTTCAAAACCTGGTGGTTGAGTCATGTAGACTTCTTCCTGTTAATCGCCATTGAGAAAAGCACTTTTTACATCCATTTGATGAACTTTCCATCCTTGTTGAGCTGCTAAGGCAAGTGTGAGATGGATGGTGTTCCATTTAGCTGTAGGAGAAAATGTTTCCTCATAATCTATCCCTTCCTGCTGCGCAAAACCTTTAGCAACAAGTCTTGCTTTATACTTGTCAATATCACCATTTTGCTTGTACTTAATTCGATAAACCCATTTGCATCCAATAGGTTTAACATGCTGAGGACAATAAACAAGTTTCCAAGTGTTGTTGTCTTGAACGGCCTGATATTCATCAACCATAGCCTGTTGCCATGCTTTATGTTTTACTGCCTCTTGATAAGAAGAAGGTTCAGTAAAATCGTTTGCTATTAAAGAAAAATTTCCTTCATTTTGTTTTGATCCCCTTGTTCCTGTTTTATTTTGTTCATTAGGCCTTACATCTTTCAAAATTTGAACCGCCCATTTCGGAAATTGATGTTCACTGGTTTGAGCTTGTGAAAAATCACCATCATTAAAAAGAGGGTTGATGTAAACTAATGTCTATTGAGCAACCGCAGGTTCTGGGGGCGGAGAGTCATTGCCAGAAGAACTGATGCTGCTAGGAGAGTTGGATGAACTGCTAGAAGACCTGGATGGCGCAGATGAAGAAGACGGATTGGATGAATCATCGTCAGATGAAGGAAATTCAAGTTCATACCAATTTGGTGAATTCAGTTGACTTCGTAAATTTCCATTTCTTTTATCAATTTTTGTTTCTAACTTTTGAAGAATATTGTCAACTTCTTCAGCACTCTTACTCTCAGTTTCATCAAAAATCACATCTATGCTTACAATAAATTTCCCATTCAACAAAAGTCGGTACCCTTTCTTCTCATCAGAATACCCGATCATTAAGCACTTAAAGCTTCGTGCATCAAGCTTAGTTCATTTTTCCTTTAGAACTAAGGCATAACAGACGGATCCGAAAAATCTGAGATGCTTAACGTGAGGTTTGAATCCAAACCATGCTTCATAAGGTGTGATTCCGTCTAAAGAAGATGTGGGAGATCTGTTTCTCAAGTAGACAGTGGTATGAACTGCTTCAGCCCAATATGAAGGACTTAACTTTTTGAAAGTTAACATAGATCGTGTCATTCCTAACAAGGTGTGATTCATTCTTTCTACTACCCCATTTTGCTGCGGAGTGTAGACATTGGTAAGATGTCTTTTTATTCCATTTTCCATGCAATACTTTTTGAATTCATTTGAAGTGAATTCTCCGTCGTTGTCAGTTCGAAGAGTGCCAATATTCTCCTTTACTTCATTTTCAATAAGCTTATGAAAAGTTTTGAACTTTTCAAATGCTTCTAACTTTTGCTTCAAGAAATATACCCATGTCATCCTGCTAAAATCATCAATAAAGAGTAGGAAATATCTGCAACTTCCAAGTGAAGTTGGGAAGGGTCCACAAATATCATTGTGAACCAATTGCAAATGCCTGTTTGCTTGCCAGGAACTGGTGGGAAAAGTCTCTTAATTTTGTTTTCCAAAAATGCAAGATTCACACTTTGCATTTTCCCTTTTGAAGGTTGGAAGTCCTTTAACCATGCCCTGTTCTTGTAACTGAGAGAGACTGTCAAAGTTGAGATGGACATATCTGACATGCCATAATATGATTGGTGAAATATCTGTACTTGCTGCACCTGAAAAGTCAGAATGTCTTGGAATAACTGTCCCTTTCATCCTTAACAGTTTTCCATCTTCATAACCTATCATTACTGTTTGCATGTTTTGTTTGACTGAGTTGATTTTAACTGAGCCATCTTTCATAATCACTGTATGCCCTGCTTGTCAAATTGTGACTAAGGAAAACAAATTTTGCTTGAATGTTGGGACATACCATACATTAGAAATCATTCTTTCTTCGATGTCTGGTTAAAAAACTTTAACTACACCTTTTCCTGAAGGAGTATGTTTGGTTTTGTTAGCAAGATAGATTGAATTCAGATGACATTCTTTGAAACTCCAGAAGAAGTCACGTCGAAATGTCATGTGTTGAGTTGCACCTGTATCAAGAATCCATGCATCTTCATAATCACTACGGAGAAAGCTTGAAACTTGTAGAGATGTTGCTTCTGTGTTGGTGAAGACATATTCAGAACTATCAGGATCATCTTCATCATTTGCAAACTATGCTAAGTTTGGATGAAACTTAGAAATTTTCTCAATAGAAGTTCTACAATCTGCTGCATAATGACCAACTCTGTTACATCGCCTGCAAAAAATTTGACTCAAATTGGTGCCTCTTCCCTGAGACTGTCCTCTGCCTTGAGACTGTCTTCGGCCTTTGCTTTGTCCTCTGTTTTGATTTTGTCCTCTTCCTAGACTTTTTCCTATGCCTTGATGATATCCTCTGTTTTGATTTTTTCCTCTGCCTTGAAAATTGTTTATGCCTGAATTGGAGCCTCTGTTGGAGTTGTTTCCTCTGTGTCGATTGTGACCACGACCTTGCGCTACTTGATTTGGATTGAAATTACCTCTTCCTTTGTTTCTGGAATTGTCAGCTGAGGAGTTGCTTGAACTGGCTTCGGTGAGGAAGACATCTTCCCCAATTTGCTTCTTCTTCCCGAAATTTTTATCATGTTGTGCTAACATGTCACTCATTTCATCAAATTTGATCTTCTCTAACTTGCCAGTGACTTGAAAAGTTTCCAAAAAATGAGTATATGATGATGGCAATCTAGAAATTAAAATTGTAGTTAAGAAGCTTTCATCAACAGCTTGAAAACCAGCATTGATGATTTCTTGCTTAATGTTTTTAAGTCGTGAAATGTACTCAAGGACATCACCACCTTCAGTTAATTTATGTTGAAGCAATTTTAATTGAAGATCAACCTTCTTTTATTTAGGTTGTGTATCAAAGAGATCTTTGAATGTATGTAAAGCAACCCATGCATCTGAAGAATTCTCAATGTGTATGTACATTTCATTACTAACTGAAGCTTTTATAAGAGCTAATGCCTTGGCATCTTTTATTTCCCATTTTGCAAGTGAATCTGGATCTGTTGGTTTATTTGGCTTAATGTTGCCATCACAAATGCCATGCCACAATTCATTAAAAATAAGAGTGCTTTCAATTAGATGTCGCCATGTCTTATAGGATTTCACTCCTTCTAGATTATCAGTTTCAAAGAATAGATTAATTAACTTCGACATTGGAGTGTTGAAGCAGTGCACCAAAAGAATCAAGCACAAAAAAAATTGAGCAACTCATCACATGAAACACACCACGCAAAAAGAAAAAAACGATCTATCGGGGCTTGGCCTTGACCCTCGAATGGTCGTTGAAACAGGAGAAAAATGACTGAGCTTTGCACTTGGCTCTAGTCAATTTCTCAAATATTTACAAGGTAACTTTCAAAATTTGACTTTTACAATGATACTTTTGCACAATCTGAAAAAAAAAAAGCTACCCCCCCTCAAAGTAAAATTACTTTGAGTTACAATATCATGCCTTGTTTCTCCAAAAACAAAGAATTAAATTTCAATTTTCTCCCTTATAACTCCAATTACAAAAAAAGACTAAATTTACTTCGCCAAACTTTTCTTCTCACCTTATTTCTCCATAAAAACTTACAATTACACTTTATTACTATATAATAAAAATTACCTCTCCAAAGTAATAAAAAAATTTGGAACTTCAAATACGAATTTTACAAAAATTATACATGTGCATTAGTCCCATGTGAAAACAAGTTGATATTTCACATAAACAGTAACAGAAGTGCACAGAGCATGGTCAAACTCCTCTTGCGTTCCATTAAATCTTCGATCTCGATATGCTGAAATCAGCGTTGGGTCTTTGAACAAAGTTGTCATGGTGAAAGGTGATCGTAGATTCGAATGCGGATATGCATTGGAGGCGAGCTTTTAACAGTCTGTGCAAAAGGAATAAAATTTTGATTACTATTCTGCCCGCTGCAAATTTTGTTGTTTTTTACAGTGATTCGATTTCAAATCTCTGCAAAAAGCTCGATTATTGTTGCTTTCTCCATCAATCCATATACGAGACTATAGACACAATACAAAACCAACGAAGCTTCACGGGTGCTGGTCCGATTTGAACCCGGAACTTTGAACTACCGGAACTTTGAACCTGGAACTTTGACACCGGGCCAATAGAGATTTGAACCCGAAAATTTAAACAAAAATGAAGTCGTAATTATGCAGATTACAGAGTCTAAGATGAAATCTGCAAATAAATTTAAATCCGGGATCCCGTTCAATTCATTCAACGTTGATCCCGTTCAATTCATCTGCAAATAAATTTAACGCCATGATCTCGTTCAATTCATTCAATGCTGCTTTAATTCAACGCTGCTTAAACCTTGAACAAATCTCGCAGGTGCCTAAAAGGAGTTGTTGAATGGCTCTACAGTAATATACTCAACAAATTATTTATGAATGGCTCTACAGTGAAGATACAAAAAGAAAATGGCACTAAGGACCTATTGCAGTCACTATGATCTGTTTCGATTTTCAGCGTATTAAAGCTCAATATCTTCTTTTACATAAGTGCAGAAACATTACTACATGGATTCAGTTCAAATGCTAGTACATAAATTTGGTTTCAACCTTTGAAATGGGCGCATATTCAGATTTAAAAATAAATCACAATTAAATTTCTTTTCTCAAAAAAATTTAATAGATTGCATACCAGTTATTTGTTGATCAATTCAATGGAGTTGAGTTTTCCAAGAATTGGTAGAGCTGGAATCCTCCTCCTCATATCCACTGCAACATTACCGTAGCTCTGATACCACAATAATGGCCGAAGTGTCCTCAGACATGTAATTTTATTAATAAAAAAAACAATTACATTTGGAATTATGCAAGAGTTTACACCTGAACCACAAAAACACTCTTGTAATGAGCTATTTATAAGCTCAATGTCCTAACTTCCACTAATTATGGATCACTTATTAAATAAAAAGTGTCCACTTACATTAAATGACCTTCTAACTATTCTACTAACTTTATTCTTAAATTAAAGCCTAGGAAATGACTCTATTCTAGAGTCCTATTTTTAATAACAAAATTATATTTCTAAGTATCTCAAATATTTATTAAATATTCTAGAATAATAATTATTAATTTAATAGCTTAAATTAATAATTATTTTATTCAAACTTTATAACCTATGATAATATTTATTTTTGGATCATCTAACATATAAAAGAAAATCTCAATGATTGTATAGGTTGAACATTCAATCACCCAATTTGGAACAACTTCTTAGCCTGATATTTTTTAGGAACATTCAATTATACAATGAATTGATAGTTTGATCTAAGAAATTAAATAACAGAACATGAAAGGAAACTAAATAGCTGTGAGCTTTATTGTATCAAACTTAATCCAATTGGAAAATAGATAAATTAATCCTATTGAAATGTTTTTAGAAAAGCAAAGAATACACAGTCATTCTAAAACTAATACTAAGAAAGCAAATAAACTTTAATCTATAAAAGCAAGTAAATCTCACACATTTTAGGCAGCTGATCTAAAAGTATGAGAGATGGTAAATCAAGATGCTCCATATGTAAGCAAAACCAAATCAAAATGAAGGAACATTCATGAGTAAAGTGCCACAATCTAATTTTGTATTCAAAGCTTGAGCATAACTCCAATTTTACACATGATTTGATAGGAGAAATCTTCCCCTATTTATACAAAAAGATGAAAAGTTATCTCATTAATGAGAGTCCATGAATCTCTCCCTATATCTCTAGATTTACGATTCAAATAGGAAGTGATAAGGCACATGTCTTCTTAGAGTTACAATACAAATAGGAAATGAGACACATATCTTTATGATCCCATGATCTTCTCCATCCAAATTCGAATTTGGCCTTAGGAGGCCACATAAGGGTCTTCTGGAAGCTTTTTTTGACCTACACATGGAAAAAAACTCATTCCACTTGTTAGGTATAAGTATGTGCATATTATTTTCTAATTTTTAACCATAAATTCACTTAAAAATACTAGGAATTAATAAATTTTAGAAAAACATAATGTAATGCCATAGGGGTAATGGTGAGGTAAAATATAAGTGAAAATGTAATGGAATTAAATGACAATTTCAAGGCCCAAAATACACCCCAACTGAAGCTATTTCATGTCCTCATGCAATCTATTACATTAATTCTTTTTTATCCTTTGAGCTTTGGCTTAACTTTGCATGATATAATTTGATAACTTCATACTTCTACAAAGTATTTTAGTTGAATTGCAACATGGTTGGTTCTTGTGTTTCAACCATATTTTGTTGTTGCATTCAATTTTGACCTTTGAACTTTGCATAATGATAATTTGATTATTGTTGCAAAGTATGGCTTTATTGGATTGCATCATGGTTGGTTTGTGTGACAACCACGATTGTGTTTGCATCCAATTATCTTTTAAGTATATTTTGAAAAGCCATTGTATGCTCATAATAATAATGTAATAGTTAATATATTTTGAAAGTATGGGGGCTTTTGAATGTGATATGAATGTATTTCCCCCCCCCCCCCCAACTGATGGTATTGGAAATTTTATGAAATGAGGAAAAGAAGTGTTTTTTCCAAAAATTATCATTCTAGCTTTTCAAGGAATTCTATGGTAAAATGTTAGAAAAATGACATACCTTAACTTACCCTTTGGAAATGGATGAGTTGCATGTGTGGTGGTTGCAAAATTCTGATCATAATATTCTTCATGTGGCTGTACAAGTTATGGATAAAAGATTCAAGATGACCTTTTATTGCTTCTACTAAAACCGCTGAATTTGCTGCGAAATGATGTTGATTCTGCAACTGTCCTATGATTCTGTAGCTGCCATCTGATTCTGCAGTTTCCATTTGATTCTATTGCTTCCCTTTGATTCTGAAACTACCATTTGATTCTGCAACTGCCATATGATTCCATAGCTTCCATCTGATTCTGCAGTTGTCATATGATTCTGCAACTGCCATATGATTCTGCAGTTGTCATCTGATTCTATAGATGTAGAATGGTGTTGAGATTTTGTAGCTGCATATCTTCTTCATTTGCTCCAAAATTCTGAAAATGATAGTCTTCATGTCTTCAAAACGCATTTTCATAATTCCATCTATGTGAATAGATGTTCTCATGTCGAACATAGCAGGAAATTGTTGACTTAATGGCCATTAATGGATGCCACTAGTCAACACGAGAATTCTCACCATTGATGACAATGAGAGTCAAAATGCACAAACACATCTTGCTAGGTATGAATAATTTTGCTGTTGTCGAGTACTTAGAAGATCCGATGAACAAGAGGCATTAATGTATTCCCATTGTTCATCAGCAAGAAGACTTGCCATTAAGGCATGCAAGCCTCAAGGTGTTTTTGCAAGGATTTTAGACTCAAAGGACTATGGACTCAATAATTTTCATTAAAGCAAGGTTTATTTGTGAAATCAAAAGGATAGGAGAAGGAAAATGGAAATGGAAGATGAAAATGGAAAATTACAATGGGTAATAAGCATGTAAGTGGGCTTCTTGCTTTTATTTGTGGGTTACGAGTAGACAAAGAGTAATGGAAAATGTATGTGAATAAAAATGAACAATTGACTCTTGCTGGGAAAGTAACTGTGGCTTGCTTTGAATTGCTTGATTGGATTTATAATTCAAAAGGGAGGAAGGGTAATGGTCTTGATGGATATGGATATGGAATTGTTCTTATGTTTCTCATGAAATTGTTCCTTTGAAGACCAATTGTGCGCACAATTGGTTTTGTTCAATGATCATTCGATCATCTCAAACTTGCAAAAACTTGGCATAAAGAAAATAAGTGTGTTAAAAAAGAAATGGCCAATTCCTTCCTGACGCAAAATTTGAATGCAAAAATAAAACAGATTAAGGAAAATCAAAAGTGTTATATTCAGTCCAATTCATGATATTGATAACAATCCATTTAAAAAATAAAATAAAAAAATAACCATGAAAATAAATCAACTCCCTGTTGTCACATGACTTCATGTAATGTGCTCAGTAATATGATTGACATCACAAAGATTCGTTGTGTCCTGCAAGTTAAAGCTTCATAGAAAAATACACAACAATAATATTTTTAACGCTAAATATTGAGAAATCATCTAAATAATCTTCCAATTGTTCTGCAAGTCATTATTAAATATGTCAAATTGAATCGTCATCTGTGTTGCAATTTTTTTTTTAATTTTTTAATTTAATTAATTAATTTTTAAATTTTTTTTTTTTAAATCAATCTAATATTTGTTCATAAAGCCATTATTAAAACTACTTTTCAAAGAGAATTATTGCATTCGTTGATGAGTCTAATCTAGAATTCGAAAACAACAACAATGAGCTTATATGAACATATTCTAATTTTGATAGAACCTTCATCAATTTTTTTCTTTTTTTTAATGGATAATGTTCAGGATCCCAATTAAATATAAAAAAAATATAATGATGCAATTGATGGATGATCTATTATTTTGGAAAAATGCCAAGTGGAATTGATCATTGGAAATTTGCCACAACTCCTGCAACCGATTTATTTATTTTTTAATCATGAGACACATATGTGTCTAAAACCAAATTGGCCTCTTAAATGTTAGCCTCTCTCACAGAAACAATAATAAATCCAAACATAAATTAATTAATTAAATATTCCAAGTTAGGAATATGTGCCTAACTCTTGGGTTGTTCCTCAAATATTGGAGTTTGTTTAGTAACTCCTATCTTGGTGGGTTTTTGGTGAGAAATTATCTCAACCAAAGGAGTCTAAGATATCACAGACTATCTTAAGACATTGTCTCTCATCTATTTAAATTGTAACTCTAAATTATTTTAATAAGAGAGAATAGATGAGAATTCCATGAGGCTGAAGCCTCTTTTCCACCATTGTTTTGTTTGGTTTTGTATCTGTGTTTTCTGTAATGTTTGTCTGAGTTGATTTCATTTTCTACATGCGGTATCGGAGCCTAAAACCCGATGGACAAACTGCAAATGGCAACATTGCCATTGTTGTGAATTAGCAAATGCCGCGTTTGGTTGTGATGGGACCTCCAGCATAGGAAGCGCTGCCGTGCTCGCACTATCTTTATGTCCACTGCTACGGTGGTCATACTGTGTCAAACATACCAGCGTGGAGGCGTTACTATTGCATGGAGCATATCCGCAGAGTTGAACTGAATTGGCAGCGTTACTACATCGTTGAAGCGACTGTTACAGGATGGCGTTGAATAGACTGTGCTGTTATCACTACAGCATTGAAGCCGACCATTAAAAGTCGATATTCCACACACAGCGTTAAATAAATGGTTAAGAGCTTGTGTTGAAGAGCGGTTGAATTGAAACGACAAGTAAACGACCCATCGCATTTTATAAACCCACGGGTCTCATCTAAACAACAACTTCTTTGTTTTTTTTTCCTGCGTTAATATGTAAAATGAAATGATACACATGCTGTTGGTTGCCGTGATGATGGAAAAAACAGCTGCGGGTTGTTTAATGGATTCATAATTGGATCTTATGTGAGTTAAACCATTGGTTCCCCACACCTAAAAGGCGATAGTGTTTGCATAGAATATGTATGAAATTGTGCTGCAGGAATTTGTTAGCAGAGGAAAGAAATTGAAAATGATTGCGTTGAATGATTGATAAAGGCACTACCATGTAGAGCATCCGTATCTGTGCTATCATATATCGGTGCAATAAGCCAGCCCACAAAAAAACTGTATGTGCAGATTTCCAAAATCTGCATATTCTCAAGTTCTGCCAAAATCTGTATCGACTCTTCTTCGATATTCGCCTACTGCAACCAATCTCCGACCTTCTTGGAACGAAGTCCCATCTCTGCAATCACAATGGCTTGCATAGCTTGCATGTTCCCAATTTTTCTTATTCCTATTGTCAACCTGCTGCCATTGATATTTGATTTATTGATGGTCAAATATTTATGTACTTTTTGGTAAGGAGTACAGGTGGCCAGAGCGCGTCCCTCCTGCGTGTCCTTACAAGCCGGCCAACACGAAGGTGGAACCTGCACCTACTGTAAATAGAACAACTGTTATTGCCCAATAAATACTCCCAATAATCCAAGAACAATCCTAATTGAGCCAATTGTCTACTCCATGACATTTCCTGTTTCTGCATATGCTTTTTGACTTCGGCTTGACGTCTTTGCTATTATCATAGACATATCACTACCTATTGCTACAAGAAAAGGCATCGTAGCCAACATTACCAGGGTAATCAGATGTTTTCTACATTCTTGGTTGTTTTTGGCTGTGTTCCATGGTGTCATGATGTTCCTGTTTCCATTCCTACAAAACCATCCTCCGCATTTCCTGAAATACCAAGTGGTGAACTGAAAATAATTTCCCTCAAGATGTTCACAGCCATATCTGTCAAATATTCATCTGTATGTTGAAGTTGAGCAAAGAGAAGATTGAGAAATTGAGATTCGACTTCTGCTACTGCAGATTTGAAGCCTGCCAACGACTAAGTGACTTTTGAAATTTTCCATAATAGCTCTGCACGAAATCATTTGCCATCCAAGTCATTTCCTCAAGGACAAAATTCTAATGCGATTTCCTCCGTAAGGGGAAAAAAAAGAAAAAGAGGCCGCCTCCTAGCCAACTCTGCATATCCCTTCAGTACAGCCTTCTCAAGTGGTTTTTATTTATTTATTTTTTTGGTTCACAAAAAGGGAAACATAAAAAAAAGGGAGTATATTAAAATCTTTAAGGAGATTTGAATGATATTGAAGTGATAAATGTATTTTTCATAAAATTAATATTGTAGGGGATGATTTTTAAGTTGGGATATATTCACTTCTAAGCCATCAAGCTTTTGGAAGACAAGTGCATTGGAGACGATTTTTATTTTTGCATAAGAGTGAAGATTGTAATAAGTGGAGTAATAAGTTGTAATTTGGAGAGATAAGGTGTGAGTGATCAGTGCATACGGTTTTTTGAAGACATTTGTTTCCAAAATTTGCGAGCGTAAAATTCTCATTGTTTAAGAAAGCTTCAATTCCGATATTGTAAAAGATGAAAGGTTGATGATCTCAATCCTCAATAAAGACATATTATTTTTGGTGTTCAAGTGTTCTAGATCCGCCCAAAATTGAATAAGGGGATCTTAGGTACACCATATGTGTTTGTGATGGCGCATGTTTTTTATGGCTTCATGTTGTTGTTTTTGATTTGTGTCTAGTTGTGACACATCAATGATTTCATTTAATATCGCATACATAAAGTTCAATATCAACAAGCACAACACATGTAACGAAATAGCTGCAAGACAGGAAAATTAAATTCAACACGTGCATTGCACCACTCCAACAAACAATCAAAGTTGTCAACATCAACATTTTACATCAACAAGCAAATTCACTCAATACAATCAAGTTCATGAATCTGGAAACTCCAGCATTTTCAAAGCAAAGTCTACATCAACAAATCCATTTAAGAACTTGTAATCAAATTCATTGATTTAAGTGAAACATTAAAAATTCACTGTTAATGAATTTTTAAGAGGACAAGGGAATTCATTGTTTTAAGTGAATCATTAAAATCATTGTAAGCTTTCTTGGGTGC
Source organism: Pinus albicaulis (assembly GCA_034641835.2). Lineage (NCBI taxonomy): Eukaryota > Viridiplantae > Streptophyta > Pinopsida > Pinales > Pinaceae > Pinus > Pinus albicaulis. The sequence continues at coordinate 1,622,882,939 of CM076581.1, forward strand.
TTTTTCAACGTTGTTCGACAACGTTTCTTTAAGCATAATCAAGTGAGTTCACGAGTTTTTTAACTCTAAAATCAAACAAGCAACATGTTCACATCTCCTGCAAGCGAGTGTGAGTATTCATTCAAGAAATTTGTGTCAAGACAGTCCAAAGTTCAAACCTTCAAGCGAGCCAGAGTGAAGTTCATTGCAGCAACCATCAAAGCAACCAAACAAGTTAAACTCTAACACCAATCAAGCAAGTTGAGATCGACATCAAGCGAGCATGGCTATTCATTCAAGTGAGCGTGAAGTCATCAAGTAAGTCAAGTAAGCGTTCAAGCAAAGGCGATCGTCATCAAGCGAGCGTGAATTCCAGAGTTTAAGCAAGAAAGTTCTGCAACTCTAGCAAGTGGAATCAACAACAAATCAAGCGAGCATGCCATTCAAGCCACATATCAAGCGAGCATGTCATTCAAGTACCGAAATCAAGTGAAACAGTTCAAAGCGTGACATCTCTGACAAGAGAGCCTGATTTCAAGTGAGCAAGTTCAGATGGCGCAACATATTCAGTTGTTAAACATTCTTCATAGTTTGATCATCTCTAGTGATGAAGACATGGTGCACATCAGCAAATAAACTCTTACTGATCTTTCACGACATCTACATCAAACACATGAAACTATTGAGTTTCTTCAACTCAAGTCGCAACTTCAACGACAATGAATCAGATGTTCAGAATGCTTTTGACAGTATTAAAACCCTAGATGAGGATCCAATTGTTGCAGAATTTCTGACTGCATTGAAGCACAAGTATAGTGTTGGATTGGAATGCAAATCAGAGGACAAGTATACCAAGTCTACATTAACTGAATACAGTTATAGTGCTCTTGACGGTGTCAGATTAAAACCATTACGAAGGTCTGCAGAGTATGAAGGTTCAAATGATCCTAAAAAATCTTATGGGATTGACAAAAGCGATTATGCCCAAAACTAGTGCAAGAGTTATTAGTGTGATTCATTTTATTCTATTGGGTTTCTGAAAAAACCAATTAAGCGATTAAACCATCAGGATCGAGAAGGCAGGCTTTAACCCCAGTAAAAATTGCTAAAAAACTGACCATCAGTTAAGTTTGCGGTGCTTAAGACCGGATCTAGATTTCGCAGTGTTTTAGAAACAACAAACAACACACAAAAATAAAATAAAAATCCCCTAACGCTTACTAGTATCAAATAAATTCACTTGATTTCGGTACTTGAATGATAGGCTTGCTTGCTATGTGGCTTGAATGGCACGCTCGCTTAATTTTGATGCTGATTTCATGCAAAGGACAGATGGATCCTTTTGCAACTTGGCACGTGATGGAGTTGTCAAGCGAAATTCAGAGATGAATCAGACATGCAGCTGACTCATGGTCTCTTCAGATTGCAGTTTTTCAGCATCCAGCTTTGGCAGTTTTTTCAGGCAATGTTTTTGACGATCAACATGAGAACTTGGAAGATGGTTCCTCGTTATTATTTTGGATTTATCATTGAAGGGGGGAATGTTAGCCTCTCTCGCAAAAACAATAATAAATCCAAACATAAATTAATTAATTAAATATTCCAAGTTAGGAATATGTGCCTAACTCTTGGGTTGTTCCTCAAATATTGGAGTTTGTTTAGTAACTCCTATCTTGGTGGGTTTTTGGTGAGAAATTATCTCAACCAAAGGAGTTTAAGATAGCACAGACTATCTTAAGACATTGTCTCTCATCTATTTAAATTGTAACTCTAAATTCTTTTAATAAGAGAGAATAGATGAGAATGCCATGAGGCTGAAGCCTCTTTTCTGCCATTGTTTTGTTTGGTTTTGTATTTGTTTTTTGTAATGTTTGTCTGTGTTGATTTCATTTTCTACATTAAACCACATGCCATGTGGAGCAGAGTTTGTTACTAACTTGGATTCTTCTGCTTTCAACTTGCCATGTTTAAACAGTTCAAAATAAATCGTTTTTCCCTCACGCAATATGCAAAACGAAGCTCCGAAGAACCCTGAATTTCTTCCAAATGGATGTGAAATATAGCAAATCGCTCATGAGTTACCTAATTCACCCTGTTCCTGAAAAAACCCATGTTTTATTTTTTCCTAATTCACCTCGGTTTTCTCAGAAAATGTATTTTAAAATCGAGTGTTTTTAGCTGTTACCCATTTCTAGCAATTTCGTTTTCTGGCAATTACTTCTGCAACAAAATAAATTTTTTGTGGTTTGATTTTTTTATTTTCAAGTTTTGATGTATAATGGCTTGTCTCTAACAGATAATTTCAAATCGATCGCCCTCATTCCAATTACCTGCAATGGAATCTGCAATCTTCTCTTCATCAGCAGTCTACAATCTTCTCTTCATCAACAGTTTCTTCATCTGATACACTTTCATTGTCTATGTCTGCAATTGAATCTGCAGTCTTCTCTTCATCAGCAATTTGAAATATTCTCTTCATCTGAGAAAACCAATTAAGCGATTAAACCATCAGGATCGAGAAGGCAGGCTTTAACCCCAGTAAAAATTGCTGAAAAACTGACCATCAGTTAAGTTTGCGGTGCTTAAGACCGGATCTAGATTTTGCAGTGTTTCAGAAACAACAACAACAACAACAACAAAAAAAATCCCCTGACGTTGACTAGTATCAAATAAATTCACTTGATTTCGGTACTTGAATGACAGGTTCGCTTGCTATGTGGCTTGAATGGCACGCTCGCTTAATTTTGATGCTAATTTCGTGCAAAGAAAAGATGGATCCTTTGGCAACTTGGCACGTGATGGAGTTGTCAAGTGAAATTCAGAGATGAATCAGACATGCAGCTGACTCATGGTTTCTTCAGATTGCAGTTTTTCAGCGTCTAGCTTTGGTGGTTTTTTCATGCAATGTTTTTGAGGATCAACATGAGAACTTGAAAGATGGTTCCTCGTTATTATTTTGGATTTATCATTGAAGGGGGGAATGTTAGCCTCTCTCACAAAAAAAATAATAAATTCAAACATAAATTAATTAATTAAATATTCCAAGTTAGGAATATGTGCCTAACTCTTGGGTTGTTCCTCAAATATTGGAGTTTGTTTAGTAACTCCTATCTTGGTGGGTTTTTCGTGAGAAATTATTTCAACCAAAGGAGTCTAAGATAGCATGGACTATATTAAGACATTGTCTCTCATATATTTAAATTGTAACTCTAAATTCTTTTAATAAGAGAGAATAGATGAGAATGCCATGAGGCTGAAGCCTCTTTTTCGCCATTGTTTTGTCTGGTTTTGTATCTGTGTTTTCTGTAATGTTTGTCTGAGTTGATTTCATTTTCTACATTAAACCACATGCCATGTGGAGTAGAGTTTGTTATTAACTTGGATTCTTCTGCTTTCAATTTGCCAGGTTTAAATAGTTCAAAACAAATCGTTTTCCCTCACGCAATATGCAAAACGAAGCTCCGAAGAACCCTGAATTTCTCCCAAATGGCTATGAAATATAGCAAATCTCTCATGAGTTACCTAATTCACCCCGTTCTTGAAAAAACCCATGTTTTATTTTTTCCTAATTCACCTTTGTTTTCTCAGAAAATGCATTTTAAAATCGGGTGTTTTTAGGAGTTACCCATTTCTAGCAATTTCGTTTTCTGGCAATTACTTCTGCAACAAAATAAAATTGTTGTGATTTGATTTTTTTATTTGCAAGTTTTGATGTGTAATGGCTTGTCTCTCACATATAATTTCAGATTGATCACCCTCATTCCAATTACCTACAATGGAATCTGCAATCTTCTCTTTATCAACAGTCTGCAATCTTCTCTTCATCAACAGTTTCTTCATCTGATACACTTTCATTGTCTATGTCTGCAATTGAATCTGTAATCTTCTCTTCATTAGAAATTTGAAATATTCTCTTCATCAGCAGTTTCTTCATCCGATACACCTTCATTGTCTGTCTCTGCAACTTTTAAAATCGAATTCTAATAACTATTGTTTGAGGAAGACCGAATATGGAAAAAAAAGGTTCATTTTTTATGGCCCATGCAATTCAATAAATCAGAAAAAGATTGAGAAGGTGCAAAACATTAAAATTTGTAGAACCGATCAAAAAAGGATCATGACTCAAATGACGATTTTCAATAGAATTGTAATTCAATTTCTAGCAAAAAATTTAACAAAATTTTGAATTTTAATTTTTAAATTGACTGATCAGATTTTCTGATCTTCGAGGTCGCAATGAGGCACAGGAAGAGAGCATACTAGTCAGCGTCATCAAATAAATTCATATTTTCACACACAAATTTTATTTCTGATAGTGAAAAAAAAAATGAAGTGATTCTTACTGCATCACTAAAATTTATTCAAAATGATTTAATCAACGTTGATTATTATTATTAATATTTTTTTTTTGAAAACAAAATTAAAATTCTAAAATTTTAGCCAAGCTTGGTTTTATTTTTATTTTTCTTATCTGTCTAAAAACTATTTTTTATTTTTTATTTTTAAGTATATTCATGCTTCCAATGAAGCAATTTACGGATTAGAATTTTTGAAATTCTCATATCCAAACTTGAAAAATATACCTGATTGTTTGTAAGGATATGAAAAATCGTCTTCATCTTTCGATTTGATGCAAGGATCTCGTGAAGAATAGATGAATGGTGTGGCGCAATCGCTTTTTGATACCATTCCTCAATGTAGTCTTTGGGTTGCATTCTAGATCCTCTGTCCATAAATGGTTAGGAAAAACAAAAACAAATAAAATACACTCTAGACTGAAAGTTAGTTCCTATGCACACTTCCCTGGCAACGATGCTAAAATGTTGGGGCAAAGTGATTTCCTGTCATTTAATTTGTCAACCCAGGGGTTTCGTAAACTTGTGAAGCATGCGTGCACTGTATGTGTTATAAATTTTCTTTCAGTTTAGATCAATATAATTACAAAATAACGAAAATAAATTCATCTAATCTATGAAATCAAATAATGAAAATGAAATTCAACTAACCTATGAAATCAAGTAACGAAAATAAAGAAAACAAATTCAAAAGAAAATATAGCACGCGCAATCACACTTGCAGGAATTGAAATTTTAATCTAAGAAAGAATTTCAAAGCATGTAAAGGAAAACAACTAAGGTATGTTCAATCACTCGAGCATCCAGTAGAATCACCCTCTTGCGATGATGTATAAGCAACCGATTATACTTTAGTCTTTAAATCTAGGAAAGCAATTAAAGCATATAAAGGGAAAACTCAATAATTGCATAGGTTAGATATTCGAACATTTAGAAATATGATAAAACAACCTTCTTGAAATGATCTTCAATAGCACCCAATTATACAATTGAATGAGGATCTAAATCTAGAAAACAATGTAAAAGCATGTAAAAGAAAAGCTCAATGATTGTATAGGTTGAACATGAAATCACCCAATTTGGAACACTTTCTTAGCCCGATATTTTTTAGGAACATTCAATCATACAATGAATTGATAGTTTGATCTAAGAAAGTAAATAACAGAACATGAAAGGAAACTAAATAATTGTGAGCTCTATTGCCTCAAACTTAATCCAATTGGAAAATAGATAAATTTATCCTATTGAAATGTTTTTAGAAAATCAAACAATACACAATCATTCTAAAACTAATACTAAGAAAGAAAATAAACTTTAATCTATTAAAGCAAGTAAATCTCACACATTTTAGGCACCTGATCTAAAAGTATGAGAGATGGTAAATCGAGATGCTCCATATGTAAGAAAAATCAAATCAAAATGAAGGAACATTCATGAGTAAGGTTCCGCAATCTAATTTTGTATTCAAAGCTTGAGCATAACTCCAATATTACACATGATTTGATAGGAGAAATATTCCCCTATTTATACAAAAAGATGAGAAGCTATCTCATTAATGAGAGTCCATGAATCTCTCTCTCTATCTCTAGAGTTACAATCCAAATAGGAAGTGATAAGGCACATGTCTTCTTAGAGTTACAATACAAATAGAAAATGAGACACATATCCTTATGATCCCATGATCTTCTCCACCCAAATTCGAATTTGGCCTTAGGAGGCCACATAGGGGTCTGGAAGCTTTGTTTTGACCTACACATGGAAACAAACTCATTCCACTTGTTAGGCATAAGCATGTGCATATTATTTTCTAATTTTAACCATAAATTCACTTAAAAATACTAGGAATTAATAAAGTTTGGAAAAACATTATGTAACCCAATAGTGGTAATGGTAAGGTAAATGTAATGAAATGGGGGTAGAGTGAAGGTGATAATATGGAAATATAAGTGAAAATGTAATTGAAGTAAATGACAATTTCAAGGCCCAACAAAAAGGTGTCTCAAATCCTAGAGCCTTAGGCATAGAATTGAGCATTTGGGGCCCTAGCCATTTGCATGTAGTGTTATGCCTGCAACTATAGCTACTTAGACCCTGAAATGCATTGTTATGCCTGTGGCTATGGCTCAAAGGGGGTCAAAATTTTAGTGTGACCCAGGGGTAAGAGGCCTGAATGGTTGGGTTACCTTCTGGGGGTGTTGTGGTTGTTGTACAAGGTATGTCTTGTAGCTCCTAGAGATAGCCTTGAGTTGCAAAAGACCAGTGCCTAGGACATCTTAAAATCAGAGGTTAAATATGGGAAAATGTATAAATTCCTCTGACAGAAAATGGGTCAAGAGAATAATGGTTTTGGTGATTCAAGAATGGAGAAGACCATTTGAGTCTGATTCATGTGAATTCCCTATACTTGTGAGAGGGATGAGGAGGCTGTGAGGCTTGATGGATTTTAAATGGGCCAAGTATAAAACAATCAGTAGAAACTTTAAAAATATGCAAAGGCATTGGGAAAGAATGGAGAAGGAACCCACAAGAGACAGGTTTAAGAGATTTAAGAATATGTCCCCCCGTGAACTCTGAGGAAGCAGATATTAATGAGATATGGATAACAACAGAGGTTCGTGGAGCACGAATTAAGGGAGTTCATCAAGCTTAATACATGAGCATTAATGCTTGAGTGCTATATAGACATGAATTCATGAATAAAATTTCAGACCACCGGAAGCTACATTACACAAACCATCAAAGCAGCATAGCATGAAAGATTATTATACATAAAAATGAGATTACTGATAACAAAAGGAAACATATACATACTACTCATTGCTCGATCTGGAATCCAAATAACATCTCTATATCATATTAAGTTTGAACAACTCTCCCAAATATGTGTCTCAGAGCATAGGGAGCACAATCATACAAAAACTATAGCAAAATTCCAGAACCTTTCTTTCATCTTAGAACTCACTACATATAGAGTTCTCCTTAAGGGTTTACGATCGAATATTTTGTCATGATTGACCCACACAAGTGAAACCAAAATATCCTAACAAACTATCAGAGCATGCATCAAGAAATCACTCTCGCAACAAAAAAATCAAAACAGAATTGGGTAAAATCAGGATTTTACCAGAAAAAAATCACTATCCAATCAGTAAAAAGAAACAAAACAGTTGGCCAGGAAGGCCAAATTCCAGAATCTTCAAAGGAGTGGCGAGAAGTGGCTGAGAACATGTGAGTGGTCCGGCCTTCATCATATGATTCCACTTGCTATTTGAAAACCTCCACTCTCTAATTCTAATGATTTCCACTTCTCGTTGTGGAATAGCCAGGTGTGTTGTGCATGTTGAACTCTTTAGCAGAGGTTATCCTGAGTAGACTGAATAAACCATACTTCATGTTCCACCCAAAATCCCATGCTTTTTTTTGAATTTCACACTGGAACCAAATTTTGGAGGGGGGCATGGATGGTTTGTGGTATTGCCCGGGGGGGTGGTAAGAAATAACTACAAGCTTCCATGTAGCACCGGAGGCGGTATTAGAAACTAGCCATTTCGGACCCCCCCTGGCATTAACCTTCTGAAGGTGGAGGGGGTGTGAAATAGATTGTGGGACATCAGATGCATTGATGTGGAATGGAGGTGAAGGTAGGATGGTAGAAGCAGAAGTGGGTTTAGCGAGACTAATTAAAATTGAAATGGGAAAAATACAGGCCACAGGAGGGCTATTGATCACATGGCAAGGCGGTGGGACCCGCGCCCGCAAATCGCAGATTGCAAGTTTTATATGGGAGCAGCGAGTGGTAAATGTTAAAATTTTTGGGGAGCGATGTGCGATGGCAGGGAAGGTGACATGGCAGATGGATGTGGGACCGCGCCTGCAGATCACATATCACAAATTTTATGTGCGCACAGCGAAAGGTAAAAGGTAAAGAGTGTGATGTGAGAAGTGTAGGGAAGGTGACGTGGCATGGATGGTGGTGGGACCGCACTCGCAGATCTCATGTCGCAAGGTTTAGCTGGGAGCAGTAGGGGTTAAACGTTATATATTGCGAAGTGCAAAGTGCGGGGGGCGAGGAAGGTGACATGGCAGATGGAGGTGGGGTCTCGCCCGCAAATCACAGATCGCAAGTTTTTCATGGAAGCAGCAAAGGGTAAAGGTTATATTATGTGGAGTGCGAAATGCGATGAGCAGAGAGGTTGGCGGTGCGCAAAGCTAATTGAGTGCCGATAATAGTTTTGAACGGCAAGGAGTGGATTGTTTACGATAAGAATGAATCTTGCAGTCTTGCGATGGGGGAAGGTAAGAAAGGGGTAAGGTGTGGTCTAAAGTGAGGGAGTAGAGATGTGAATAAAGAAATGTAGCGCGGGACCTTATAAATGGAAGAATGAAGGTTAAAAGAGGGTAAATGAAGGTAAAGAGGATAAATGAGATGAATGAGGGCGGAAATGAAGTTTTATTACCATTAAACCTTATCAGCTACACTTTCCCCTTTCTACTGAACTGAAATGCAGATTGATTCCTTTGAATCTCTTTGACAGTCAGGATTTCCCTTCCTTTCTTCTTCTCCACTTTGTGTGCAGTCACAGGCCAACATTGGCTCCATCTGGGGATAATGTGTTGTTCTCAGTGCATTAAGAACCTGCAGACCTGAATGCATGTGCTTTATTTGGCACATGGAGTCACAAATGGACGTTGATTAGACAAAGTTTTAAACCAATGGTCAAGTGGACAGAAAATGGAAGATGAAATGGAGGATGATATGGAAGATTAAATGGAAAATGCAAACAGTGGATGAAACAAAATGGGAACAATGGAAGATGATAAGGAAGATTAAATGGGAGAAATGCAAACAATGGAGGAAACAAAATGAAGTATAGACAATGGAATGATATATACAATGAGATGGATTAGCCCTCATTAGTGATGAAAATAGAACTTGAGGAACTACCCATTCATGGGTGCCTCAAGTATGTCTCCTTCTAATTTCTCCAACGTGGAAGTATTGTTGCCTTTGACCTCTGCCACCCTGAATGGACCAAACCAGAGGGGGTCGAACTTCCCATGTTTCCGTTTGTCTGCTCGTCTAATATCCCATCGTAACACCAATTCCCCAACTTGGATTTCTCTATCTTTAGCTCTTTGGTCAAATAAGCCATTCATTTTTTCTTGATACTCTACTAGTCTAAGGCTTACCTGTTCTTGGGTTTCATTCAACTCCACCAACTGATTCATTCTTCGGATAAGGTCGTTTGGCTCCTCCTCGCTTTCTTGTAAGAATAGGGCCATAGGTAATGCAAGTTGAATTGGGAAGACCGAGGCTCTGCCATACACCAGCTCATAAGGGGACTTTCCTGTGGATATTTTAGTGTGATGCGATTTTCCCAGAGTGAAAACATGAGCTGGGAATCCCAGTTATTTTGATTTTAATTGATGGTCTTCTTCAAGATCCTCACCATTGCCTTGTTAGATGATTCTGCCAGCCCATTGCCCTGTGGGTAGTATGCATTGGAGTGTCCCAACAAGATGTTGTAACGCTGACAAAAAATTACAAATTTAGACGACTTGAAAGCTTGGGCATTATCTGTACTGATTTTAGCTGGGAATCCAAACCTAGATATTATGTTCTCCTCCAGGAACTTGATCACCACTGAATCTGTAACATTTATTGCGGGCACGACTTCTACCCACTTGTTGAAGTAATCTGTAGCAGTGAGGATCCATCGATGTTGATTGATAGAGCCTGGGTGAGTCTCTCCTATGAAGTCAATTCCCCATTGTTTGAAAGGTTCTTCAAAATGTACTAGGATCAATGGGAGAGGTGCATACCTTTGATTTTTAGTGAACATCTGACACTTCTCACAGACTCGGACACGAGCATGTACATCACCAAACATTTTAGCCCAGAAGAAACCTGCCCTCAAGATCTTATGTGCAGTGGATCACTAGCTATAATGTCCGCCACATATTCCTTCATGGAATTCGTTCATCACTTGGTCAAATTCTTGCTCTTTTGAACATAATAATAGGATCCCCGCCAGGTCCTTCCAATACAGTCACCCACTTTCCACGATATACTTTTGAGAGTTCAGCCTCAAGGGGAGGTACTTGGCCTTATCATAGTTAGGAGGGCATCTCAACGTTAAAATATATTCCACTATATCTTTAAACCATGAGGATAGAAGGTACTTCACATGTGTTTTTTGAGGGGAATATTTTATGCCTTGATGTGCACTTGTATCCTCCTGTGCTTCTCCGCATGTCATAGACAGATTTATCCCCAAAGCTTGAAAGTTGGATTCAGACAAGATTTTTTCCAACCCTTGGCCTTTAATGAGCTTGGTAGGCTTTATCTCCAGTTCATACTCTTGAATCTTGGCTATCCACTTGCCCCTTTTTCCTTCATTGTTGCCCTGCACCGGGATATCCTTCACCACTGTTGTGGGAACATAGGAGGTTATGGAAGATTGTAACACATACACCCGGAATGACTTTAGAGATTTGACCAGAGCGTAAGCTTGCTTCTCCAGGATATCATATTTCAGTTCGGCATCTCGCAGGACTTGGATGAAGAACGCAATGGGCTGTTCATTCCCTTCAACATTTTTCTATAAAAGTACTGCAGCTATTGTGTGAGGAGAGGAAAAAGAGAAAATCATGAACATATTCCCATAATCTGGACCAGCTAGCACTGGAGCTTCTGCAAAGGCTTGTTTGATCCCGTTGAAAGAGTCACTAGATTCAGGAGTCCATCTAACTTCACTGTTCTTCTTCAACATCCTGGTGATGTTTCGGAAAATCTCGTCATAGTTGGGAATGAACCTTCTGAGGAAATTTATTCTTCCCAGGAACACCTGTACTTCCTTATTTTTTCTTGGTAGGGGAATTATATTTATCACCTCTACCCTCTTCGGGTCTATCTTCACTCCCTCCTTATTTACTATGTGCCCCAGTAACTTTCCTTCCTCCAAGGAAAATGTGGATTTTTGAGGATTCAGAGATAGGCCATACCTACGGCATTTATCAAAGGTTCGTCGAAGGTGATCTATGTGTTCAACGTCACTCTTTGAAAAGACGGTAATGTCATCTAGGTAAATCACCAAAAACTTATCTTGCTCTCCCATGAAAGAAATTTCCATCACACCCTGGAATGTGGCACCAACATTTATCACGCCAAAGGGCATTCGGGCATACATGAAGGTTCCTTAAGGCGTGGTGAACGCCGTCTTCTTTTGGTCTTCCAGGAGCACTGCCACCTGATTATATCCTGATAAGCCATCCATCATGGACATGCAGGAGGATCCCACCACCTTTTGCAGGATGTGGTCCATCTTTGAGAGGGGATAGTTATCCTTGAGTGAGGCTCTATTCAAATTGTGAAAATCCACGCAAAGTCTGATTTCACCATTCTTCTTTCTTATAGGCACCAGGTTCACCACCCATTCAGAATATATTAAAGGGACAATGATCTTGGCCTGCAACAACTTCTTTATTTCCTTCTCGATAGCTAGGAGAAGAAGGGGGTTGATCTGTCTCAACTTCTGTGTATGAGGCTTAACATCTTCTTTCATAGGTATTTTGTGTTGTATAATGTCCATGTCAAAAGTCATCAGTTCTTGGTATGACCAAGCGAAGACATCTTTATATGATTGAAACAGACTGAGATACTGAACTTGGTATTCTTCAGGAACCCCTTTTGACAACTTCACCACCTTCAGATCTTCTTCTGTCCCAATATTGACATCCTTGAAAGCCTCATCGAGGGTTATTTTGCTAGGTTTTACTGGGATATCATTCTTGCAAAAAATCTCTCCAATGGCATGAGCCCCCTGGGGATGACATTTCCCTTCAATTGCAGAACACAGTGTCCAACCAGTGTATCTTCCCACTTGGTTTTTGGCTCTTCACTGTCATCCTCAAGGGCTGAATCGATCACCATATTTGAGAACTATCCCACCATTTCGATAAAACATTGGACCTGCTCTTCATATTCGAAGACTTGCCAATGGTTTATGTTGTTAGGAATGGAAGAGCAGTATCACACTTCAACCTCATACCTGAGCAAAGGATTCTGCAGGGGGCGAAAATTACTAGCAGCCACAACTAGTGAGTCTGCCATTATGTTCTTATCCCTCGGAATGAACTAAATGTTAAAAGCATAAAATGTTTTCTCAACTAAATCCCATACCTCATTCCTTTAAGCTCTGAGCCACGAGTGCTTAGTTTGGCATTGACTCCTGACTTGTCTTACTACAAGCTCTGAATCTCCAAACACCTTGATATTCCGCATGTTCATGTTTTGTACCACCTGCAATCCCAACAACAGGGCTTCATACTCAGCCACATTATTTGTGTCGTCGAATTCCAAATTAAAAGAGAGGGGAACCAAGCATCCTGTTAGCCCCTTATGAATTCCTTGACAAGCAAGCAAGGGGCTAGATTGTTTCATAAGCCTTCAAGGAATGCATTTCCCTTGAAAACACATCATCCTTGAAGTCTTGTTAATTTCCCTGCCTTTGACTGTTTCCCTCTGCTAATCTGTTCTCAATGAACCTTGCTGAATGACTAATTTTTTCTCAAAAAGGCCTTATTTCACCTCTTGTATCTCTGCAGTTCCCCCCCCCCCCCATTTTATCCTTTTTCCTTTTCACCAAGTCCCCTTTGTTCCCCCTAAATTCCCCCTTACCTCCTAAATTCCCCCAAAATCCCCATGAAATCCCACCCTTGCCTTTTTTTTTCCCATTTTCCCCCTCTACCCCCCTATCGTTACCCTCTCTAACCTTCAAAATTCATTAAAAATGGGCTAAAACCCACTTTCTGACCTTATTATAAGGGCTTAGCCCCTTTCCCGCAAACCCTAACCACTTCCCACACATGTCCGTGTGCTAAGATCGAGTGCTCAAGTCTTGAGTGCTAATCGCATCGAAAGATCGGGTCGGAGCATTAAAATCCTTTGTAAACATTATAAAAGTTCTGATGCGATTGTTTGTTAAACAAGTCCCGCGACTTGTTTTAAACCGTTGATCTTCCCTCCAGATCGGATGGCCCGCGCTGTATCGCAAACCATTGTAATCACAAGTCTTATGTTTTCCCCTTCGATCGGTCCATCGCAAACATTTGCGATGCAATTGATCGCTCTGCCCCTTCGATCTTCGCAATCGCAAATTCCTTCCCCCGATCTCCCGATCACAACCCCTTTTCCCGATCCTCCAATCACACCTGCCGCCTCGATCACAATCGCAACGTTTATGTGGCAAGCCCCCGACTGTGATTTCCCTCCCGCTCCGATTTGTGATTGTGATTCCATATGGGTCCCACCTCATACGCATTTTCGTCGCATTTCATTCAATTCCTTTGTATTTCCTCCATAGCCCAAAGTTTTGCGTTTTTCATTAAAATCTAACGTTTTATATTCATTCCGCCCATTGCTCATATGTCACTCCACGGATTGATCTCTGCCATTGATCTACGCCTCCACACCATGATCGAATGGCCCACGATGCATTCTCCGCCAAACCCTATTATTCATAAGTTTTCACCCTTTCATTGCATTTTGACACTGTTATTTGGTGAAAAGCCACCATTCTGCCTCCGTCACGCTATCATATATTTCGCCCTCCACTCCACCGGCCTCCTATTGCATTGATTTCCCTCACACAGTTTTGGTCATTACAGGGTACAGAGGTGAAACACCACCATTAATACATAGTATGGATGCAACAACAAGGTTTTCACGGGTAGAGGTGCAGAATTTAATGTATGACAGTTTTCTCTACATCAGCAGAATGTTTTTCCCAGGAAAGGACATGTTGCCCATATTGTTTTCAGTCCATATCGTGTTCTTGAAGAAAGTTCTGCCTTGAGTACATTTCCGAGCAGTCAAATCATTTGTTTCACCAGTATGGCAGACCATTCCGCCATTTATTTACCATTTTTTTTGTTCACCAAGAGTACCATAGAGTACAGTAAAAAAAAAATGCATCAAAGACCTAAATGGAGTAAATGAAGTCTGAAGAAGACCATTTTTTCTTCCAAAGTGCCAGAGATTAATGCTCAGAGTTAAAATAGAATGGGCTTCGGCCCTCTTCATCTCCTGAGTGTTAATATTGCATTTAGTTCCTTACCTAGCTCCTCTGCTTCTCTTCTACTATAAAACTCAGAAAGGAATTATTGTAAAGGTTGTTTATTGGATATCAGTAGAATGCAAGCTGTTTCTCTTGAGACAAGTTCTCTGTGTAATATTGTAAGATAGGCCGAGGAAGGTTCATCAGGCTGGACACCAAGCTGTAAGTTATGTTGTACTTGACTGGTTTGTTCTTCATATGACAAGCACATTTCTTTGGATCCTGATCTAAAGTAGCGGTGATTTTTTTCTGTCTTTGTATTTCATTTCATTTCATTACATTTCTACTGGCTCGCATCAGAAATCTGGCATAGGATTTACCCTTGTTAGGTACCCTATGTTTCTGCTCTCCCAGCCTTCAATGTTTTTTGCTATATGTGTTATCTAAGAATTGATTTCAGTTTGATTTGACCAGTGTAGTGGATGCTATTGCCTGCTCTCTGATGTATGAATTAAAAGATTATGTTCTTAGATGTTCTTGTCACGATTTAGCTAGAAGATTTGGGAACACTAGGGATTATAGTTAGCCCTGTCCACTAGGATCCTTGTGCAACCAGCTTATCTTTAACTTTGTGTTCTAAATCTTGATTGTTTTCTTCCCCTCTTACCATTCCATACCCCCACCAATCTTTTGGGATCCAATGCTTTAGATGACTAGCCCAACTGAAAGCTTGCATGTTGAGCAGCAAGTAAACCCTTTCCTGACTCCATTGCCCAATTGCCTTGATGTCCTCTGATTTGCCTCTCCTTTGCCTAAAATCCTCCTTGCTCACCCTTGTTTTGTATTGAACCCTTCCTTCTTTATTCCCAATAACCAAACTCAAAATCAAACAAACAAACCTTGTGCCCATAAATAGCCTAATATCTTAACAGTTGAACTTCAAAGACATACACCTTTAACAATCATAGAGAGATCCCTCTCTGGACCTAGGAGGGCTAGATCCTAAGGTCTGAAAGTGGTTTGATGTTGTCTCATATTTTGGTATTTCCAACCTTGCCAAAACATGGGAACCCTAACATAATGGTGACTATGCTGGGGAATATCTGAGCATTTTTCATCTCACCACATCACAAGAACCTCAGTAAACCTAGAAACTCTGGTCAGGTTGGCAGTTAAACACTCCTATTCACACATCAACCTCTAATACCATTTGTTGTTTTTTCCCATACTCTTGGACAGAGTCTGGAAAGGGCCAGGTAGCCTCCAGATCTCACACTCTTTCAGAGGTGACATATCTGGTAAATGCCTTCCCAGTCAATCTCTGGTTAGAGTTTGCTGTGTTTTGAAGATATCCTTGAAAGGGGACATCTCATGAGCACTGTGGTGGACAGTGTAACTTCCAAAAACATCCTGAACCCTCCACCTGGCGACTCCATAGTTCCTTAAAGATCAAAGACTCCGCTGGTGATCAGTAGGCCTGCTGATACATCTTGGTTTCACATAAGACTCCACTGGGATACCAGCCCCATAACAACATCAACCACAATAGAAGTAACAAGTAGGGTTAAGTTGCCTTGTTGGTGAACAACATTCTGGATTTCAAAACCGTTTATACAAGAGCTTATCCCAACCCAAACCCACCTGAAATAGTTGATAACCCTGAGAGCATCCTCAAGGGATCTCCTACACCTAAAAGAACAACTATTTCCAGCCCCATCCATAGAGCTAACTCTGCTCCAGAAGACCTTAAAGCTCTATCACACTTTCACCTTGACCTAGACCTTCCGAATAGACTACCTAGAACTAGGTCATTCAGTTTCTGTTGTGCTATACAACAACCCCCCATTTCATAAAATTTTACTTTAGAAAATTATAATATGAAATGGGTCCCTTTTTTTTAGATTAAATTGGTATTAACTCATCATTCCTCTAAAAATCCAAAAACAAACAAAAAATCATTATAAAACCTTTTGAATTCATAAAACATCGGCAATCGGAAATAAAACAATCACCAATAAGCACCCCTCTCCTTGCTCCGATGCGATATCACTATCGGCAATCGGGGATTGCGATATGAATGCAATAGAACTTTACCTTAAAATCTCCCGATGCGAGTTAAGCGATATCGCTAATCGGCGATCGGGGATTGTTCGAAGACTCAAAAAAATGCTTAAGTTCTCCTCCGATCGCCGATAGCGATAAAGATAAGCGCGATTTTCAAAAAGGATTGTTATGGCGGCTCAGCATATTATGTTAATTATTATTTAAAAGCCTTCTCACTATATAATGGTAATTGACTTAAGCCCAACCGCCAAATAAAAATCAAATCCACGTTTAATGAGGCTATTCGGGAAAATAAAGGACAGGATGATCATTTAATTGATTGGCAGGTTCAAACGGCCAATTAATGGAGTAGTTACGCCTAAAATCCCTTCAGAGATTACATACGCGGGAGTCTTATGATTATTTTCCATTATTTATTGATTGACATAAGTCTTCTGTACCAGTTTTCGCCGTCTATTCTCTGCATTACGTTCATTTTATCTTTTGTGCAGAGCTTCTCCGCAGAAACAAGTTCAGACCAAATGGGGAAGAAATCTAAGAAACCAAGCACAGCTGCAGCTTCTGTAGTAACAGAATAACATGCCGCCGATCCAGGACCAAGCACAAAGGGATTGATCTCAGATACTACATGTCTTGGTCTTGGAAATACTACTTGGCAGAGCATTTACAACCTGGTTGAAGCCGAGGAACCTCAGCAAACAACGATAGAAGCTTTAGCAGACGCAAGCCAGAAATCTGACGCTACTCTGAAAGATTTGGCTGATTCCTACCTGCACAGAATAGCGGCTCAGGAGCAAATTCTTCCATATACAGATGTAGTAAGATGGGCCATTGAAGAAATTCCAATTACAAACAGAGTATTCTGCACTATTGATGGGAGAGTTTTTGGTTCGTTTCAGCCTGATGATTTGAGGAAAATGTACCATTTTCCCGAACCAGAGAATAAGTATAATAAAGCATTCCTGGAGAAGTTTAGATATGAAAATGAAATTGATTCAGAACCTATACGAGAATGGAGACAAAACCCGGCAAAACACAAACATGAGTCTTCGGGTAAGTACTTCGTCAGTTCCTTATGTTCTGCTTATTGTTATGCAGGAGCTATGATGTGTCGAATGTGGGGATTACATGATTCTTCAAAATTTTCCATAGAAATGGTACCTTTAATGGAAGCGGCATGTAATAGTGAAATTATGGACTAGGGAAATATATTATCGGATAATTTAGCAAATGCTATTCTTGACTTCAGAGGCAAATCCCGTGCTACTGATAGAATTATCCCTCCATTTTACTATAGTGCCTACATTTTAGATACCCTCTGTTTTAATTCCGAGTTTCCTGTGTTAGGTTGGAGATGGACTCCACAAGACCCCATGCCCATTCATATATACCATGAGAAACTATGGAAAGCCCATTATAAACACCACCTATATAACCTCTGTAATGGACTTATGCTACCTATTTACTATGCGATTTTTGCTAGACCTACTCCTAAGATCTCTTCTCAAGCAGAGATTGACTTGACAGCCCTAGGAACCTGGTTCGGAGAGCAAAAATTTACTTATGTAAGAGTTTTCGGCAGCCATGCTAAGCCCCATGTCCTTCCCTTGTATATACCAGACAAAATTTTAGCTCGAGAGATAGCATATCAGCTTACATCCGCATCAGCTACAAAGACTCTCAGAAATTCAAAGAAGCAAGTCTGGCCTCCTTTCCCTATAAGGTGCGGCGTCTATACTCTGCGTGATTATAAACATGCAGAAAAAGAAGCAGAAAAGATTAATATGTTAAAACTCGCCTCTCTGCCTAATAGACGCTTTGATCCGAAAAAGATCGTCTATAATGCTCTAGATTAGGCCAAACTCACTAAATTTGAACATAAGGAAGATGAGTTTGATGACCTTTTCTCCTCGGCGGAGTCAATATTTCAGGTTCAAGATATAGCTAAGATTAGATACCATGATGACGGGTTAGTTGAATTTAACAAACTTAGAGAGCAGAGGTTGCAAACTCTACCTCTAGATTTGTTAGCCACTGCCCCGATGATACAATCAAGCGAGTCTGAGCAGCAGCTTACCAGCAATCATCCTACTACATCCAAAATTTCCGAAGAAGTTAAAAGAAGAGAGCAGGAGGAACTCCAGAGGAAAGAACAAGAAAAGACAAAAAGGAAAGAACAAGAGGAAGCACAGAGAATACGTGATCAGGAACAGGAAAGGCAGCAAGAGCAGAGCAGCAAGAAGGTGAATGTTGACACTCAGATTGACCCAAGATTGCTCCAGGAATGGCAGCAATTCGATTCAATTATAAGCAATCTTGAAAGCTCGAAGAATGCCGATACATCCAAAGCGGCCAATACACAGGATACAATATCAAAAAGGGTTTCAAGCAAAGAAACCAGCGGTCTACCCCCTACAGGATTAGAAATAATTCCCAAAGATCCCTCAGATCAAATTATTTTGCAGGTAGAAGATATTCCTCCATGGGATGTTTTCTATAGCCCAAAACACAAGGCTATAATAAAGCAACAACGAAAAAGGAGAAGGATTGATCAACCTTCCCTGTTTCCTGAACAAACGGTAACAGCCAATGTAGTTTGGAAGGAAGAATGCAACCCCTCCGATGACCTGACAAAGTTGTCTCAATATGCTGGTGCCTATTCAGCGGCCACCATGGACAAGGCATCGGAGGTGACTAATTTGTTGAAAGAAAAGGATCAAGTAATCGCTTCACTACAAACACAACTATTGGAGGCACAACAGAAAGATTCAGCAGCAATTCAGAAGCAGAAATAATCATCGGAGGCATTAGCAAAATTGAAAACAGTAAATGAACAAATGGTAAAAACAAAAGATGAGCAAATTGCTCAATTATCAGCTCAAATAGAAAAGTTCAAGAATCTTCCCCAGCCTGCCAGTTTCAGAGAAGAAGCAATACAGATTAATAAGGCACTCTTAACACAAATAAGATTGTTGTGTCATCAAATTGCCCAAGTTGAACCTCTGTGTGAAATAACAACATCTTTAATAAACAAATCAGTTGATGCCAGGCAGGACTTAGAACAAGCCGATGAGACTTTAACAGATTTTCTTAGTTGGCAGAACACTAATGAGGGTCAGACAACAAATTTGCCTAAAATCTTAGAATCCCATAAAGAAATTCTGTTTATGGAATGGCAGTCCCAGTTAATGAAAGCAGAGAGAGAAGTTTCTAGATGCAGATTATCTACGAACAATTTGATTGACTTAATTAATAATACTCTCTATTTGTCTAACATGATCTCTCAATGTACTCCAGGTAAATTATTATCACCCAAGACATTGGAACAATCATGTTGTCAAGAGCTAGAAAAGAATGGGAAATTGATTACAGGAATTACAAGTTTAACTTGGGACACCTATTGGTTGTTCCTAGTAAAACCATACAGCCAGAAAGTCGCCCTCAAGTGCTTAACAGATGCAATCGGGTGTATCATTCCCGAAATACATGATGCCACCTATGCTGCTCAAATCAATTCTCGTCTCAGCCGCCCTCAAGAAGTGGAACCAATGATAGCGATATGCCAACTCAGGATAAAAAGCAAAGAGTCGGAGTGATGAATCATGCTGCCGATTACCAGATTACCATAGAAGGAGATATTCCAGATCGAGTTACACCAATTTAGTAGCATTTTAATTTTGTAGTTTGTTAGTTTAATTTAGTATTTATAGACCCTTTCATGTATTTAGAAAGGGTCGTAAGTTTTTGTATATGACTGAAACCTGAAGTTGCACTACTGTACTTCAGGCATATTTTTTATGAAAATTGGACCAATTTTTCCAAATTTTGATAACGAAGCTTTTATGTGGATGTGCACTACTGCCTTTATTTAAAAGTATTTCTGAGTCGGAAGAAGGAATTCAAATTGCGATTGACGTTGAGAAAGATTTGCAGCTCATATGGTACTATTATCTATGTCTGAATTCATTCTTTTTATGAAAATTGTTGTTTGATTAATTTTGCTATTATTGAATATTTAGATGTGTTTTAACATCAATCTTTATACTTTCCACTACTGGATGTTTACAGTTTGCTATTCTTTCAATCATTTACGTATCAGTAATATAAATTAAGATAAGTGTAACAATGTTTTATCAATTACTTCATTCAACTAATTGAATGAAGTAATTATTATTTAAATGAATATCTCTGTTTATTGAATAGTGTCATATATATGCCTATTGACAAACATAGATCATCAAACGTTGCACTTAAGAATAGAAGCTTCCCGGGATAAAATAGTCATTTATATTTTCGCTTATAGATTAAGTATTACATTCATTATCACTTACTATTAAACCAATCATTCATTCACCCCTTTCTATTCTTTATCGGGAAACTGGTCCCATTATATCCAGTTGGAGCCACCACCCCAAACGGAAAAGGAGCTGTTTAAGGTCCGGACCGGGTGGTTATCCCCCAATGTTGATGTAACGATTTTCGGGGCATCAACATTTTTGGCGCTAGAAGGAGGGCCTTGTCAACTATGAATGGCGAGTAAATCAAAACCTATAGACCATTCTCAGAGTAAATCACCCTCCACCTCACCTCAGACCTCCCGTTTGCATTCTGAATTCCCAGTGTCCAAACGAGAAGAAGAGCGATCAACTATCACTGTTCAATCACCCCATACTTCAGAACATTTAAGTCCGGAGTCCCCTGAAGTTCAGTCTATCATCCAGAAACTTCAAGGCTTCTCCATATCACCTCAAAGATCTGAAGTATCTCAAGGCAGTCAGACTTCGCAATTCCACCTACCTCATCATCTCACCAGACTTCAAAGCGAAAAACTTGGCATTGAACCAGCTGAGTTACCATTACCCCGAAGGAAAAAGGAAAAAAAGAACACTGAAGGTTCTGATAGTGAGACCTTTTCTCCATCATCTTCCATCTCATCATCCCCAGTGCGAAGTCAAACACCCACTTCCCCATTACATATTACTGTTCACCAGGGGTCACCACCTTCAACATCACAACCTTTACAGTCTTTATTACTACCTCCTCCCCAATCATCTGGAACATCACAATCAAACGTTGGTACTCCCAAGATGGCTCAAAACCCATGGAATAGTCCTGGTGCAGTCACTATGCCTGCACCATTACATCCATTACCAGATTATCCTGAGAAATGGTTACCAAATTTTAATCCAGATGCTGGAACATTAGCTGAGGAACACATAAATAATTTCATGTTGTCAGTTAATCTAAAAGGAGTAACACAAGAAGATGTTGTAGTGAGACTTTTCCCCTACACGTTACAAGGATCAGCTGGGTCTTGGTATTTTTCCTTACCCTCTGGATCCATTACCAGTTGGAATATCTTTCAGGAACAGTTTCTTACCAAATATGGCGACGATAGATCCTTGGCCACGCTCACTAATGATCTTTCAAATCTAAGAATTGAGTCAAGAGAACCAATTAAGGAGTTTAACTCCCGATTCAATAAGCTCTTGAATAAAATTCCCACCGATTCCAAGCCAAGTGAACAAGTTAGAAGCGAATGGTATATCATAGCCTTACCTTCAAATATAGCCATTTTTGTTGATAGGGCTGCGAAACCAACTCTGCTCGAAAACATGAAAGAGGCCATCGCTGTGGAAAAACGTATAACCGCTTTGGAAAAGAAAGCTGCTCTCGAAGATAGGAAATCCAAGAAAGTGTCTTTCAAGGACGATTCAAAGAAGAAAAACACCAAAGATCCATATGATATGGAGGGTCTTCAAAAGGTCCTCAAAACAATGTCAAATGAAATGGTTGAAATCAAAAAGCAAGTAGCAGAAACTTCAACAAAGAAACCATTTAGGAATTTTAAGAAGAATGAGTCAAAACCACCAAATGTTATATCCAATGCAGATTTAGACCCTGAGGAAGAAAAAGATGAAACAATTACATCATCCGATGAAATTGAAGAAGAGGAAGTCGTTGAATGCCATGGAATGTGGGACTTCATATTGCCAAACTCCGACACCGAGACTGAACAAGAAGCTTTTCCTGTGACTACTAGGAGTAAAAATACCCCTGAACCTATCCAAGCAAGTTCTAAGAAAAGGAGTGCAGGTACTCATACTGCAAAGGAAAAGGCACCTACAAGGAAGCCGGCTGCAACAGTCCCTCAAAACCAACCATCGTCTTCAAATATACCTTCAACATCAAAGACGTTGGTAATATCGGATTCAATAGATTACAATATTATTGATGACATGAAAAATACTAAGGCAAACATCACCATGTTTGAACTCAGTAAATTAAAACATCAACAGAAATTGCTTCTTAAGGAACTAAATGCAGTACCTTCCTCGCCTCTTCCTAGTGCTAAAGCTGCAAATGATTCAGGACAACCACCTTCTGGTAGAATTGAGGCTACTGATACAATTCTAATCGGAGACAGATCAAATTCCCATACCCCACCTTTCCTCTTAACCTTTGAAATTTACAATCGAAATCTACACAATTGTTTAATTGACTCAGGGGCATCATCTAATATAATGCCAGCTTCAGTTTGTTCTAAACTGAACATAGAACCCCAAAAGTCTTCAATTCACATTGTGCAGTTAGATAGAACTAAAGTCCAAGTCTTAGGGGAAATAAATTCTGTTACTATCAGGTTAGCATCTGATCCATGAGTAGTTCAAAGAATTGATATCCTAATCGATGATATACCTGAGTTTTATGGTTTAATCTTGAGTAGGGATTGGTCTGAGAAGCTCCATGGATATATTTCTACCGATTGGTCTCATATGTGGCTTCCCTACAGGGGAAAGCCAAATCAAATAAAAATTAATCGGGAGAAACACATGACCCATACTGTTACAGAGTTTGAACAAGAGAATCAACCAATTGCATTTAATAATAACATATTGGGAAATTATTTTTCTGAATCATTCTTCGGCAATTATATTGCCCAACCATCTCCGTTCTTAGTAAACAATTTCACATCACAAATTGAAATTTTTTCACAAACTGACAGTTCAAGATGTGTTAATGTTACTGAGAATTTTGTAAATAAAATTGTTGATAATTCTTTATTTTGGTCTTTATATTTTGACGGCTCTAAATCTAGTGAAGGATCAGGAGCAGGGTGTATTCTAGTCAGCCCTGAGGGAGAAAAAACAATGCTTTCTTGTAGGTTAGAATTTGAATGCACAAATAATACAGCTGAGTATGAGGCTCTGGTACAAGGACTATATAAAGCTATTGGCCTAAAAGTCCAATATTTGAAAGTGTTCGGCGATTCAGAGATTGTTATAAAACAAGTTCGAAATACAATCCATTGTCTCTCTAATCACCTCAAACACTATCAATCTTTAGTCCAGGAAATTATATCTCATTTCTTAGCATTCAATATTTCGCCTATTCCCAGATCCCAGAATGCAGCAGCTGACTTGTTAGCCAATGTTGCTTCTAAGCTCCTACCTTCCGTAGATTATAGCCCAGATAGATTTTCAATAGAGTTGATTTTTAGGCCATCAATTCCTGACAATATCACCAATTGGTGAGTGTTTAATCACGATGAAGACATTTTACATTTCTTAACTTCCGATGAGTCCTACAATGATCAGATCATTGATGAAAATGATCATGATCTTCAGATGAAAGAAAAGCATGAGGAAAACTCAATACCAGAACCTGTGGTCAAACTAGAAGATCTCTATGATATTAAAGATAGGTTTAAACAGGTAACCAATTCAAAACTTCAAAGTTCTACTTTAATATTTGAATTGATAAATCTCGGTACTGAGCAGAATCCTCAAAATGTCAATTTAGGACTAGGGCTTTCTGTCGAAGAAAGGATAGCATTCATTAGATTATTGAGAAAAAATAAACATGTCTTCGCTTGGAAGTATGATGACTTAAAAACTTATGATACATCAATCATCCAACATACCATTCCAATGCTTTCTGAACAAAAACCAGTTCAACAAAAATTGAGGAAAATACATCCAAACTTAGAGAGTCAGATAAAATCAGAACTCAATAAACTCTTGAAAGCAAAGATTATTTTTCCTGTCCGGCATTCAAACTGGGTCTCCAATATGGTGCCTGTTAGGAAGAAAAATGGTGACATCGGGATTTGTATAGATTTCAGAAATCTGAATAAGGCAAGCCAAAAAGATAATTTTCCATTACCTACCATGGAGCAGATACTCCATTTGGTAGCAGGTTCTGAGCTAATGTCCTTTCTAGACGGTTTTTCAGGATACAACCAAATTTTGGTCCACCCTGATGACAGACTCAAAACTACTTTCAGAACAAAATGGGGAACTTATGCCTATCAGAAAATGCCTTTTGGACTTATTAATGCAGGAGCTACATTTCAAAGAGCAATGGATATAGCTTTCAAAGGATTGATCAAAAAAACTGTGGTCGTCTATTTAGATGACATTACTGTGTTTTCTATAAAGAGGTCCAACCATTTACATGATTTGAATCAAATTTTTGAACGCTGTAAAAAATATGGTATTTCACTCAATCCCAAAAAATCCTTCTTTGCTCTAAATCAAGGAAAGCTCTTGGGCTTTATTGTTTCCAAAGATGGTATTTATATTGATCCTGACAGGATTAAAGAAATTTCTGAAATCCCATTTTCTCATAACAAAAAATCCATGCAGTCATTTTTAGGTCAGATCAACTTTGTCAAAAGATTTGTTCCTGATTTTTCTCAGATCATTTTACCATTACAAAACATGATTAAGGAAAATTCAGTGTTTAAATGGGGATCTATGGAAAAGGAAGCATTTGATTTAATCAAACAATCAATAATCAATGCCCCCGCTTTAAACACTCCCAATTTTTCTAATCATTTCACATTGTATACTATCGCATCCGATTCATCTTATGCAGCAGTACTCACTCAGATTAATGATCATGACCTGGAAGCACCGATTTCATTTTTTAGTTCTAATTTCCAGGGTGCAGAACTAAATTACTCCGAAGTTGAAAAACAAGCCTTTTTTGTGTATAAAGCCATTAAACACTATAGGCCCTTCCTTTTAAAAGCTCATACAAAGGTTATAGTTCCTTTTTCTGCAGTAAGGCAATTACTGATCCAAAGGGAATTAGGTGAGAAAAGGGAAAATTGGGTTACAGCACTTCAAGAGTATGACTTGGAAATCAAGCCAGCAAAGATTGTTAGGGGTCAAGGTTTTTGCAGGTTGTTAGCAGGAGCATCCAATATTCCGGAATCAGGTGATACAGAACACATTGAAGAAATCAATGAGATAAGCATTACCAATTCTGAATCTCAATACGCAGATTTAATCTTTTATTTGAAAAATGGATATGCACCTCCTGATCTCTCTTATAAAAACAAACGGGCCATTAGATTAAAAGAAAAAAACTTCATAATCATTGATGATGTACTTTTTAGACAAAACTATGATTCAGTTTTATTAAGATGCCTAGAAAAACCTGAAGCACAAAAGGTTTTGCAGGAGCTACATGATGGACCAGCCGGAGGACATTTTGGAGCTGACACAACAGCTCACAAAATCATTCATGCTGGGTATTATTGGCCCACTTTATTCAGATATACTCACGAATATGTAAGGAAATGCCAAAGTTGTCAAACCTCCAGTGGAAGACAAAGAAAATCAGCTTTCCCTTTGCAACCAGTCAACATTGAGCAACCTTTTGAACAATGGGGATTGGATATCGTTGGAGAAATTTCTCCACAGTCTTCCAAACAACATAAGTATATCCTTACTGCTACTGATTACTTTATCAAGTGGGTTGAAGCAATTCCGTTAAAAAAAACAAACTCTGAAGGAATTATAGAATTTATAGATCAATTCATCATTACCAGGTTTGGTGTCCCAAATGCTCTTGTTTTTTATAATGCATCTTATTTCTCTGGTAATGCCATGTTTGAGTTTGCTATTAAAAGAGGTTTTAAACTGAAATATTATGCAAATTATTATCCCCAGGGTAATGGTCTAGCAGAGTCTACCAATAAAAATCTCCTTAAAATCATTAAGCGAACTATTGAACAGAATCATAAAAACTGGCATAAATCTTTAACATTCGCACTATGGGCAAATAGAATAACACAGAAGGCCTCCATAGGTACTTCTCCATTCAATCTTGTATATGGGAAAGAAGCAATACTACCAACCAATCTAGCACTTCCTTCTCTAGCCCTAGTTCAGTTTATTGAAGAAAGCCCCTCTTCTTCTATCCAACTTAGACATGATCAAATTTTAAAATTAGAAGAAGAAAGAGAAAAGGCCAAAATTACTCATGTGAAACATCAGCAGATAATCAAAAAATCATTTGATTCAGCTTCATCTAGTTCTAAACAGTTGCAGGTTGGTGATCTAGTTCTGAAATGGGATAAAGCCCATGAGGATAAAGGTAAACACACCAAGTTCCAAAAGATGTGGCTTGGACCATTTCAGATCAGCGAGAAGATAGGCCATTCGACATTCATGTTACAAGATCTATCAGGAAAGAGGGACTCTCTTCCTGTTAATGGCCTCATCTTAAAGAAATTATTCAATTGAGAAGGTAACCCCTTCTCCTTTAGTTCTAAGTAGGATTTATGTTTTTAGGACCATTAGGAAATAAAGTTGTAAAATAGCTTCTATTGGCCTTTTACTACATTAAAAAGTTGCTCTTAAGAAGTTCTTTTAATATTTACTTTTGAAAATAGAAGCCTTTAAAGAGAAAAAGGGAAGACAATTTCTATGAAATTAGTTATATTCACATTTCTGAAAAACTTATTTTATTTTTGTGAAATCTCCTCAAGATTTAGAAGTACTGAAAATCATTTTAATGTTTTAAACTGGCCTCAAAAAAGGTTATCAATATCAAAACAGAAACTGATTCAATATTAGTATCTTCAAACTCTTTCCTTGTCATCCATTTTCTCTTAAGGAGAAAATTGTCCATCCCATTCATCCAAGTTTATGATTACTCAGAGTGTAATTCTAAAAAATATCTGATATAAAGATAAGGGGTCTTATCACAAGCCTGCTTACCATGATCATTGGAAAATAGTCTAATCGACATTACCAACACTGCATACCAAAACAGGGTAATGGCTTATAAGCATAAGACAAGGGGTCTCATCACGAGCCAGCTTGTTCGATTAGATTACAACCAGTGTATAGAGGAGGTTGGATGTGATCTTGCTGCTCCTTTCTTTCCCGCTGCAACAATTATAGAGGGGGCTTCCAGTATTGGGAATTAAACCGACGGTTTGGGATAATTTGATTAGGACGAGGAGGGGAATTCTTGGCCTCCAATTCAAGATTCTCTAGCTTATTTGATAGGTTCTTGATCAACTTATTCATTTCTTCAATTTTGTAATCATGTGATTCCATCTCCTGATTAGAAGTGGAAGCCTCCTCCCTGCTCTTTCTTCTTGCTTCATGCTCTTTCTTCCCTTTGAATTTACCAGTAGAAGAAAAGTTTGCTTCTACCTCCAATGCATTAGTCTGGATCTAATCCAGACTTGTAGATTTTCTTTCTCTCTGGGTGAACCCAAACTCTAGATCAAAAGCTCCTGCGAAAACCACCGTAGCAGCTGCTTGGGGAGGCTTTATTTCAGCAGGGAAATTATTATAGAGCTTATTGAACCTCTTTATAAATTCTGTTACATCCTCATTGTGTCTCTTCTTGAGGTCATTGAACTCAGTGAGAACATAGCCACGATCCCTCTTTTCTCCCCATTTTAGTGTGAAGAAATTCAACATTTCTTCCCAAGATGTGAATGTGTTATCAGCAAGATATTTGAACCACTTTCGAGCCTCTCCATCCAAGGATTGGATGAAAATCCTCAACACCACATCTACGTGCTCCACGTTCATATTCTCAGCAAAGGCACACAAGTTTTCAATACGTTTTTGCGCAGAAGTACTATCTTCCCCGGTGAACTGAGGCAAGAGCTTTAGATAATCTTGAGGCATGTCATTCAATACTTGCGGTAAATCCAATGGATCATATTTGTTGAGGAGGAAACCAGGTACAGCCATGAGGGGCAGTGGTGGTAAGTTATGAGGATGATTTGGCTATGGTACAACATGTATATGTTGAGTAGAGGTTTAGATATTTATCTGTAATGAGCTTTGGAGTGTTTTAACTTCTTTGACTTCTTCAGCCTCTGGAGTAGGGTGCAAGGGAGGCAAAGAAGTATCAGTGGATTTGGCTTCTTATTTTAGGTCTGAACTGGCTAAAGCAGAGGTTTCTGGAGGATACTCAAGTACACAGGCTGCAGAGCCAGGACCATAGATATCAACGTTTTGAGAAGAGGAAGGCGAATCTTCTAGATAAAATGAGGGTAGGTCAACCTGGATGGGTTGCTTCTCCCTCCATATTCTCTTAAATACAATATTTTCAGGATCAGATACAAAAGGGGTTCTCTGCTGAGAAGTATCTGATCAGGTATGAGGCCTGGTATAAGCCAGGATTACACTTGATTTGAACTTTGATAATAGTGGAGTCGCCAAGGTGAGGGATATGCAATTCTCAACCCTTCGTGCTCACCTGATTGAAGGGTGAAGATAATGTCATATCCCAGGGAAAGGTTTTCTAATTCTTTCCTCGGCAACAACGCTAAAAAGATGAAGCTGACCGCACATATTATGTATGTTGTTTTTTTTGTCGGTTACACTTCCTTAAGGTCTCATAGGAGGTTTAATCTCATTATAGTAGCCTCTCATCACATGTTTACCCTATTTGGTCGGTTACTTGGGTAGATGTGGGAAGGGGGTATTACATGCACCAGGAAAGGTTGTCGAATTTTTGCAGTACAGGGGGTTTATACCAACAAAAAAGGAAAGTTAGTTCCCATGGAAAATATCCCTATTGTTCAAGAATTTGTGGATGTATTCCCATAAGAGATTCTGGGGCTACCACTAAAAAGGACTATTGATTTTACCATAGAACTTGTTCTTGGAGCAACCCCAATGTCAAAATCCCCATACAATATGAGCATCCCTGACTTGACTGAACTTAAGATGCAATTACAAGAACTACTCGATAAAGGATACATTCATCCGAGTGTATCACCTTGGGGAGCACCAGTGTTGCTGGTAAAGAAAAAATATGGCACTCTGCGATTATGTATTGAGTATAGACAATTGAATAAGTTAACTATAAAAAATAAGTACCCTTTACCAAGAATTGACGATCTGTTTGATCAAGTTAAGTGTGGCTCGGTATTTTCCAAGAGTGATCTAAGGTCCGGCTATCATCGAATAAGAATTGAAGATGAAGATTTTTGTAAAACAACATTTAGAACCCGCTACGGTCACTACGAGTTTATTGTATTATCGTTCAGACTCACCAATGCCCCATGCAACCTTTATGAGCCTAATGAATTGGATTTTCCACTCTTATTTAGACAAGTTTGTCTTTATTTTCATCGATGATATCCTGATTTACTCAAAGAATGTTTAGGATCTTAAGGAACATTTGCACACAGTTTTGCAAACCTTGAGAGAAAACTAGCTTTACGCTAATTTTAGAAAATGTGATTTCTTTAAAGACCAGATTCAATATGTTGAGTCTCGTAATTGTCACATTTTCATCATGTTTATCCTCACCATTTCTCACATTCCATCACCTCATTTAACCATTCATCATACCATTTCCATGGGTTCACTTCATTATTTTCCAATTTATTTATTTTTAATATTATAAGAGAATGTGTGATTAATTATTGGAAAATTGACATATTTCACTAATATCTTAAATATGGATGAGTTTTGTAAATGTCTAGGATTATTTGGAAGAATTATTCAAAATGCTTTTGAATACTTCTTCCACTATTTCAATAATTCAAAGGATAATTGTTCAAGACTATTCGAAGGAGAAAATCATGGAGATTCCAAGGAAGAGATTATGGAGATTTCAAGGAGAAAATCATGGAATATTCCAAGGAGAATATCATGGAGATTTGGATAACATATCTTATCCAAGATTTGTGAGCTATGAGTGAGGATTTAAAGGGATCATATTTTGTAATTATAGGGATAATGGTTGAGAGAAAAGTGGATTTGTAATTATGAGTTTCTTATCTTGTTTTCAAAGCACTCGTGTATAAATAGGAGTGCTTTTTCTCCAAGTGAGGAGATGTAATATAGAATGGAATAGAATAGAGTAGAGTAGAAGGAAGGAGATTCTTATTTTCTAAAGTTAATTTTCTGAAGCATATTGTGAAGTTTTAAAACTCTGTTTTCATTCCTTTTTAATGAAGAAATGCCTTGAAGATTTGATGCGTAGCTAACTGTTCATATGGAGTTTTGAAGACCACCTATTTGTGGAGGGCCCCTGTAAACAGTGAAGGTTTTGCATTTTATGTTTTTAATGTAGTTTTCATGTTTTCATTTTATCATTTGCCGTAGTTTTTTTCAGAATTCCAATTTTTCATTTGCTGTAGTTGTTTCCAAAATTCCATTTTTCTATTTGATGTAGATGCTTTCATAAGTCTTCATTTATCATTTTAAGTAGATTCATCAATCTTTCATTTCGAATTGTCAAATTGCAGAAGATTCATAGTTTTACTTCTAGAGCTATAGTGATTTCTTTACAAGTTTCATTGCCATAATATTTCATTTATCAATTAGTTGTAATATAATTTATTAATTTCATTAGGAACATAAGAATAAAAACATCCTTAGAATTAATCTCTAAAAATCCAATCATCACACCAATAAACTAAATGAATAAAAGAGGCTTCTAGCATATATTGTGCACTTGCACTTCACAAGTTTACCAACTCTGGTCGATAATTTATGTAATCAATTTAAGACACTAAATTGACTAAACATTTTGGCGTCGTTGCTGGGGAAGTGTAAATAGGAGCCTTTTTCTTTTCATTAAAAAAAAAAAAAAACTTCAATCACCTACCACACCCACTATATCACGTGGTATAGTAAGAGGCACACATCCACATCATGAATTCTTAGTTTTGCAGGTAGAAGAAGAGGTCACAAATGAGGTTGAAGAAATGGATGGAGACGATAACAATGAGGAAGATCCTTTTGGATTTCTCATTCAAGAAACTGATATCAGCTTTCAAATGAAGAACATCCCTCCATCTGTACTTCCTAACTTCAAAGGTATGAGATCAGAAGACCCAGAAACCTTTCTTTTTGAATTTGAAATAATTTGTAGATCTTATGGCTACTCATTGCACATTAAAAAATTGAATTTGTTTCCGGCAACATTGAAGGATATAGCTCTTAGATGGTTCATGACTTTAGGAACAAATTCGATAAGGACATGGGATGATATGAAAAGAGTATTTTTGGAAAAATATAAAGATTATTGCATGCACCATGACCTTAGAAATGAAGTCTTTAAGATGAACCAAAAAGAGGATGAAAGCCTAGAAGATTTAGTGGAGAGATTTACTTATAATATCAAAAGATCTAAATTGCATAATTTAGGATCAGACGCATTAAAAACTCTCCTACTAAATGCTATAAACGATGAATGGATTGATTTTCTTAATTTGGTGGGAAAAGGAGATGTCTATCGATTGTCATTTCAAGAGATTTGTGAACTGTGCAAGAACATATCAAGAGGAAAAGCAAAGTATATAAGATCCCCTCAAGATCCATTTATGGCAAGAGTAAGTAAGTCGGCACCAGGATTGGTAAGTCAAACTGAACCTAACAATTTGCTAAACATTCTTGGTAATTTAAATGAACAAATTGACATGCTAAGAATGCAAAACAAGGAAAAAGTTGCTTCATTTATATTTTTCCCTAAATGTAGAAAGAAACATACTTTGCATGAATGTCCACTTGATAACATTAAAATTTGTGAAATTTGTGCAGGATCACATACTACTAAATATTGCCCATCATTACCAAGGTTGAAAGTAGTTTACCAGAAGGATAATGGAGCAAATCAAGCACAAGATCAACTTTGTTATGTAGCTCCAAGAGGACTATGGCAGCCTCATCAACCCAATATGATGCAATATCCTTATGCACAGTTTCAAGGTTATGCACAACAATCTCAAGGTAATTGGAAAACACCCTTGCCTTGGCAACCTTGGGCATCCCAATCCCAACCTCAAAACCAATCTTGGCAACAAATTTGGCAAAGGCCCTACAAAGGAAATCCACCATATCCTCAATCTTTCCCTCTCTATCCTCAATATCATCATCAATATTATCCATACCATTCACCTCCACCACAACATCAATATCATCCTAATTCGACCTCAATTCAACCTTTCCCATTACCATCCACACAAGCACCCCAAAGATCCATTCCCACTCCACTACCTTCACAACCATTTCATATCCCCAACAATAGAATACCTCAATCAACTTACAAATATGAGGTATTGCAAAATGATTCACCAGATACCATTGAAGAACAACAACCATAAGAAGAAGACTCAGATAAGGTCTAAGAATCATGGATGTCTATCGATAAAGAGAAGTTATTGGAACCAGAGATTGAAAAGTTTCATGCCTGCCTATCACCGGATTCTCTAAATGAAGATCACATCTCTGAAGACTTTCATGACATGATAACAGGAAGCCAAGGAATACAAGATTACATTGAATCTTGGTTCATAAGAGTCATCGAATCCCAATGCCCAATTCTTCAGTATCTTCTGACATCATCTCAATCAAGGCAATTGGTCTCTCATACACTGGTACATATCAAAGAGTATATTTCAAACTTGCATATGAGTTTAATTCTTATTTTGTTATGTAAATGGATGCATTGGAAATTTTCCTATACTTGAAAGGAAAATTTATTTTTCTGCAATAGAGTAGGTAGGATTTTTTTTTTTTTTTTCAGTTTTGAATAAGTATGCTCTCCTCCTGCGTTTTTATACGATCTTGAGGATCAAAAAGTAAGCTATCAATAAACATTTTCAAGAATGAATAAATAAAGGGTTTGCAATATACTTGATCAAAAACATCTTTCAATATGCAAATCGCTTGTGTTTATATGTTTAAAAAAAAAAAAAAATTAAGTTTAGAGAAAGTTTAGTTTTTTTCTAAATTTTAGTTTTTAATTGATTAAAAAAAAAAAATCAAACCTGACTTCTTCTTCTTCTTTTTACTTAGGATAGGATACAATTTCATTTTTTTTTTTAGATTTCAAAAAAAATAAAAACTGAAAACTAACATTAAATAAATAAAATCACAATAAAACAAAACATTAATTAATTAATTAATTAAAAAAAAAAATTGAAATACAAATCATGCAAAACAATGCATAACATAATAAAACAAATAAAAAAAAATTAAAAACAAAACAAAAACCACGATTAACAACAAATTAACAAAAATAAAATAAAATAATTTAAATTAAAAAAGAAATAAAACCAACTAAATATAACGTCCAACAATAAAAAAAAAAAAAAAAATTTAAACAACAAACAAAACGAAATCATTTAAAATAACATAAAACAAAACAATAAAACTTTTAATAAATTAAAAACAAAACAAAAACACAAATAAAAAATTAAAAATTAAAAACAATAAAAAAATAAAACAGCCAAGCAACGCACAAATAAAAACACAAAAACAAAACATTAAAACAAAAAGACAACTTCCAAACGCACCAAACACATATTCACGTCAATTAAAAAAAAAAAAAAAAAAGGCCGAGAGGAGAAAAAAGAAAAACGCACTGCAAATTGCAGGCCCGAGACTGCAGATTCTCCAACTCCATTCCGGCAACGACCTCAACCCATAGAAGAATGCTAAAATAAATGAGTAAACACTGATTTTCTTGTTAGGTTGCAGAACAATATTTGCAATTTGTATCCGTTGTTGCTGTGGAAAATATGGGAGGCGCTGGCAAAACAGCGATGGGAGCTTGAGCTCAAGAATTTAAGAGTAGAGTGGACTTCGATGTGTGCATTTACCCCATCCAAACTGCGCCTAAATTACTCGATCAACTCCACGCCTAAGTTGCTGGATAACGTTGACACAATTGCTGTCATCAATAACTACAAAGTGCGGAGGAGATAACAATTCGATTCTGCAGTTATTGTTCCAAAAAATGAAGGAGGCAGTTATTCCCTTACCTCGGGAATTAGATATGAATTGCAATTTAACGAATTTCCTGAAAACATAGGATGCCAACCAGTTTGTTCAATCACAGACAATCGAAGTAATTGAATACCCAATAATCAAACAAGGCAATCGGATCTGATTCCGCTAAGACAGGAGGCCAGTGCTTAACCTTTGATCATTTTGCACTTCGTTCACCACTGAAACAGAACAGAGTTTTGTTGCATGGCTTGAACCTTTAGTGAATGACTGGTGTGTGCCTTGAAAAAGTTAAAGTGATGCCCAAATTCATATCAAGTTGACAGAATAGTGGGAGCCAACGCCGATGAGCTGCAGAAAACAGTGGCCGATTTTGCACAGCTATCTCATGCGCGACATTTACAAATTTCAATTTGAAATCGCTGTTAACATCTACAAAAATCGGTTCCTTGGGTCTATTTCTATTGATTGGTGCAACAACATTCGTTGTGGTGGAAGCACAAGGTGGTTGCAGGGCCGCAGAGCGTGGGAGCTGCAAATAAAATGATGCCGATGACGGAGTAGTAGGTCTTTGACTTACCAAAAATTCAAAGGAGAAAAGGTTAACGCAAGCATTTGGCATTTGTGTGTTTGGTATTTTATGATTGGCAGGGATTGTTTATTTTTATTTTTTATGTTGGGATCATTTAAAAAAATATATAAATAAATAAATAAAAAATTGTTTTTTTTTTTAATTTTTTTTAATTTATTTTTTTATTATTTTTCAATAAAAAAAACTCAACTTAAATAATAAATTAAATTTTTTACAATTTGAAAAAAATAAATATGAATTTTGTTATTTAAAAAAAAAAAAACAAAAAACAAAAAAAAATCAACGTAATTAAAATAAAAAAAAAATTTATATTTGTTTTGTTCGTTGGTTAAAAAGATAAAAATAAAATCAACATAAATAATAAATAAATAAATAATTTTTTTTTGTCTTTTTAGTTATTTATTATTTTTTATAACAAAAAAATAAAAAAATCAACAAAAATTAAATTTTTTTGTTTTTAAATTTGTTGTTTAAAAAAAAAAAAAAAATCAACACCAATCATAAATAACAAAATAAAATTTTCATTTTAATTTTGTTATTAAAAAAAATAAAAAAAAATCAACATAATAAAAATGGCCCCACATTAATTTACGATTACATTGCATGAGGACATGCAATACTTTTAGTTGGGGGGAAATAAAAGTATGTTGGGTTTTTTTTTTTGGAATTGTCATTCATTTTAAAGTGAATTTGTGGGCAAAAATTAGGATGCATATACTAACAAGTGAAATGAGATTGGTGTTATGTGTAGGTCAAAGCGAAGCTTATGTAAAAATTACATTGCGACACTTTTTTCATCCACCATTAGTGTAACTTCGAAAAAAAAAAAAAAAAATTTAAATTGACATTTTGTAAATTCTTGAAAATGAGCTAATTTGTTTTTGAGTCACTTTATACAGGAATGATCAATGGAGATGGCACACAAAGGTGACAATTTTTTATGCAGGAATGGTGCTAATTTTTTCAAAGTTGAAGACGATCTAATGCAAAAGTGATTTTTCGAAATCACAATGAAACATGCATCATTGGACACTTGAAGGAACTAATTCTTCACTGCACATATCATGACATTTGCCGCTACACATAAATCCTTTTGCGTCATGATTACTCCCATTTTTCTTCCAAGCACCTTAATCATCCCTATGTTGCAACCCATCTTCCATCTTCCATCCTTCATGACTTCATACATGCCTATTTTTCTGAACATCATACATCATTTCCTTCTTATTTTTTAGTACATTTTTCCTTGACAATAAAAGTCCCAAGCTCTCTTTCCATGATTACATTGCCCTACCATATACACTGCCCGATTTTGAGATCTTTTCATCAATAGTCCTACCAATCATTTTGTGCAAACTCGCGTTGACTAATGTGGGATTCCTTAAGGCCCACCTTTCAACAAGTCTCGACGCATCGACTTCAGCACCTTATCTAGGATAGAGACTAGAGTCATCATTAGTACCTTGAGGCTTGTATGCCCTAATGACAGGTTCTCTCGTCGACATTCATGGGAATACATCAATGTCCCTTGATCGTTGGATCTTGCAAGTGGCTCGACATCGGATCATTTATTCGCACTTTGCAAGATGTACTAGGGTACCTTGGCACTCATTGACATCAATGGTGAGTTTGCCTCGCATTGGTTAACGACATCCATTAATTGTCGGTATTCCAATGAATTCTTTTCATGCTCGACATCTACACATTCATTCACATGACTAGAATTGTACCATCGGATTTTTGAAGCGGGTGAAGACTATATATTTTTCATGACTCCATCAACAGTTGCGACAACATTCCTTCAGCCATATGAGAGTACGATCGTTCCACTTTCAGACATCATCTTCAAATTCATACAACCAAGCAGAAATATAGATCCCTTCACCTCATCTAGTAGAAGCACTTTAGATTCCTTCACTTCACCCAGCAGCATGATATTCACATGATCCAACACTATGATATTTTCCTGATCTAGCAGCACGACATATTTTCTCAGGCAAATCAGCATGACATTTTCCAGATCCAGAAGCGCCAACAGCTACATTTTGCATAATTCATCAAACATTTTGGGTAAGTGAAGGTATGCTATTTTCTAATTTTTAATCAGACAATTTTCTTACATGTTGAAAGTAAATGAACTTGGAAAATTCCCTCGCCATATTACATCATCTTTTACCTTTTCGTAAACATAACATATCTTCAGTTTGGGGGGGGAATATTCATAACCATTTCATTCCATTTATCGCCTCATATACCATCAACCAACATAACTCTTCAAAACTACACTTCGTTGCAATTGATTCAAATACATTGATATCTATTTTGGCATGATTCAAAAATATGAGAAAAGATTTTCTTATGCATATTAATGACTTATCGTTTCCACTACATGACTTATCATTTGCAATACATGTGTTAAAAAAGAAAAGAAAGAAAATAAATGAATGTTGTTAACACAAGAACCAACATTTGTTATATGCATGGTTTTTAACACAAGAACCAACCATAGAAAATATCAGTTGCAGTACATGTATTTTACATCCTGGAATGATACATTGTTAGAAACCAAAATCATGCAAAGCCAAAAGTTTTTATCCATGCGAGGTTGCATGAGGAAACGCAACAAGTTCAGTTTGGGGGTATGTTGGGTCTCGCAATTGTCACATTTTCATCATGTTTATCCTCACCATTTCTCACATTCCATCACCTCATTTAACCATTCATCATACTATTTCCATGGGTTCACTTCATTATTTTCCAATTTATTTATTTTTAATATTATAAGAGAATGTGTGATTAATTGTTGGAAAATTGACATATTTCACTAATATCTTAAATATGGATGAGTTTTTTAAATGTGTAGGATTATTTGGAAGAATTATTCAATATTCTCTTGAATACTTCTTCCACTATTTCAATAATTCAAAGGATAATTGTTCAAGATTATTCTAAGGAGAAAATCATGCAGATTCCGAGGAAGAGATTATGGAGATTTCAAGGAGAAAATCATGGAAGATTCCAAGGAGAAGATCATGGAGATTTGGATAAAATATCTTATCCAAGATTTGTGAGATTTGAGTGAGGATTTAAAGGGATCATATTTTGTAATTATAGGGATATTGGTTGAGAGAAAAGTGGATTTGTAATTATGAGTTGCTTATCTTGTTTTCAAAGCACTCATGTATAAATAGGAGTGCTCTTTCTCCAAGTGAGGAGATGTAATATAGAATGGAATAGAATAGAGTAGAGTAGAAGGAAGGAGATTCTTATTTTCTAAAGTTAATTTTCTAAAGCATATTGTGAAGTTTTGAAACTCTGTTTTCATTCCTTTTTAATGAAGAAATGCCTTGAAGATTTGATGCGTAGCTGACTGTTCGTATGAAGTTTTGAAGACCACCTATTTGTGGAGGGCCCCTGCAAACAGTGAAGGTTTTTCATTTTATGTTTTTAATGTAGTTTTCATGTTTTCATTTTATCATTTGCCGTGGTTGTTTTCAGAATTCCAATTTTTCATTTGTTGTAGTTGTTTCCAAAATTCCATTTTGCTATTTGATGTAGATGCTTTCATAAGTCTCATTTTATCATTTTAAGTAGATTCATCAATCTTTCATTTCGAATTGTCAAATTGTAGAAGATTCATAGTTTTACTTCTAGAGCTATAGTGATTTCTTTACAAGTTTCATTGCCATAATATTTCATTTATCAATTAGTTGTAATATAATTTATTAATTTCATTAGGAAAATAAGAATAAAAACATCCTTAGAAGTAATATCTAAAAATCCAATCATCACGCCAATAAACTAAATGAATAAAAGAGGCTTCTAGCATATATTGTGCACTTGCACTTCATAAGTTTACCAACTCTAGTCGATAATTTATGTATTCAATTTAGGACACTAAATTGACTAAACACAATACTTGGGACATATGATATCCTCTGAAGGTACAGTGGTTGATCCAGAAACTATTAGAACCATTATGGATTGGTCGGTCCCCAGAAAGGTTGCAGACATTCGAAATTTTATGGGATTCATAGGCTATTATCGCCGATTTATCGAAGGATTTTCTAAAATTTCCTACCTCATAGCATCTCTACATAAGAAGGGAATAGTTTTCAGGTCGACAACTAAGTGCGAGTATAGCTCTAGTGTTAAAGGTTGTTTATTCGGAAAAGGAATTTTTTGTGTGTACCGAAGCATGTTAGGAAGGGGTAGGAGGAGTGTGTATGTAGGAAGGTAAAGTGATAGCTTACGAGTCACATAAGTGGAAGGAACATGAGCAAAGGTATTCAACTTACAATTTAGAGCTTACTGAGATAATACATGCTCTAAAAGTGTGGCTCCATTACCTTAAGGGGAAGAAATTTTTACTTATGACAGACCATGGTAGTTTAACCAGCTTCTTCAAGCAACCTAACTTAAATGCATGACTAGTTAGGTGGATTGAATTTCTCGGCAAATTTGACTTTGAAATAAGACACCCTAAAGGGAAGGAAAACTGGGTGGTTGATTCCTTAAGTATAAGGGAGTTATGTGTTTATGAAATTCAGTACCATCACATTGAATTTGATGTGTCGGGGCCACTTAGTGAAGCTTCTCTCAAGGATCCATAATATGAATTTTTATGGCAGCAAACCAAAAAATTACATAATTTTGGTAAGTAATTTGAGTATAGTATAAATGATAAAAATAAGTTGACCTACAGGGGAAGAGTGTATGTTCCTAATCAAATGTTTATTAAACAGATGTTGTCTGATGAATACCACCATAGCCCATATGCTGCCCATCCGGGGTACCAAAAATTACTATCTGCAATCAAGAGGGAGTATTTTTGGACTGGTATGAGGAAAGATATCACTGAGTACCTAGCCAAAGGTTTAGATTTCCAGCGGGTGAAAGTGGAGAATCAACATCCCGTAGGCTTACTCATTTCTCTTCTTGTTCCTGAATGGAAATGGGAGATGATTACACTAGATTTTATAACTGGGCTACTCAAAAAA
Organism: Pinus albicaulis; assembly: GCA_034641835.2. Lineage (NCBI taxonomy): Eukaryota > Viridiplantae > Streptophyta > Pinopsida > Pinales > Pinaceae > Pinus > Pinus albicaulis. Next base: position 1,622,923,001 of record CM076581.1, read on the forward strand.
AAAAAAAACATGACTCCATCATAATAGTGGTGGACAAGCTAAGTAAAAGAGATCACTTTATCCCTGTTAAATTTACCTATAATACAGTGGAAATTGCAGACATATTTATGAGAGAAATATTTCGGCTGCATGGCATGTCGAAGGTAGTGATTTCAGATAGGGATGTGAAGTTCACTTCTTCATTTTGGAAAGCTCTTTTTATAGGTTTACATACAAAGATTCAGTTTAATACTACATAACACCCTCATACAGATGGTCAAACTGAACGTGTAAATCAAGTGTTGGAAGACATGTTACAAATGTATGTAATGCAACAACCAACGAAGTGGGAATAATATCTTCACTTGGTTGATTTTTATTATAATAAAAATTATCACGAATCGTTAAAAATAAGTCTCTATGAGGTCCTATATGGTAGAAGATGTAAAACACCTTCCAACTAGAGTAGTCCAGGGTGCAAGATGATGTTAGGACCTGACATGCTAAAGGAAATGGAGCAAGAGGTTAAAATAGTTTAGCAAAATTTGAAAATTGCCCAAGATAGGAAAAAAATGTATGCAGATAGGAAAAGAACTCGTAAAGAATTCCAGGTAGGGGATCATGTTTACGTATGAATTAAACCTAGAAAGAGTACCCTACAATGGGGTGGTTGTGCTAAATTGGCAACCCACTATTGTGGACCTTTCCAGGTTTTGGAAAGAATATGACCGATAGCCTACCATCTTGCTCTTCCAAGCTTTGTAAAGGTTCATAATGTCTTTCATGTATCATTATTAAAGAAGTATGTGTATGAGTCCAGGCACATTATTAGATGACAAGACATATAATGAAGTAATAAATTAAATTATAAATACATGTATGTAGTGAATTGAGGAATATATGATCTAATGCCAACTAATGGTGATATGACATGTCAAACGAGACGGAGAATTCTTGGTAGAACCGTTGTGTATTCTCGAATAGAGAGAATCAATGCTACGGAGGTGCGTTTTCGCCCAGGTTAAGGTGCACTAGAAGTACATTAGCCCATAGAAGGCCACTTGGGAGGATGAAAGTCTTATATGACAAGCTTACCCTGATTTTCTCCATGGGCTAGAGTAAAAACCAAGGACGGTTTTAACTAATGGGGGGAAGATATAACTCCCTATTATGGCATACAAATTATTGTTAGTTTATTATTTAATTACATAATATAGTGAGAAATGGGCTTGTGGAAGCCTAGTGGAACCTTTTTTAATCATTTAGTTGTACATGAATGTTAGTTTTAATAAAAATATTTGGGAATTCAAGAGGGTTGACTTGTAACAAATTCCAACTTATAGATAGCTGTGACATTTGCCACTCCCTTCCCTAGGATAAAATAAAAATCTCAGGGGGAAGAGGGGTTCTGCTTTCTTAGAGTCTCAGGGGACAAAAAATAAAGAAATAGTCTGTGCAATTTGAAGGACGCTGCTAGGGGTGAATCCTGAGCTAGACTTGAGCTAGTGGAGAACCCTGTACAAACAAAGAGTTTAGTTGGTATTATGCTAGATAGTAGTCCTTGTTAGCACCTGATTTGGACCTCAGGCTGAAGGCAAACTAGGGTAACCTTAAACCACGCTCAGCCTTGTAGCTAGCCCTACAAGGTCAGGAGAGGGCTCTCTCTGGGAAAAATATCCAATGAAGTATAACTATAAACTGATATTAGGCTAGGTATAATGATGGGAAATGTTTTATAAATTTCAGGGTTGTATGGGACAAATAGGGCAGTTTGAAACCGGGGAATTAAATCAGAGATATAGGGTATTTCATGGGGCAAGGTAGGCAGGGAATTTAGCAATTAAGTTTAAATAATGATGGGATGGTAAGACTGGTGAGGAGCTGAAAAGGGCATAGGAGATGGATCCTTTTCAAACTGAAGAAAACATAGAGTATTGAATGATTTCCCAAGGCAGAGCATTATACAATGGATTCTACCTATCTATATTGAAAGCATTCAACTAGAAATGTTTATGAATGAATGGTAAACATAACATTTAACATATGAACACAAAAGAGAGAACAATGCTAAAATACATACCACACGGATCCCACAAATCAGAGCTACATGTCTTTATCAATTCCCTGTCAAACTGTTACAATGGAGCGCAGACCATCCTCCTTGATTTCCACACTATTCCATTCCTTACTGAATGACCCACTCCTTTACAAATGATTCAAAATTACATTAAATAGACAGAAATCTAAGGGAAGTAGACCCAGAGAAAAAGGGAGTTGTTTTACCAGCTTAGAACTGAACTCCGAACATAGTAAAGAGACCAACAAACTACCCCTGAAAAGGAGGAGAAAAAATATATTTTTAACCATCTGAAGATTTCGTTGTTACATCCAACTAATGAGAAGAAGAAACCTGCAGAACCAATCCCTTTTTAATCGTTGCTGAAGATGTGACTGTTTCAAAATTAGTTCTCGGCATTTGACTGTCTTTCTGTCTTTTTCCTTCGAAGAAAACCAAATTTTAATGAAAATGCTTTTGAAACCATGAAATTATGCCTTAAATGAAGTAAAGACCCCTTTTTGGATAAAAAGAGAGATGGAAAATGGATGTGGGCCCGAATCGCAATCATAATCAGAAGAGGGGAAGTGTTTTGGAATAGAGTGATTTGGATATATGCGATGCGATGGTGCAATCACAATCGGGGATCGGAGCGGGAAAGGAATAGGTATATTGGAACGAGACATAAAAACTTTGATGCGATTGGAATAAGTCCTTTTGAAATGAAATAAGAAATCAATTTGGGCTTTACAAAGGGAAAAGGCCTTTTTATTTTGAATGGGTGGAAAAGGTTTAAAGGTGGGACCGGGAAAGTCAATCGCAATCGCAAATCGGCGTTTGGGAGCGGAGGCTAAGTGTTCGGGAATGAAATGTGCGATGTGATGGAACAAAGGGTGATACAATGAGAAATGGGAAGAAAACCCTTTGAAAACTCATATACTTTAAAACTTTCCACTTTACAAAGGGAAAAGACCTTTTCTTATTCGAAAAAGCGGAAGGGCTTTCAAGGTGGGACCCAATCGCAATCGGAATCAGAAGGGGGACGAGGTTAACACATAGCGGAGTAATGTATTTAAAGATTTTCGATGCGATTGAAATAATTAAGAAATGTTTTAAAAAATGAATTTCCGCACTTAACAAAGGGGAAAACCCTTTTTGAATGAAGCGGGGCGGAAAATTTATGGTGGGACTCGTGGGGTAATCGCAATCGAGAATCGGAAGGGGAGCAGAGTGAAGTGTTATGGAAAAACGCCGATTGTGATGATGTGATGTCTTGTGGGCTGTCTGATCAAATGGGCAGATCAACGGCGGAGATGTAATCAGCGAGGGAGCGGGTCGGGAGTCAATCGCATCGGCGAAATTCAAAGGAGCGTAAATAAGAGTTGGACGCGCTCGCGATTTCCTAATGAAATCAGATGTTTTAAAACATGCGACAAAATGTTTGCAATGAAAAGATTTTTAAAAGCGGCTTATCACATTTTACAAAGGGAAGAACCCTTTTTTTTTGGAACGAGCAGAAGGGATTGTGGTGGGGCTCGACCAATCGAAATCAGAAGATCAGAGGGTGAGCAGGGCGGAGGGTTAAGAACTGTGAGAACGCCGATTGCGATTGGCAATTGATCACATCGGGGAAATATAATTGGAAGGATCAATCGGGAGGGACTTAATCGGGGGTATGCAATCACATCGGAGTTTTTGTAGTCGGGGGTGGTTGAATCAGAAGTGCGATTTTAAATGTTGCGATCAATCGGAGCGATTGGATCGAGGGGATTTGTTTATGGGTCAAAGAAATTTAGGAATGTGATTATGCCATCGGATAGGGGAAAAATGGGTTTTATAAAGAAAAATTAAACTTTTATGAAATAAAGTTTAAGGGACAAATGGGAAAAGGGGTTGGGTTAGGCTATAGGGGATCTTTCTTTCACTTAGGCATAATTTTGGATCCAGGAGTCAGTTTTGAGAGTATAATATACCATTGGAAAGCTCTTTCCAGGCTCTTTCTGATGGACCTACTTAGAACATGAATTGATACTGAAAATGCTACAGAAAACTTCTCTGAAGGGCAGGGTGGTGACTTTGTGGAGATAGTAGCTTCTGAAGTGCGAGTTATTACATATGATGATATAAAATTACATAAGAAATGATAATACAGGAAAATTATCATGTTTTCACTTTAAAACATGGTTTTGAGGTGAAAATTACATCAAGCTGAATAAAACACTTCTTTGATCTTTGCAGATATTGTTCCTTTTGAGTTTATTTGACCTCGTCATGACCTTGCTGATATTTATGACACTTTGACTCATGAATTTGACCATGATGAGACCCTAGAACCTAATGAGACCAATCCTATGACCTAATAATATGAATTGGGAGTAAGAGTGAATCATGACTGAAGACCATAGAGAGGAGAATCAACAAGTTTTCACATGAGGGAAAACTGATAAAAGACCACTACCATCAAAGAAACACAAAACTAACAAGGAAAACCACCAGTGGAATAATTTTATATCATGACCTAATGGAATGATTGAAAATTTCTTTAGAATGGGACACCTAAGATGAACATGCAAATGTGTTTTGATCCCTGGTGGAAGTATGAAAATACTGATGCTAACATTGGCTCCAATGGGGATGGTAGCTCCTTGGAGGTGCCAAGAGCACCGTAGACCAAGTAGCCTTATCCATTGGGCATGGAGTCAATAGCTAAGAACTTACTTCAAAAAATGACTTAAGACTGACTAAAACACAATTGACAGACTGGAGAAGATGCTCATAATTGAGTTTATTCATCAAAACCTACTCAAATTGTTCCATTCATCACCTAATCAAGTGAAATGGAACAACCAATGCAACCATGTTAGCATCCTGGCTGCTATTTGAATTCTCCCCAAGTGCTTTCTTATGAGCAATAAGAGAGAAGAACTGAAAGGCAACTCCCATGGAAATTTGGAATCAGATTGAATCTTGATAAATTTGCAAAGCATGAGTTGACCGGCTGAACTCAAGAATGCTGCGAAAGGATCTTCATAAGAATACCTATTGATTCCCATTAATACATCACTTCTCTGTTCCAGGTAATCTTAGTTCCTTGATCTTAAAATTTCCCTAACCTATGTGCTTTCTTTCTTTGATGACTGCAGCAAGTTGACAAAAGGATCCTGAAACTCGTGAATAACCAATCCCTCTTGATGATTAAAAACAAAAAGAAAATATTTTTCATTACTCTCCTCATATGACTGAAAATATTGATATGAGCTTTGTAATGAAACACCTGCTGAACAATACAATGAAGTCGACTGTCGAATAAAGTTATGGTCAACACTCTTGTCTGGCACATGGTTAGCCAATGGAGAAGGAATTTTACAACAAATATCATCCAACGCATCAGCTATAGGGTCATAAGAAACTTGAAAAGACTGCTGCGACGTATCTATTGATGAGACTACATGGCGCTCTATAGACTGCTCATCCTTTCCTTTAGAGATATTACGAAAATTATGCTTTAAAAATTGAAATGCTTCAAAACATAATGGTACAGAATCATCTTGCATATTTTGATCATATGTTTCAGCTTCCAAGCCTTTATTTGTAATATGACCTTCCATTACATTCGGTGGCTACAAATCTAGAGCTAGGGAGGGTTTTATATCGCAAATGATTTCATCAACCATTTCAGGAGAAGATTTCTCATTAACAACTTGCTCAAGAATTTCACTATCTATCTCAACCTCAACATTAAAACTGAGAGATTGTTTATTTCTGATTGCATGAAAGTTATCTCTGATGAACTAAATTGAAGTAAAACAAAGAGGAAAAGATCCCTCACTTACTTCCAATTTTTCAAAACTTTCCCCATCACTATCCTGGATGATATGCATCGGATGATTAGTGTTTTCAAGCTGTTGAAACTGAACTTCCTCATACAAACCAACTGTTGATTACTCTGCAAGATTAGCTTTTGTTTGGAAAACATAATCATCATCATAATATTGGTCAAACTTTGGCAAATCATCAACATAAAACACATCATCAAGCATACATGTCATGTCAACAGATCTCTCTTCTCCAAGATGTTTTATAACACAGTCATTGTTAGATCGATGAAAACTGAGATAAGAAAGAAAATGTTTTGGATCAGCCACTTGTTCTTGAACATCAGACTCATTCCTAGTAGTGATTTTTTGCATCATCTCTTCCAATTCGCTTACCAAAAGGTCGAGCTTTACCTCTGAAGTTGTCGGGTGCTCTGCAACATTCTTCTTTTCTTCTTCCTTCAGCCTTGCCGTTCTAATCAGCAAATTAGCTTCTACATCTACTGCACTGTTTAGTATCTCTTCAAGTGTTGCAAGGTTCCTTTCTCTCAGCTGAAACTCCATTTCGGGATCAAAGGCACCCGGGTAATGTAAGAGAGCTGAGCCAAGAGGAGGTCTTATATTGGCAGGTATCGAATAATAGACTCGACTGAATCTTGTAGAAAATTGTTGTATTGTTTCTCCTAGCTGCCTTTTCAGCTGGGCATACTCTTCTAAAATCAGGAAAGGGTTTTGTTTAACCACCCATCTGTTGAGGAAGACTTTGAAGAACTGCTGGAAATCTGAGATGCTTGCATCAGGCAGGGTTTTGAACCAACTCTTGACTTTGCCTTGCAAAGAAGAGAAAAAAGCCTAATACTGACATCCTCTTTATCAACTTCAAAAAGGTCTAGGAAAGTCTCAACATTCTGAACATGTTGCTAAACATTGATGTTGTCACATTCACCATCAAACCTCAGCAAATATAGGTAATAATTTTGAGGGAAATCATGGAGTATAGGAGGTAAGATGAGAATTTTATATCTATCTGGGACTATAAAAGGTGTAGGATTATCTAAAGGAGCTACAGGATTGGTCTTGGTCTCTTTAGGCTCATCAATCTGAATATGGTCATCATAAGATTTAGAAAAAGGATGGAGGTCAAGATCAAATGAAAACTCAGTATTTACACTTTTTGAATAGGTAGAATCAAGATTTTGATCACCTTTATCATACAACAAATTTTGGAAAACTTTCAAGACAGCTTCAGGAAAAGCAAAGAAGTAATTTACAAGAAAGTAGATTAGATCCTGAATACCATTCCACTTTGAATACCTGAAATTTGTGTAAGATCCTTCCATTTTCATGCGAGAAAAATCGATTCTCCAGTGGAGTCTTTACATCAAGTTGGAGTCACCAGGTGAGAAGTTCAGCCTTCATATGTATCCAACTGTTGTTCACCATCAACAATCAAATCGAAACTTTGTCGTTCTTTTACCAGGGAAAATATTACTGGGGTGATTAATCTTTTGTTTTAAATAGATCCCCAGTATGGTTGCCAGAAATGTTAGCACCTGATTTCGACCTCAGGCTGAAAAAGGAAAACCAGGCTAACCTTAAACCATGCTCAGCCTTGTAGCTAGCCCTACAAGGTCAAGAGAGGGCTCTCTCTGGGAAAAATTTCCAATGAAGTATAATTGTAAACTGATATTAGGCTAGGTATAATGATGGGAAATGTTTTATAAATTTCAGGGTTGTATGGGACCAATAGGGCAGTTTGAAACTAGGGAATTAAATCAGAGATACAGGGTATTTCATGGGGCAAGGTAGGCAGGGAATTTAGCAATTAAGTTTAAATAATGATGGGATGGTAAGACTGGTGAGGAGCTAAGAAGGGCATAGGAGATGGATCCTTTTCAAACTGAAGAAAACATAGAGTATTGAATGATTTCCCAAGGTAAAGCATTATACAATGGATTCTACCTATATATCTTGAAAGCATTCAACCAGAAATGTTTATGAATGAATGGTAAACATAACATTTAACATATGAACACAAAAGAGAGAACAATGCTAAAATCCATACCACAGGGATCCCACAAATCAAAGTTGCATGTCTTTATTAATTCCCTGTCAAACTGTTACAATGGAACGCAGAGCGTCCTCCTTGATTTCCACACTATTCTCTTCCTAATCGACTGACCCACTCCTTTACAAATGATTCAAAATTACATTAAATAGACAGAAATCTGAGGGAAGTAGACCCAAAGAAAAAGAGAGCTATTTTACCAGCTCAGAACTGAACTCTGAACATAGGAAATAGACCAACAAACTGCCCCTAGAAAGGAGGAGAAATAATACATTTTTAACCATCTGAATATTTTTTTGTTACATCCAACTAATGAGAAGAAGAAACTTGCAAAACAAATCCCGTTTTAATTGTTGAAACCTACAAAACCAATCCCTTTTTAAACGTTGTTGAAGATGTGACTGTTTCAAAATTAGTTCTCGGCCTTTGACTGCCTTTATGTCTTTGTCCTTTGAAGAAAACCAACTTTTAATGAAAATGCTTTTGAAACCATGAAATTATGCCTTAAATGAAGTAAAGACCCCTTTTTGGATAAAAAGAGCGAAGGGAAAGGGATGTGGGCCTGAATCACAATCACAATTGGAAGAGGGGAAGTGTTTTGGAATAGAGCGATTTGGATATATGCGATGCGATGGTGCAATCTCAATTGGGGATTAGAGCGAGAAAGTAATATGTATATTGGAACGAGACATAAAAACTCTGATGCGATTGGAATAAGTCCTTTTGAAATGAAATAAGAAATGAATTTGGGCTTTACAAAGGGAAAAGGCCTTCTTATTTTGAATGGGCAGAAAAGGTTTAAAGGTGGGACTGGGAAGGTCAATCGAAATCACAAATCAGCATTTGGGAGCAGAGGCTAAGTGTTCGGGAATGAAATGTGCAATGCGATGGAACAAACGGTGATACAATGAGAAATGGGAAGAAAACGCTTTGAAAACTCATATACTTTAAAAATTTCCGCTTTACAAAGGGAAAAGACCTTTTCTTATTCAAAAAAGCGGAAGGGCTTTCAACGTGGGACCCAATCACAATCGAAATCGGAAGGGGGACGGGGTTAACACATAGTGGAGTAACGTATTTAAAGATTTGCAATGCGATTGAAATACTTAAGAAATGTTTTAAAAAATGAATTTATGCACTTAACAAAGGGGGAAACCCTTTTTGAATGAAGCGGGGCGGAAACTTTATGGTGGGACCCGTGGGGTAATCGCAATCGGGAATCAGAAGGGGAGCGGAGTGAAGTGTTATGGAAAAATTTCGATTGCAATGATGTGATGTCTTGTGGGCCGTCTGATCAAATGGGCGGATCGATGGCAGAGATGTAATCGGCGGGGGAGCGGGTCGGGAGTCAATCGCATCGGCAGAATTCAAAGGAGCGGAAATAAGAGTTGGACACGCTTGCGATTTCCCGATGCGATCGGATGTTTCAAAACATGCAATAAAATGTTTGAAATGAAAAGACTTTTAAAAGTGGCTTATCGCATTTTACAAAGGGAAGAACCCTTTTTGTTTGGAATGAGCGGAAGGGATTGTGGTGGGGCCCGACCAATCGAAATCAGAAGATTGGAGGGTGAGCGGGGTGGAGGGTTAAGAACTGTGAGAATGGCAATTGCGATTGGCAATTGATCGCATCGAGGAAATATAATTGGAAGGATCAATCGGGAGGGACTCAATCGGGGGTATGCAATCGCATCGGACTTTTTGTAGTCAGGGGTGGTTGAATCGGAAGTGCGATTTTAAATGTTGCGATCAATCAGAGTGATTGGATCGGGAAGATTTATTTATGGGTCAAAGAACTTTGGGAATGCGATTATGCCATTGGATAGGGGGAAAATGGGTTTTATAAAGAAAACTTAAACTTTTATGAAATAAAATTTAAGGGACAAATGGGAAAAGGGGTAGGGTTAGGCTATAGGGGACCTTTCTTTCACTTAGGCATAATTTTGGATCCAGGAGTCGGTTTTGAGAGTATAATATACCGTTGGAAAGATCATTCCAGGCTCTTTCTGATGGACCTACTTAGAACATGATTTGATACTTAAAATGCTATGGAAAACTTCTCTGAAGGGTAGGGTGGTGACTTTGTTGAGATAACAGCTTCTGAAGTCCGAGTTATTACATATGATGATATAAAATTACATAACAGATGATAATAAAGGAAAAGTATCATGTTTTCACCTCAAAACATGGTTTTGAGGTGAAAATTACATCAATATGAATAAAACACTTCTTTGATCTTTGCAGATACTGTGCCTTTTGAGTTTATTTGACATCCTCATGACCTTACTGATAGTTATGACACTTTAACTCATTAATTTGACCATGATGAGACCCTATAACCTAATGAGACCAACCCTATGACCTAATAATATGAATTGGGATTAAGAGTGAATCATGACTGAAGACCATAGAGAGGAGAATCAACAAGTTTTCACATGAGGGAAAACTGATAAAAGACCACTACCATCAATGAAACACAAAGCGAACAAGGACAACCACCAGTGGAATAATTTTATATCATGACCTAATGGAATGATTGAAAATTTATTCAGAATGGGACACCTAATATGCACATGTAAATATGTTTTGATCCCTGGTGGAAGTATGCAAATACTGACGCTAACAGTCCTAATGTATATTACTTGACTCTAATAAAAATATGCATACTGATATGAAGTGGAAACTCAGAGGAAAGAAGTGGATGTAACCTTTCTCAAGGTTGGGTGGTCAACTCAACCCTATTGAATTCTTGGAAGGCTGTGAAATAAATAAGTGGTTAAAAATGAATTTGTACGCTTGTCTAGTTATATTCTGTCAACAAGAAATGAGTATGCTATATTTTATTCTCTTTATTTCTATTAAAAGTTAGTATTAATTATAAGGAAAAACCTGTAAATAGTAATTCTGGAAATGAAACAGTGCAACTAGTTATAAACATGACCGAGTGTGATTCCCATTGTTTATGTATGGTATAACTTATGACTGACATACTTTATTTAGAATTGACATCAAATGCCCAAATGGGTAGTATATGCACCGTGTAGTGGGAAACAGACCAAGCCCTAGAGGGTTTGATCTAGATTAACTTGTTAGGAGAATTAGGAAACAAGGGATTACTTAAATATTTCCATTCTTAATCTAAAGAAACTGGGAGTTAATATTTTTAAAGAAAACATAAATGGACAGGAACCCAGAAAATTATAGGAAAGTTCGAAAGGGAAGTAGCCTTAGAACTGATGGGAGCCAAGGGGGTTGAGACTAGGCCGTCGAAGAGGATTCAATAGCCTGATCCAATCTTCCTCTGGAACCCTGTAAAAATTGTAGACAACCTGGAAACGGCGTAATAATACAACTTATACAACTAAAAATTACCATTGATATCGAGTCATAAATTAAAATAAAAGAGAGAGAATTCATAGTACAAAAAATCATCTAATAGAACTGAGAAAATGAAAACTGCCAACATTTGCAATTATCTACAAACTAAATTACTCTGGAAATCAAAATTTGTTTAGTGCAGAAATAAATAAATTTGTACAGGCATAAATCTTGATGGCCGAGAAACCCTCGAGGCTGGAAGCTGAGTTCTAAGTTTAGTACAAGAAACAAAATATACATTTTCATTTACAGTATTAAATCCAAACAAAAGTAATAGCCTTTTTATATACCTATAAAAGAACCAAAAACCCCAAAATAAATACAGTGAACTATTTTAATTCCTGAACCCATTCAAGAGCTGAAGAAGAAGAAAAATTTAACAACACAACCATAGGATATGGTCCCTTAGGGCACTGTAACAAATTTTCATATAGCAACCATTGTGGGTGCCTCCGAGAAGCACATAAAGTTTGGCTAGGTCTCTTAGGATGAAACGAATGTAGACATGGCAAAGGTAGCAAGGTAACAAGAGTCTTACCTGGAAACCCCATGGGAGTTGTGACGTAGATCTGTAGCTCAATTAGTGAATCCATGAAACTATTGAGTGTGATGGAATCAAACTGATAAAATCCATACAAGAAGTATCATAAGAATATTTATGACAACTTAGAGAAATTATAAGAATAAAATGCTTCAGTGTGAAAGAAACTTACCCCATGAACTAGCATTTGAACTTGAAATATGCCCTCCTATCAGAAGAAACCCTCAACTGTACCACGCCAAAACACAGAGAAATGGGAACCAAAACTAGGCTCAGTACCGATGTAACCTTGCGGAGGGATAGATTGCAGACTTAACCGTGAGACCATGAGCAAAGCAACTCTTCGAAAAAAAAAATGAACTAGAGCTCAGTAATAGTGTGGATTACCTGTGTAAAGACTGCATGTGCTTGAAACCCTCCAAGCTTGAACCATAGCTGTGAATTTTCAGATCCCGACCGCCAAAGCAATCCGGTGTGAATGAATGAGTGGAGAGACGACCAAGGTAGGGATTAGTTACACTATCCTCCAAAGGTCAAACCACCGTCATTGAATCCGAGGCCAATCCATTAATGACTAGAAACATACCGCATGTTCCCTCGTGAATCAACATTTGTCAGTAGAAAGTGTTTCCATAAGTTTATTGCGAAGCTTCAATACATATATGATGACCGGTTAAGGGTTTAGGTGTCAGTAAGTCGGGTGATTGCCATCAAATCATGGATCATGTGAAACATTAAACCTTGGGGATTATTCAATCAAAAATTAAATCACTAAAATGTTTTGATTCATGTCGAAGTACAATTATTATGCCAGAGGCGTTTCCTTTGTTGGAGTGGGCTGAGAAAACACTATTCATCCCACCCAATCAAATAATTTTCTTATCGCCCTTCAGTCAAATAAAAATTTGACAAGTGTCACCTCTAAATTTGTAAATAGAACGGCAAACAGTAGCAGCCGGGAAGGAAAACCGGCAGGCGGGAAGCGGGATCTTGCCGGGGATCGGCGTATATTCCGTCAACACTCACGCGAAGGTATTCTCGACTTCTATCCCTCATCTTATTGCAGCTTCCTTTCGACGTCTGACTTCGATTTAAATTGTATAGATTCAATTCAGTTCGCAGAGGTTGTCTCTTCAGATACTGCCTGCGCATGAGTTGATATTGGTGGCTCTCCAGCTAACTCTTCGGCCTCCTCAGGAACTTTTGCATTTTTTTCTTGCAGCAATTCGTTTGATTTTTCCGCAGCTACAGTGGGCTTTTCTTTATCTTCACCTTGTTGAATCACCTCTGGATGTTTTGTGCTATGATCCTCCTGTGCAACTGCGGCGCTCTCCTTCCTCGAATCTCGCTGCCCTGTGGGACTCGATTTGTCGACGTTCGACTGTAGCGGTTGGTTTGCTTTTCCACTGTCAGGAAGTGTCTCTTGACTCTGTTGCTCAGAGACATGAGCCAAGGGCAGCGAGACATGAACCAAAGCTAGCTTTGATGAGTTCTTGCCAATCTTCGTTGGAGAAAGGAGCCTTAGAGGTTGCATTTTTGTGTTTTGGCTCATAGTTAAATGATCCAGACCTGTATGTATGGAATAGAATGGAATTCAATTTTGGAAAACAATCCAGTGAGCAGAAGAATAAATTTCGCGAGAAGAAGAACCCATTTTTTTTTGGGATTAGAATTTTATGGATCTCATCCATGTAACATGTTATATCTAGGGATGATTCTACCACTGCAATGAATTCTTGCAGTACAATGGATGCAAACGAAGAATAGCATGATGAGGTAATTATGGGATGTCACATACAATGTTTGCTATAAACAAGAGGCCTGGTACTGGAGTGAGGGGCATGTCCACGACAACAGACAATGGAACAGTCCATGGGAGAAATAGTCAGCAAGACACGTGGATATTTTTAATTGGATCGGGTTTTATTTAGAAGACGGGCCGAGAGTTCAGAACCGGACCCGAAAGAGTTTTGAAGCGGATTTTATAAGTTTTCGGGTCACAGTTTCTCACCATACCCGAAACCTCCTGGCGGACCCGATGAGCGTTTATAAAAGAGATTCCATAACTCATCGCGCATCCATTTCATTACATCAGCAACCAAATTTTGTAACGTGAAATGGTTTCGTGCATTCGGGTTTAATTCTCATTGAAGTCCGGGGCGAAGGTTTAATGTTTTATGTTTTATTAAACATTTTCTTATAAGTTTTGTTTCATTGTTATACCGCACGATAATGTTATATGGAATTATATGTTATATATGTTTTAACACATATTATAACATATGCGCAATATAAAGGTGGGCCCTGACAGGTTTCAACATTAGTCGAAGTTTAGTTTTTATATAGTTTTTGTTATGTTTTAATTGTAAATACTAATTATGATAATTAATTTATATTTTAAGTATTAATTTAATAATTCCAAACTCAATCACCATGACCAGATCATCTTTAGTGTTTTTCCACTTCTTAATTTTCATTTACTTGTAAAATTTCTTCCTTATACAATGTTGGAGAAAGATTGTCTTTTCATTTTTATTGATGAACATTGTTTTTACTTTTTTATTTGATTAATTTTATTTTTAAATGTGATTTTGTGTAAAATTAAGGTGGTTTATTTATTTATTTATTTGAATTTTTATAAATGTTTATTTATTTTTATTTAAAGTTTATATATTTTTATTTAGAGATACTATGAGAATATGTTAAAAGAATTAATAATATATTTTTGATTTTAAATATATATGTGATAATATTATTAAGTTGAAAGCTTTTTTACTATGAGGTTTATTTTCATAGTACACCGTTTATTTAAAGTTTATTTAATATGTTTTAAAGAATAAAATAAATGTTTTCTATTTATATATTTTATATAATAATAATTATTCATTTGTTTTTATTATTATCGAATAAATTAAACTTTAAAAATAATTAAATAATCTTTAAAGTTTAATATATATATATATATATATATATATATATATATATATATATATATATATATATATATATATATATATATATATATATATATATATATATTAATTAATAATTATATAATTAAATGCTATGATAAAAAAAGATTAAAAAATAATAAAAAATAATAATAATTAAATGAATAAAAAAAATATGAATAAATAAATAGAAATAAAATAAAATAAAGATAGAATTAAAAATAAAAATAAAATAGATAAAAAAAAATTAATTAAAATAAATAAATAAATAGAAATAAAAAAAAAAGATTAAATAAATAAATAAACAAATAAATACATAAAATTAAATAAAAATAAAATTAAATAAATTACATTTTAATAATATTAAATTAATAATTATTATTTTTATTAAAATAAATATAAATATTTAAAATTAAAATTATAAACTTTGATCATTTGGTTTACTCTTTTTAAAATAAAATAAAATGATTTGTATTATTTGAGTCAAACTAGTCGTTATTTTACAAACGGCTAGTAGGAGCTATACTTTCTATTTAAAGAGGTTATTTGATTAGATTTTCCATCTTGTTGTGATGGTGAACCACACTGGCTGGTTCGAAACGCATCGACCTAATCTATTCTGATGTGATTTTCACAGAAAGATTTAAGTCACAGTTTAAAATCCAATATTCCATATCGTCATAAACTTTTAATCTTCATGAAATTACTTCCCTTACATATCTACCGCCTTTCGGCGTTCCTTTGCACCTCTTGGTGCAATTGCTAGTATATATTTTCTAAGGGTTGCATTTATCAACTATGTTAACAATAATCTTATTGCTTACTTTTTTTTACCATGTCCTTAATTATCATGTTTTTGGTACTTAGTGTGTGACATAACTAGACTATTCTCTTAATTAATAACTCTAACCCTAACCCCCTATGGCTCGATGAATATAGTGACCTACATAATATATTCAAAAGATACTATGAAGACATCACTGAGAACCTATTTGGTACAAATCTTGTCAAGCTTTCTAGTTCCCAAGACCTGATTATTTGTAATGGGATTTTTAAATGGCCTACCTCTGGCGTGATGAATTACATTCATGGGTTGGCCAGTAGTGTTTTCAATTATTTCATATCTAACACCCATATCTTAAACTGTATAGTAAATCCTAACATCCTAAATGAGCACGAGCCCAATTTTGACCACACACCCTTATCTCTAACCCTCAAGCTTGACATACACACCAACCAGGTGTAAAACAATGGTGAAATCCAAAAGCACTTTTGTTTTAGCAAGAGTAAAAATGACCTCTTCTTACAATATTTAAAGAGGAACCTCAGTTACCTAACATATAACGATAACATTGATCTCACCTACCATGATTCACTACAAATATTTCCACCACCATTAATAAATTATCTATCGAGGTATCGTATAAAAAGAACAATAGAACTTCCAACCCCTGGTATGATAACTACTATAAAAATTGTCCTAAAATTGATAAGATATGCTCCTAATGAAAGCGCTAAGCTTGAGAAAACAAATATGTAAAAATATCCTATAAAAAAGTAAAAAACGATCCTATATTAATAAGAGGCAAGAGTGTATTCTCCACCTTTCTAAATTTGATCCTAGAAAGTTTTGGAGGAATATAATTGTTCATAAAACAAAAGAAAATAATATGATCCCCTTGAATAATTGGGATAATTATCTTAAGAATCCCTATGACTCTATGGAAACCATGAAAAGTGTTGGAGCAGGGTCTCCCACATTGATGAAAGCTGGTTCAATTTTGTATTATTTTGATTATATTTAGTCTAGCGCAGGGGTGATAGGGCGGACAAAAGCCCCAATACGTTGTAAGCGGGTAAATAGGTAAAACCAGGAGTCCACAAACCATGGTTTGCGGACCATGGTAAGTCTAGGCTAATTTGGTATAAATAGTAAGTATTTTTGAGTCGATAGGTAGAATATGAATAGAAGTGAATGCTAAGTGTGGATTGTTAGTTCTGGGTTTTGGGTATTTGGGTCGGACTCCTGCTGGCTATGTGCACGGAGATCCTTTGTCCTGCTGTGTGTGGACCCTGCTAGTTGTGTGCACAGGTGGGATTTGGGGTTATGTAAGGATCTCCTGATAATATATGAGATTATTGCTTGTATTTGGTTTTGGATCTATCTGTTATATGAATCTGCGCTTTGTGTTAAATCTGTGATGAGGTACGAATGATCTGTGTCATCTACTATGTTTATTCATAATATATGCTATCTGGTTTGTTGCGCGTACTGTAATTTATATCTTTGCTAGTCGAACGCACGTGGATGCGGACCTAAGATCTAGATATGTAATACTATGTACACTAGTTATCTATTTAAGCCTGCGAACTAGCTCTATCTCCATAGATCTGTGCGTTGTGTGTGGCTTGGCTTACCTGCTCTCTTTATGGGTGCAGAAACCCGGTTCTAGCACCCTCCCATACTACTTCGAGTGAGACTTTGACCTGTGCGAGCAGGTCACTGCCGAAAGGGCCAATAGTATAGGGGTTTGTTGGCAAACCTTAATATGCGAACCTAGGTCAGGACCCCTAAAGCCAACAAATGGTTCCGTTTCTGGGAACAGGAGCATTTTTAAAGACCAGGGAATGCCAAGGCCATATTAGAAACCCGAAAAAAAAGAGATTGATGAATGTTTTGAAATACAAGTTCAGGAATTCGCGATAAAAGAAAATCGCAGTACAAAGATAACTACTGAAGAGTGGAAGAACAAATATATCTTCATAGAGAGCTACGAAATCTTCTTTGTAACAATTGTGATCGTACTTCAGGAGTGGTTGACCAACTTAGTTGAATTCCAGATGTGCTGGAAGGACGAGCGAGTTACGCAGTGGACCCCAGAACAACTTTCGCAGCTAGAGAACACCGACACCTAGACGGTAGATCACTGGGTGGACAACGTACTAGGAGGATTTGTGACAGAATTTGCAATTGACCAGTCAATATCCTACTCTAAAGCAGAAAGGCGATTCTTGAAAGGGTTCTGCGGTAAGTTTTTGAAAACGTTACCATTGTTAATAAAGATCTTGTTGTGCAAGAAAAGTATCCTATGTAGCCATACGCCGTGAATTAATTCTGAACTGAATGAAGGTACTACGCGTAGCGGGAAGTACTATAGAACCAACCAGGAAGGAGATCAAGCTACGTATAGCCCGGTAAGGGATTTCGCCACATTCAACCCTCCCTCAACTCCTCCATCAAGCTCTCATCGAGGAAAAAACTCCCCACCACCCCCACCAACAGGTGACATGGATGCACACTTAAAGCTCCCAACCTTTAAGGGTGCGGGCGATGAGGATATGGATTGGTTCTGGTTTGTTGCAGAGTCTATATGGGCTATGCAGAACATACTAAGTGATGTAGTGAGACAGGCTCATTTATCCCTTGCCTTCGAGGAAAGGGCTCTGGATTGGTATATGGGGTACATCAGGCAGAAGGAAAAATGCAAGTATTGATGAAATTAAGGCTACACTAAAGCAACAATTCAAGAGGCCTAAATCCTACTCGCAGACAGTGAATGAACTAAATGATATCAAGCAAGGGCCATCTGAGTCTGTATGGGAAGCAGATCAGCAATTAAAGAAAGCAATTAGAGAAGGGGGATTCCAATATGATGATAGACAACACACTGAATTGTTCATCGCTATGCTGCTCCCTCACTTACGAGTACCTATGGGACATCAATCTATAAAAACACAGGAAAAAGCATTTGAGGTGGCTATGAAACTAGAAGCTGGCCCAAGAGATGACACTCGGTTGGGAGTACACCAGATTCAAGGTCAGCTAGAAGCAATGCATCTCTAGATTCAGAACCTGCGCAAGGAACGCGGACCGGTGGTCAACCCAGATAGATGGTGCATTCGGTGCCGAGTCAATGGTCATACCAAGGATAACTGCCCTCTACTGACTGCATATACGCTGACTGGAGTGCCTATTCCCTTATGACCTAGGGAGGTTACGGGGTCAAGTGGAGCGCAACAATGGTGTTGGTTTTGCAGATCGGTTGGCCATGATGAACATAATTGCCACACATATGAGTTACTGATGGAGTGAGGGAGCCTATTTCGGGTTCAATTCGACCTAACGTCGCCCAGATCCCCCATAGGAGTAAGGGGATCCCCAGGTCTAGGTAGGGGAGGAGGTCGAGGAGGAATCGCCAGTCGAGGCCAAGGCCAACTCATCTGCTGCAACTGTGGGGAAATCGATCATTTTACAAGAGACTACGTCAATCCAACTAGACAGACCTGCTGGTACTGTAGACAGTTGGATCACTCGATCGAAGATTGCCTAGTTATAATAGCTAAGGTTCAAGAAGAATAGTAAACTACCGCAAAAAATGTGCAGCGGGTACAGGTAGAGCCACAAGAAATGGGGTCACCTAGCAAAGCACGAACGCAAGCAACCGCTGGCCCAGCAACGCAAGTAAGAGCATAGCCCCCACAGGAAATCAACTTCGTGCCTGGAAGGGAGGACGATTGTGGCCCATTACTCGCACCTAATGAGGAACGTGGGAAATAGATCAAACCATTCCTACAAGTATGTATGCAGTTGTTACACCACCAGCAGACCATGAAGAATATTGAAACTCTACTCAAGGGGTGCGATGGCCAGGCCTACCCAGATCTGCAGGTACGAAAATTGCATTAAAAAAAACGCACAGGTCGGGAGATGCGATTGACTGCGCAGATTGGGGCTTTTAAGATGGATCAATTCGTTCTTGACTTGGGATCTGAGGCGAACGTAATCCCTAAGTAAAATTGGCAAAAAATGGGCGAACCTACACTCGAGCGGACCACCACCCAATTGCGCATGGCTAATCAGCAGATGATAACACCTTTGGGGAAATTACCACAGGTTTGTAAACATCGCTGGAATCAAGGTACAGGCTGATTTTGAAGTTATCCACACCATGGGAGATACGGATCCTTATCTAGAACTCTTAGGCCTTGACTAGGCCATTACTGTAGGTGGTATCATTAATCTAAAGGATCACAGTATCACATTTGAGAAAAAAAGAACACAAGTAACAATCCCACTAGATCCTATGGACAGAGCACGACATACAGACAGAGTGCGGCCATACCAGCTAACTAAAAAGGATGGAATGGATGGTATGATTTGGCGGAAAGGGGACTCAGGTAGAGGGTCGAAATTCTGGTCACCACACTTACAGAACGCATCTACATTGCGTTGTATGACAAAGGATCTCTGAAGCATATCATCTGAAGTAATAAGTCTACCACAGTTTCACGGGTTTGGTCCCATTCAAGATTTTTTACAAGCATTCGAAGGAGAGGTTCCATGAGAGCACTGGTTAAAAGCCCTTGAATAGGCACTACGCGGTGTGCCGGCACAATGGTGGGAGATACATAAGGAGACCGTCCACAAATGGGAAGAATGTCGGGATATGATGGTCCTGTGATTTGAAGCACCAACGGATGTGCAAGACAAGACCTCCTTGGAGTCTGAAGGTCCCCATGAAGACAGGACTGCAGGGTACGTAGACAAGGGACTCCAGCAAAGCCCTTACAGGGATACACTGAAGGATGAATTTGTAGGGCCAGTTGGGTTGTGCAACGGGGACTTAGAAACATACCCCGCCACAACTTAGGATGAGGCCAAAAGAAATACTACTATATGATTGAAGGACCATATCAGTGTGACCATTGGGTACACCTAGTATATCCGAAAGCTGGTTTGGCAGTATGTATCATGTGCGACCAAGCTACGCAGCTCCCTTTGAAAAAATCTAGGCCAGACTGCCATAATTCAACCCTCCCTAGTTCAGCAGCCCCTACGAAACAAGATTGTGTTGGGGGGGAAGGGGCAGAACATGGCAGACATGACCACTACACATAAGGTATGGAAAGCACCTGTTGGAATAGTGAACTCTGGTAACAAGGATGATTTACCGTTGATGGGCTCAACCAAATGGAAATTAATGAAGAGATTACAGAATATTTTTTACCATTCATCCGATGGTATGCCCCAAGTAGGAACGCCGTTACCGTTAGTTACCTACTGGAGTTGTCCGTAGGTACGGACCGGTAGCTCTATTGGCCTGTATCATGTATATAAATTGCCTACCTATTCTGTATACTGCATAATCCTTTATACCATCTTAATCGTACTCTCCCGACTTGCTCCCCACCTCCTGACAGTAGGCATCCATTGTATACCAATCAGTAGACCTACAACAACTATGAAAATACCACCCAAGGATGAAGAAATTGACAAAGTACTGGAGTGATGGATTCCTGTATGGCAAAGCACCAGGGGGGCCACCACGCCAAACGTATAACCACTTATGCAGGAGATCCCGCAGGCCAGCCCCACCAAATTCGCGAAAGGCACTACGCAGCTACTAGGGAATGTTAAAATCGAAGATGCAATGAGGTCACAGATTCCGCTCATTCCGGACAAAGGTAATACTCTTGATAGACATGGCCCAAAGCAGCTGAGAGCATATGAAATAGGGACCCGAAAGAAGCCATGTGCTCCGCACAAGGAACATGATACCATGCTCACTCTCACTAGTAGTGACCTCAAGAAAGTTACAGGCGCCATCACTTTGACCGCTGAGGAAAACTGGTCTGCAATAGAGCACCAACAACAGGTCACGCTCACCACTATTCAGAACAACATTCGGGATCTGTAGCTACACACCACTGAAATTCAAGACAGCCTAATTCAAGAAGATACTCTCACGGAAACTACCAGTACCTCTCTCACGTCAGTAGAAGACTGGGTTTGTTTTGTACCTGGCAATGCCGTTTTAGGTATCCAATTCCCCGTCGGCACAAGCATACAATTGGACTTGGCCATGCTTCCCTGCGAAGCCCTACAAATATTTCAAATCACGGTCTCACAAGAAATCCATCATCGAGACTAGCAGACAGACCAATGACTCAGCATCCTCGAATGGACAATGGAACAACATCACCCTGCCCTCACTCTCGCTATCCCACGGCAAACTGAGCTCGCAACAACGATTCACCAAATATGCGTAGAACTACCAGAGGAACTCCCCGCTACGATGTTAGCACAGGATAAGGTGGCAGGCCTAGTAGCGGCATTCAGGGCAGTTAAAACAGAATTGCGGGACCTGAAAACAGTGTTGGCACAACAAATTACCATATTGTAGAATCAGTTACAACCTGACACAACCCCGGAGGTCCGCGAGCAACGCATCACCCTCATCACCAAAGCTATGGATACCATTACAGCACAGATCGTCCAGGAAACTCAATTGATCGAGCCCACCACGCAGCTCTAGACCATGGTACAGCATGCACCAAAACTTCAGCAACTCAACCAGGACTTAATACAGAAGGAAGAGGCAGTGGCCCGCATCAAAGCTACATTATCGACACTAGTGCCAACAAAAAAATTGGTAAGCATCAGGTTCAGTACTATACTCCAAGAAGAAATCGAATAACTTCACCTAAAGAGAGACACCATCAGTCAATAGATGAAACCATGGGTCGCTTCGGCTTTCCGTCCTTCACAGGATGCGGAGGTAGCAGTAACGCACCTCCATCAACTATGGGAAAATCTCAGCGCAGCTGCGGAAGGACCAATGTCGCAAAAGCTTGTCACACTCGCCCAAGGCGCTGCTCGCCAGAGTCTCGACATCCTTCCCCCCTAATTGCATATATTAATGAATTATGTGCATAGGTGGAGGCTCTACCATTCCAGTGACTCGAGACGAGTCACAAGATTGTGTTGGGGGACTGTTTGAGCAGGGTCTCCCACACTGATGAAAGCTGGTCCAATTTTGTATTATTTTTATTATATTTAGTCTAATGCAGGGGTGATAGGGCAGATAAAAGCCCCAATACGTTGTAAGTGGGTAAATAGGTAAAACCAGGAGTCTGCAAACCATGGTTTGTGGACCATGGTAAGTCTAGGCTAATTTGGTATAAATAGTAAGTCTTTTTGAGTCGATAGGTAGAAGATCAATAGAATTGAATGCTAAGTGTGGATTGTTTGTTCTTGGTTTCAGGTATTTGGGTTGGACTCCTGTTGGCTATGTGTGCGAAGATCCTTTGTCCTGTTGTGTGCGGACCCTACTGGCTGTGTGCATAGGTGGGATTTGGGGTTATGTAAGAATCTGCTGATAATATATGAGAAGTATTGCTGGTATTTGGTTCTGGATCTATCTATTATATAAATATGCACTCTGTGTTAAATCTGTGATAAGGTACGAATGATCTGTGTTATCTGCCGTGTTTATTTATAATATGTGTTATCTGGTCCGCTGTGCATACTGTAATTTATATCTTTGTTGGTCGAACGCACATGGATGTGGACCTAAGATCTAGATCTATAATACTGTGTACACTGGTTAACTATTTAAGCCTGCGAACTAGCTCTGTTTTCATAGATCTGTGCGTTGTGCATGGCTTGGATTACCTGCTCTCTTTTCGGGTGCAGAAACTTGGTTCTAGCACCCTCCCATATTGCTTCGGGTGAGACTTTGATCTGTGCAAGCAGGTCACTGCCGAAAGGGCCAGTAATATAGGGGTTTGTTGGCAAACCTTAACGTGCGAACCTAGGTCAGGACCCCTAAAGCCAACAAAAAGCATCATAAATACTCGCATAGCGGAGGATATTTTCTCTTTGGAAGACTTGGAGTTTGGGATTAATAAGCTCGCCAATGGAAAATCTAGGGATATTGGGGGCTACCAAGTAGAAATTTTTAAAACATGAAAGTCTATCCTCATTCCTCATATTCACAAAATTCTCAATCTGGATGTGAAACACAGCTTCCCAAAGCCTTGGAAATAAATCTTGATTGCTAATATTATTTAATAATTAAATAAATAAATAAATAAAATAGTTATTAATAAAAATTAAAACCCCATAAAATTATTAATAAAATAATTAAAAATAATTAAATCCTTTAATTTAGGTTTTAGTTGACTCTTTCTTTTGTTCTCTCTCCCCTATTTATCACTGGTTGGGTTCTTCTTTCAATCTTTAATTCAAAAATTAGTCCTGATGATGGATCCCCATTGGGATTCGAAACGTCGACATGATTCTTATAACATTGTGGATAATCTGAGAAATTCTCTTACAAATGATAACCACAGAAGCCTGAAAACTAACAAAAGCCTGATTGTGCCTATCTTTAAAAGTGAGGATAAAAGATTCCCTCTAACTATTGGACCATTATGATTAGCCACGTATTAGCCAAAATTATCAGCTCATTCTAGAAAAAAAAACATTTTCGTTTGGCTTGAAAACCATGGAAAAAGGGCTAAAGGGAAAGTTGGATTTAGAGGATATCACTCAACTATTGACCATATTGTCACTCTTATGATAATTTTCAAGGAATGTCGCAGTAGTAAGTTCGATATATTATGTGGTTTTCTTGAATTTATGAAAGATTTGGACATGGTGCCTCAAGATAAGCTATGGCAAAGGCTCAAAGAGATAATGGTCACTTTTGATTTGAGGTTTGTTGTGATTTGTCTTTATGAGAATGTTGTCACCAAGCTTAATACGAACAAAGGCTAGTCTAAATAAATTAAATGTAATATTGACATTAAGTAAGGGTGTCCCTTATCCCATACACTTTTTAGCATTTAATTTGATAAGCTTGAAGCCTGTCTGGAAGCTATGGGATGCACTGGAACCAAGCTCGTTGATATGGTCATTACTATTCTCCTTTACGATGACAATATTATTATTTTTTCCATGAGCCATGAGGAGCTTGAAGCCTGTATGGAAGTTGCGGGATGCGCTGGAACCAAGCTCAATGGTATGGTCATTACTCTTCTCATTTACGCTGGCAATATTGTTCTTTTGGCTAGGAGCCATGAGGATCTTGAAAAACAACTTAATATCCTCCATGATTACTTCTCTAAGATGGGTATGACTGTTAATACTAAAGATACTAAATTCATGATAATTAAATCCAAAAAGATAAACCATGATCCAATTTGACCTATGATAACAACTGCTTGGATAAAGTTTCTTCATACAAATACTTAGGTATTGAAATTAATCATCAAATAAATTCAAATTCTAACATTGAGAAAATATTTATTGGTGGTTGGAAATCTTATTATGAGATTGAAATCAACTATAAGATGATTTATCTTTAGGTTTGGAGTAAAAAAAAAGTTCCTCTTTGAGACTCTTTTCACCATTGTGATACAAATGTGAATTTTGGGGTTGCAGTATATCTATAGAATCGTGGAGGAATACTCTCTATCCTATCCTCTTGACTGAAGGTAGCCTTTCACATATTGAAAGCATAGCTATGTTTCACTATCTGATGTATAAGAAGAAGCTTTACAACATGGAAACCAAGAGGTTCTCTAAAAAAATTTCTATGTCAAAGTAAAACCCCCACCTCCAACTCAAGCAAGGTTGGAAAAAGGATGCCCAGGTTGTAGGTTTTAACCCTGTACAGAAATTACCTGTAAACGAATTCTTAAAATAGAAAGTATACAATGGAGAGAACATAAAACATAAAGCAAATATACAAAGATATTTTCCCATGGATTCAAAAACCGAAACTACCAGATTGATTTTTCAGTATATTCCTTTCAATGTTACAATACATATATATACATGTTGAAGCATTCATAAACCCCGTTCCATTAACCTTGGATTAGAACATAATCATAGTTCCCTTGATTGGATCTACAAAATACCATGGGTAGAAAACCATCGTGTCCAAAACCATGTGCAAAACCCATGCACAAAACCATAGGTAGATCTGCCCACCTATTGTAGGGTCCAAAAATAAATTCCCAGGGTGCTACCTCGAACCTTGTGCAAGGGGGCTACTACCCCCTACTGTGCCCGATGCAATAAACAAGTGGAGTTATCACCCCCCTGCGCGTGCGACTAGTCATGGAAAGAATATAACACACACGCAACACATGAATGACTCAATTATTGGGGGGTAAAGGAGGAGAGCATCTTGGAGAATAGAGATAATATTAAAAATACTATCACTTCAAAATTTAAGGACAAATTTTGGGATGTTAAGGATATTGAGCAGGGAAAATTTGAAGGATGGAAAATTATTTTGAAGTTTAAAAAATTGGCGAATCTCACTAGTCCCTAATGGGAAAAATATAAAATATTTATTGATGTCTTTGTAAAATTATTCAAATTTATAATGATATTATATATATTTCTATATAATGTTGGCAATTTTTAAGGTAAAATAATTTTATATTGTAAAATTTGGGCGAATCACTTTTATAAAAAATTGGAAATTGGCAAATCATTTTTTTGGAAAAACCATGGAAAATTAGCCCACCTACGAATATTAGCCCCTAAAATTTTCCATGATATTGAGGGGAAAAGGAAGCTAACGTACTCTAAGGAGGTGATTAACATGTTTTACTATACAACACCCCCTGTTAGTCATCAGTAATTTTTACTATTTGTAGATGACTAAATATTGGTTCTAGATTTATAAAAACAAAATTCCCTGAATATTGTGAGTTTTAGAAATCTCACTACCTTCATTATCCTTACAGAAATTTTTTCACTATTCTACCATTTTTCCATTCCATGGTCACCCTGCCACTCCTAAAGGAATCCTTATGGGATTGTGCCACTCATCTCCATATTTTTTTTGCTACCTATAACCTCGTTACTCTATTTTTCCCTTTCCCATGACTCCAATTTCCATCTATGGTTACCTATAGCCTAATTCCTTCTCATGTTCACCAGGGTCCTCAAGAATTGATGGTATCAAAACTATATTTGTAGGATCTTTAGTTAAATCAAGTGCATTGGATTTTGGATCTTCAATACACCACTTTGTCAGTACTATGTTTTTACACTTGAAGACACCAAGCCAATTTTCAGTCAAAAAGAAGGTCAAAGGATCCTCCCACTAGGTCATTAGGGTTTCACAGGTTGTAAGGTCATAATTGATGTTTTAACCACTGCTTTTTCTGTGCTAGAAGATGGTTCAGATGTAATAGAAAATCAACACATGGTTATCCAAGAAAGATCTGAAAATTTCCAAAGAAGACTACTTTATCAAATTCAAGTTCTGCAAAGGGTAAATGTGAACTTTGACACTTCTGCATGAGTGTTAAAGGGTCTATTAGCAGAAATTTGGTAAGGTAGGAGGTCTTCTTATGAAAAAGACATTCATAGCAAGGAGAGGGGAAACAATTTGGTTTTAAGGAGAACTAAGGTTTTTGAGCAATATAGCGCAGCCAAGTGCCAAATAGTGAATCAAATGGTAGAAATGACCTAGAGAAGACCCACCAAACCAAACATGAACGAAGTTTATTAGAAATTATTGATGAAAAAGGGAAAAAGGTGAGGTGAACTAGACAATGAATGAACTTGAAAGGGCTATAGAGAACTTAGAAGAAAACACTGATAATTGTTTTCAAGCACTCCAGACACCTAGGGTTTTGGGAAGATGGTCAAAGAAGGTGAAAAGCATGTTTTGAACTCCACAATGACTACAAAGAAAGATTCTAAAGATGTCACTACTTTTAAATATTCCAAACTTGTCCAAAGAAGTTTATCATGCAAAAAATGATCAAAAGATAGTTTGAGCTCCATGGTGCAGGTAAAGGAATATTTAGAATCTTCCAGTGTGTGTAAAAATCCCAAATTTTTTCCAAGCTAAAATGTCTCACTGCCTCAAAGAACAAGGATGTAAAGAATATTAGTGAAAAAGGCAAACTCAAAGGTTTTCAGTCACTTGCAAAGCAAAAGATGAGTTGACTTTAGGTTGGAGACACTAGGGTGTGGAAGCATCCTAAAAAGTTGCCAAGCTCAACCTGTCATGCCTCAAAGATCAGTGAGAAAGGGAAAATCAATGTGTTCAAGTCACCTACACTTAGAAGTGTCAAAAAGGGTAAAAACATGATCAGAATTTCATAATGCAAGAAAGAGAGGGCTTTGAAGGTACTGCCATAAGAAATCCTCCCAGAGGTGCTTTAATGAGTAAATCATGACAAAATGAGCAAAGGGGAAGTCAAATTCATCCTTTTAGCAAACCTGCATACAAACAATGCAAAATTGTTAGTAAGAAATGGTGAAAAAGGTAAGTCTAGTATTGTAATGGAAGCCACTAAGGTTTTTGAAAGTAGCCACTTTCTGAACACATCTTGAGACTTTCAAAAGAGAATTCATCATGCCTCACAAAGCAAGAGCAAAAGCCAAGTCAATTTTCTAGTCACCTACCATAAAAGGTCAAAAGAGCATTAGTGAAAGAAATGAAAAATGTTTTAGACATTATGAAAATGGGTTGTGAAGATAAATTAGATTATTTGCCTATAAAAGGTCCTTTCAACACTCCAATAACTCATTGTGCACTTGCAAGGCCATTAGATCGTTCAGGAGGGAAGACTATGAGATTTTCGGGTCAAAATTTCCTAAGCGTTGAGGCGCTGCATGCCTGGAGTCAGGCGTTGCACCCCTGGCCATTTCTCCCTTGTGTTTTATCAAAACGCTGCATGCCTGAAGTGTGGCGCTGCATGCCTAGAAAAGTGCTATGCACTTGCCCGATTTTCCCGACAGGCCTAGTAAAGAACCTTGGTGCTGCGTGCCTGGCACAACACATTGCGCCTTTACCTGAACCGACTCACTGGTTGCCTGGGCACTGCGCATTTTTCCAGGAGGGCCTCCTGCACCCTGTAAGCACTCAAACGTTTCAGAAACCCTCCAAGTCTCTTCCAGGTTTCCTCCTAGCACATTGAGAGGTAAGTGGATGCCCTACCATCATCCTCAAAGCATTTTGATGATTTAATTAAAGGAAGGAAACCCTAAGGAGAAAACCCTACATCTTATGCTTGAAAACATTGTTTGTCATTCCCTCATCTGCCTATAAATAAATATCAGTCAAAACAGGGGTAAATTAGGGTGGTTGCAGTGGTTTGAAATTGGTCATCCATCAAAGCTTAACATAATAACTCGGTCCCTTACACTGCAAACAGTTTGACCTTACATTGCTCTCTTTCATTTTAAATTGACATAAGTGCAAGGTGTGGTAAAGAAGAGTTTTTACAAATCAGCAGGGGTGGTCATCAATTTTTTTCTAGCCTCTCATTGAGCCTGCTATACCTACACACTCTCTCATTTCATTCACTTGCAGAATTTCCCCTTTCATCACCAGTCCATTACCCTCTTCCATATCAGTTTCATAAGAAGTGCTAGGGTTTCAAAGACAGAATTGTTAAAATGTCAAGAGAAGGTGACAGTGACAGTGGAGAGGAAGGAAAAATTCCAAGGAGGCATCAACATAAAGGTGGAAAAATTAATAGGTTTGAACCCCTTAACACCTTAGAGCTGATGGCATCTCCCATGACTTTTTCATGTTTCCATCATGTGGGATGTTATGATTTTTTTGAAAGGGTACAACAGGTGCAAAACCACCCTGAGTTAACTAGGCTCTTCATACTTAACTTGCATGAGAAACAAGTTAACCTTGCAGGAGTAAACTTTGAGCTGTCTTCTGATGTTATTTCCAATGCCACTGGGATACGTAGTGTAGGGGATAAATGGTTCAAGCAGGCCAATATTGACATGAACTACTATGAACCCTTCCTAAAGCCTAGATACAAAGACAACTGCAAATCCATCTTTCCTTTCTCACATTTTCTGGAGAGATATGCACCTTTTATGATAATTATCATGAAATATTTTACATGTGAGGGAAGGTTCTCCAAGCGTTACTCCTATCACATTAGGCTGCTGATGCATTTTACTAGGGTTAGGATGCTACACATACCTTATTACCTCTACATAAGCATTGACAAGAGGTCCTATATTTTACAGAAGAGAGATTTCCCTCAACAGATGCAAAGCTTATTTCATCACTCTTTGATTAAGATGGTTGTGTTGCACCAATTACAGCGGAAGGGCATTCCATGGAAGGTTTTCATTTCCCATGAAGTGTTCACCAATCCACAAGCCCATCCTCAGAAAAATATGCCTTCATCATCTCATCCTCATGTCACTACTCCTCCATCATCTCCTGTTGAACATGTTTTACCATCTACATATATTCCTTCACCTCAGGAAAATCCTCCTTCATCACCCTCTCATAATGCATCAGACAATGAGGGAACTGAAAATGAGAAATCAAATGAAAATGAGGGAGAGGGTAATGATTAATCAAGCAATAATGATGAAGAAAACAATGAAGAAGAGGGTAGTGAGGATGATGAAAATAAGGCTGATGATAGTAAGGAGGATATCAGTAGTGAGGTAGAGCTCAGTGATAAGGCAGAGAGCATGGAAATAGAAAACAGTGATGATGTTGGAAATGATGAGGCACATAGCAGTGAACATAATGACAGTGGCTCAAAAATCCTTGATGACATTGATAATGACAACACACAAGTCAGCGAAGAAGATGAGGGCAGTGTAGAAGGCAATGAAGGTGTAGAAACCAATGAAGAAGATGCCCATGAGTCAGAAAATAGTGAGGTTGATGGCAGTAATGAAGGCAGTGAAGAAAACGGTAAAGAGGGAAACAGTGATGCAGAAACCAATGATGAGGAAAGCAACAAGGAGAATGAGGCTTATGTCAGTAAGGAGGATATCAATAAAGAAGAAAACATTGAATCAGAGAGAAATAAAGTAGGAAGAAGCAATGAATAAGAAGGAAATGATGACCATAATGTCAGTGAGGATAGTGAGGCTAATGACAGTGATAATATTGGCAGTGATAAAACAAAGAGCATTGAAGCCCACAACAATAGTGTAGAGAACAGTGATGATGATGGCACTAATGATGAAAATGGGTCAAAGGGCCATCAAAGCAGGAATGATGATGATGGAAATAGGTTATAAAGCCAACAAATCAGTGGATCAAATGAGGAAAAAGAGACAGAAAGTAGTAGTGCTAATAAAATTCATGAGGACAGTGAGGATACCAATGCTGATAGCAGTCATAATGGCAGCACTAGTGAAGGCATTCAAAATGATCAAAATTGGACCTTTTCCTTTAAATTACCAAAGGGGGAGTAGGCATGTGTTTTCTGCCCTCAAGAGGCAAGGGGCCATGCCTTCTACTTCAACCAAGCAGCTTCACAAAGGCAAAGAGAAGGTCATGGATGAAAAAGAAGAAAACCAGCATGAGACTGAACAAGAATTTGAACTCATTCATGTTGACAGTGATGATGAGAATGAGGCAAGGGTCTCAAGCATGTTTCTCAAGAGAAGATATGCCCAAATCAAATATTTTCAAGCCAATCTAGGTAGAGCTAGGAATGTCATCCATTATTATGAGATTGATAACAAGCAGTTGGAGGCACAAAAGGCCATTTATGACATCAGAGCTATTAGAGCTCATAAAGAGGCTTCCAAATCCAAGGGCAAGCTAGATGAGGCCTTGGATAGGTATGGAGACACTAATGAAGAGGAAGAATAGCTTCCTAGGAGAAGGCCAAGAACAATTGGCTTAAATAAGGCCTTAGTCAAGGAGAGAGAGCAAGAGGCAGCCTTGGCAGAGCAGCTCACTCCAAGTGAACAGCTTTCCATGGAGATTGAATATGATCTGGAGTCTTGGATTGAGAGGGCTAGTATGCACTTGGAGGGTCTGTTGGAGAAGACCAAGAGGGACCTAGACCTCCAAAAGAAGATGGCAAGGCACTATGCCTTCAGGAACAAGATTGCAAGGGCCAAGCTCAAAAGAGCCCTTATTAAAATTCAAGCCCTCAAGGAGGAAAAAAGAAAAGAAAACCTTGAAATCCTTGTTGATTCTTCCCTACAGGCATCCCAAACACCATGAGGAAGACAATTTCAAATTTTGGCAAGTTTTTGGAAATTTTGGTTTTTGACTGATTTAAAGTGCTAAGGGCACATCGCCCCTCACACTATGCTCTTTTTTGAGGCATCCATTGGAGGAATGATTTAATTTTTTGGGTTCATATTGCCAATTACATGAAAGACACAAAATTCAGATCATTTGGAGTAGATTTGGTCTTCCAAAAGGGTCAAAAACATGCAAAAATTCATCATTCTGCCCTATTTTGAGAGCTGGCGCTGCGCCCTGAGAAGTCTTGGGATATTTGGTTTTTTGGTAGGCAAATGGAAACCAAATTAAAAACTAAAGGAATTTTTGTAAATTCAACTTGAGACGATTTCCAATGAGCTATCACAGAGCTCATTTAGACACCGGGAAGGCCTTCAAAACTCAAATGCAATGTGACCTATTTTTCTGGTGCAGGCGCTGCGCCCTTGGACCTCAATGCTGCGCCCTTGCCTACAAATTCAAAAAAACACACTAGGAGATATTTTGGAGTTATTAAGGAGCCTGAAAGTCATTTTTTGCCAAATTTAGGTGTTAGAAGTTATTTTTCATTTATCGCATTAAATATTTTGTGCCTTGGGCCTTGCATGGTCTTAATGGACAAATTTGGCATTTATGATGTATTTATGACATTTTGGAAACCCAAGTTAGGGTTTTGGTCCTCCTTGCTTGTTAAATACAAAATTGAGGCCTCATTTAACATTTTGGATGATTATTAAGAAGAAAATCATAGATTTGAGATTGACGAGAAATTGGCTTTGGTTTTGTGGATGACTTGATTTGCTTTCATATTTCATTCAGAAGTAGCATCCTCTTTCATCCAATTTCCTGGAAGAGGAGTATCCATCCATGTGAAACTTACCTAGTATATCCTTTGCATACTTTCCCTGAGATGCAAAAAATTCACCATCCCTCTTCCATATTTCCAATCCAAGGAAATAATGAAGGAGTCCCATGGCCTTCATTTCGAACTCCCTTACAAGATCCTCTTTTCATGAGTGTATGATTTGCTCATCACCAGTCAAAATTAGATCATCAACATAAAGAAAAATAATCAATAGCTTACCCTCAACCATAATCAGGTACAGGTTTGCATCTGCTTCACTTTTGGTGAAGCCTAGTCCGGTGAAATATCTATCTATCAGAGTGTACCAAGCATGAGGTGCTTGCTTCAACCCATAAAATTCTCTTTTAAGTCGGCACACATGTGACTCACTGTTGAATATTTTGAAACTTTGGGCTGCTCTATGTACACCTCTTCCTCAATGATCCAATTGAGAAACACATTTTTCACATCCATCTGATGAATGCACCAGCCCATCTGCGCTGAGAGTGCAAGGATGGATATTATGGAAGAGTACCTTGCAATAGGTGCAAAAATCTCATCATAATCTATCCCCTCGATCTGTGAGAATCTCCAAGACATAGATCTGGCTTTGTATTTCTCCACACTCCCATCAACAACTTGCTTTACCTTGTAGATCCATCTTGATCTAACCATTGATTTTTCGCTCGGTCTTGGGACAATCTCCCATGCACTGTTCTTGACAATGGAGTCACACTCCTCCACCATTGCATCAACCCAAGTTGGTTGCTACACTTCTTCGTGAAAGGAAGATGGTTTAGTCACAATACATTTTCTCATAAGAGCCATGTATCCAGTAAATCAGTTAGGAGACTGTCTCTGTCTGTGCTATGAAGTAGGGGATCCTACATTATTCGCAACATCAAGTCTCAATCTATCAGCTTCCATGGTGCGCCTTCTGCCATTTCTGATGGATGGCTCTACATGAGTGTTTTCCTCCACTCCATGATCCTCTGCATATGGCTGATCCACATCTTGAGGCTCATCCTTGGGAACCAACAGTTCATCCTCTGCATGCAAGTCCAACTCCCTCTCAAGGGACAACCACATGGATTTCTCCTCATCAAATTTTATATCCTGTCACACAATAGTCATTCTGTTGTTTAGAAAATACACACGATAATTATGGGGTGTTTCAGTGTACCCCACAAAAACCCTGATCTTAGCTGTCAGTTCCAACTACTTCTTAGCATCCTTGGTCACATGCACATAAACATGTGAGCCACAAATCTTAAAGTTTGAAACATCAGGTTTATTACCAGTGAAAGCCTCTTCCGGTGTACTTGTGCCAAGTATCCTATGAGGACAATAGTTATGCAAAAATACCACAGTGTTGCATGCTTCTGCCCACATATGCATTAGTAGGCTTTGATCATGAAACATCGCTCTTGCTGTGAAAGCCTCTTCCGGTGTACTTGTACCAAGTATCCTATGAGGACAACAGTTATGCAAAAATACTACAGTGTTGCATGCTTTTGCCCACATATGCATTGGTAGGCTTTGATCATGCAACATCGTTCTTGCTGCACCCATGATCTTTCTATTCTTTCTTTTCGTGACCCCATTCTGTTGTGAGTTATGAGGCACAATTAGTTCTCTTCGAATTATTTATTTGTTACAGAATTTATTGAATTCATTAGAGATGTATTCTCCACCATTATCGCTCCTTAGAGCCTTCACTTGCTTCCCTAACTCTTTCTCCACCAGTGCCTTAAACTCAAGAAACTTAGAAAATGTCTGATCTTTCTTCTGCATGAAGAAGATCCAACACTTATGAGAAAATTCATCAACAAATATTACATAGTACTTATGTTTTGTTGTCAAAGAAACAGAGAATGGTGAAGATGGCCTTATGAGAAAAGTCTTAGTTGACGTCTATGTGAACTCTCTAAGGGATCCCTGAAGCTCGGTTCTCCTTCTCATGAAAGGTGGCCTTTACATATTTTCCCATAGTGCATCCCTTGCATGTGTCTGACTATGCAAGTGTACCCTGGGAAGACCAGTAGAAATATGTTGCATGACTTTCAAGGCTCCATGGTGAAGATGGCCCAATATCTTGTGCCATAATTCACCCTCATCGTGGCTCACCACTTGATCTACCTTGCCCATAATTGCTACGTAGCCATCTACCTCCAACTTGTAGAGATTCTTAACTCGAATCCCTATCCTTTTGGCTTGTCCTATAGTTTTGTGTCGCAGGAAGGATTTTACTTCATTAAAAACAACATCATAGCCTCTATACTCCAACATTGTGACTGAGACTAAATTTTTCTTCAAACCTGGTACTTGCATTACATATTTTAATTAAAAGGGTTTACCTGGCTTCCTCTAGAAGGTAATGGTACCAATCCTGGTAGCACTGTACCGTCCGTCATCACCCATTTCAATATGCATATGGAGATCCTTCTCCTCCAAGTCACTGAAAAGTTCCTTGTCTCTCGTCATGTGAAAGGAAGCGCCACTATCCAAATACCACACTGATCCTAATGCAGTTGACACCATGCATGTGATCAATGAGAATTTGTGAGGCAAGGGCCTCAACAGCTACAGATCCTCCAACCTTCTAGTTCTTCTTCTTTTGTGGATAGTTAATAGCAAAATTCCCATGCTCGTGACAGTGAAAACACTTCGCCTTGGACATGTCTTGCTTCTTTCCATTCTTGGAATCGAATTTGGAATGGAATTTCTTCTACTTCCCCTTCTTCACCTTGGAAACCAAATTAAAATATTCTTCATATTCATTCTTGGAAGAAGATCCATCTCTGGTGTTCCATCTAAACTCCTCCTGCACCAAATCCGACCACAGTCGTTCCCAATCTGGCAAATTTTCCCTTCCATTGACAGAGTCTTGATAACTGTGCCAACTCTTAGGAAGTCCAAGGAGATCCAAACTCACCAAATCATCATCAGTGAATTTTATACCAACGCTCCCCAGTTCATCTTGACATTGGACAAACTTTGTTATATATTTTGGGATGGAGTCGCCCTTCTCCATCTTGATCTTCCTGAGTTTAGCTTTGAGTTCCAATTTCCTATGGTCGTTGTTTCTCTAGAATAGATCTGTCAAAGCCTTCCACATTGCATATGGTGTGGATTTCCCATGGAGGCTTGAGACAATGTGGTATCGTACTCCCTCCAATAAGAACCTCCTTGCCTTTGCCACTTGCTTTTTCCATGCATCAAGATTTGCAACATCTATCATGATGGATTTAGGAACATAATTTTCAATGAATTCCTTCAAGCCATTTTCTTTGAGTAATGCCTCCATCATTTCCTTCCAAGCAGTATAGTTTGAGCTGCCCTCGAGTGCATACTAAAACCTCAAGCCATTGAAAGAAATTTTGATCTTGAATCAGTTGTAGAACCAAGAAAGTCTTTCTGCAAATTCGAATTCTGTCCAGTCACAAACTCAACCTCTGCTTCACTTCTGCAATTTCCTATTGGGTGTGGAGCTTGATTATCTTTCTATTTCGATGTATCACCAGATTGGATCCCTATTCTTAATGAGGCAGAAATTATGCCCATCATTTAAACAATGCCTAGGGGTTCCAGGGGGGGCGATTGCGACTTTATGGAGCCCCCACCTGGCAGGGGGTTTCAGGGGCAGTGCCCCCGAAGCTAAAAAACAAATGTAAAATTGCCTTGTAAAAGTATTGTAATTTCTAGTCAATCTGGGTTGTTCATTAGGTGGATGATCTGACGGTAGAAGTTATGTTTAATTTGCGGTTTTTTCCCTAGAAGGCAACCCCTCATTTTGTATGAGAGTATTGTATTGCGGTTGTGTATTGTATGTGTATTCTGAGAGCGAGAAACAGAAAGAGAGACTATGATAGAGAACAAAGGATATTACAACAGATCTATTGTAGGTTTTGTCTCTTCATTTTGATGGATAATAGAAAGGAAGGACTGGGTATTCGAGGTGGATGTAGCCCCAATTGGGTGAACCACGTGTATCTGTGTCTCTTTGATTTTATATGTTTTCTGTGTTTTTTTTTCTGCATATTTTATGTGTTGCATTGCTCTGTAATATCTAATTTTCTAACAACTAGTATCAGAGCCGAAGGTCTGTTTGGTTGATAAACTCATAGGAAAGAAGGGTTCTTGGTTCGAGTGGGAGTAATGGCGGAAGATGGTAAGTTGAGGGTCGAGAAATTTAACGGCCAAAACTACCTGCTGTCGAAGATGCAAATGGAAGATTATCTATATCAGAAAAATATGTACTTACCATTGAGAAGAAAACCAAAGAAGCCAATGAGCATGACAGACGTAGAATGGGATATTCTCGATATAAAGGCACTTGGAACAGTATGGTTGTGCTTCTCGGCGCAGGTAGCCTTCAATATTTCGAAGGAAACAACAATAGAGGGTTTAATTAAAGCATTGGCGAAACTATATGAAAAACCCTCAACCTCAAATAAGGTATTTCTTATGAAATGTTTATTTAATATGAAGATGTTGGAAGGTGGATGTATTGCTGACCATTTAAATGATTTTAATATGGTTACTAGTCAGTTAAGTTCTATATGGGTAAAATTTGATGATAAATTTAGGGCTCTGTTATTTCTGTTCTCACTGCTAGAAAGTTGGAATGGTTTATTTATGGCCATTAGTAACTCTATCTCTAGAAATAGTACTTTAAAGTTTGATGATGTTGTCGGTGCTATCCTTATCAAGGAAATGCGACAGAAAATCTCTGGTGAGACATTAGGTAATGCTTTGAGTGAAAAGACTAGGGGAAGAAAAATGGAAAGAGGAAAGAGCTCAAGATATCGCAGTAAATCGTGGAAAGGTAGATCCAAGTCCACATTGGGGATAGTGTGCTGGAAATGCGGAAATAAAGGACACCTGAAGAAATATTGTAGATCTCGGAAGGGAAAAGAAGGAGACACACAACAAGAAAACAATCACGAAGAAAATGTGATAGGTGATGTGTTACAAGATGCTTTGATTCTTTCTTTAGAAAATGTTACTAATTCCTGGGTGGTAGATTCAGGGGCCTCATTCCATGCCACACCTGATAAGAAATATTTTCATGACTATGTTCAAGGAGATTTTGGAAAAGTTTGTTTGGGTGATGATAAACCCTGTAACATTATTGGAATGGGTAAATTTCTTGTAAAATAGCTGAATGGAAACCAATGGTTATTAAAGGAGGAAAGGCATGTTCCAGATCTGAAGAAAAATCTGATTTCAATAGGGTAGTTAGGCGGTGAAGGTTGTGTGACAACTTTCACAGATAAAACTTGGAAGGTCACCAAAGGAGCCTTGGTAATGGAAAAAGGCGAAAAGGTTGGTACATTGTGTTTATGCAATGGTATTTCTAACTCTGTGTTGATGGGAAAATCTGTCTGGCCAACAGCAGGGGATCTCCCTAGTAAAAAGTCCCAACTAGACTCTACACCATTTGGAATAGGGATCTTGTCCGGGGTGTGGGTCCGGCTACCACTTAATTCTCTTTTCCTTGGGTCTTGATAAGACTTCAATGAACCTGTGGACACACACTTATTCGGATGATACAAGACACATGATTGATGAGTTAAATGAATATATAACACTATGCGTAGCAAGCTGAATAATAAAGCATGGGGCCAAAGGAAATGCTGCCAACAACATATCATTAGGGTCATGCTTGTACGTTGTTCTAACCACAGAAGAAACAATTCTTTATGGCAGAACACCCTTCACTTCCTTAAATGCTTTTGGTGAAAATATAAATGTTAGTAAACAAATTTATTAACATTCATGAGAAAGCAAAATAAACTTAGCACCATTTGACATATTATAAAACTATAACGCATAAATGATGTAATTGGAGACACAGTTTCATTAATAAAAAGATGTTAGAAACTAAAAAAGAAATACTCATAGTGTTCACACATCAAACCACATCAGATCCAAAAGGAATTTAACAAGTATCTGTATTCATATTCAAAAGTGTGTAGTCCTTCTATACAATGCTCTATAACTCTTTGAGTCCCCAACAAAAGATCTTTACAATCTTCCCGAAGGAAGTTTTTATAGACCAAAACTTGCCCTTTGGGTTTCCTGACTTTTCACCTCCCCAACTGTTGGGCTGCCTTGCGACTTGAATGAAGACTGTGACCTACGACCCAGCTGGACAGTGCGACCTGCGACCCATTTGAAAAGTGCGACCTGAGGCCTACTGCCATCTAATCATGAGAATGTGCGCGTGATCGTGAGGTCAGGGGCATTAACTTGTTGTTCTCTGAGAAAGTTCTGCCATGCATGATAATCTGCTGCTACTAGGGAAATCAAGGGAACTTCTTCCCTTAACCGATGAAGGCACTCCAAGGCATTTGGAATTAGAGTCTCTCTTTTGAGCATGACTTGGTTGGCTAAAGAGGCCATTTTAGTGTAGATCCAAACTGGTGTAACAATGAATTTACCCAAGTTCTCCTGCGATGCTGCAAGGTCGGGAGTGGCAACGACTTGTTTGATAGGTTGCAGAAATGTCTGAATCTCCTGATCCATATGTACCCATGTCTTTTCCTCGCTCAATGCACATAGCGATGGAATGTGGTCTAGTGCATGCATTGATTCGATGCCGCTGATCAAATGCTCGTATGCGACCATTACCTTTTCTAGGTCCTTGGATAGCTTATCCTTGGACTGCATTTTAATTCGAATCTAGACCTTGGCATCTTGGGTGTGGATCCAGTCTTTCTTTGGCAAGTTCTCCAGAGCCTGTGGGTACCGACCTGTCCATTCTATCATTTTGTCCAAAGTGGCGCAGGCCTCCCTCAATTGCTCAATCCTCTGCTTAGTCTCTGCTTGGGCTCTCAGTAGGGGAGCAACTGTTTGTTTTATAGTGAAAATTTCCCCATAAACCTGCCTCATGGTGACCTCCAATACGTCCAACTCTCTTCGGACGATGAGCGGTACTTCATTAACAGGAGAAATTTTGTCTTGAAGCTGTTGAATCTCCTCCTTTAACGTTGTCTTATATTTCTCTGCCCTTGCTTGCCTTTGCTACAATTCTTGTAACTTATTTTGTAGAGAGAAGATCTCTCTACTCATTCGGCTTACATTTTCCTTCGTGGCTGCGGAAAAAGCAGTGCCGGCCGATTCTATCATTATTGGGTTAGTCCTAGTATCTAGGACTATATCTTTCTCTGTCACGACTGTGATTGGGGCAGAAGGGTTTCGTGCCAGACATCTCCTTTTCTCCTGTCGGGTCTTGAAGGAGAACTGATCATATGTGAGCCTTGTAAGGTTAAATACTTCTTCTTCTTTCCCTTCGTAAGAGCTCAGCTCGAAGAGTGCAAAACGTGTATTGACCATAGGCACTTCGATGGGCTGCAGCTCAGTTTGTGATTCTGTGACTGGAGGAGATGTCTCGATGTTCTTTGATATTCGATCTTCCTCTTCTTTTATTTTCCTTTCATCCTCTTCTTTCTGAATTCGCTCTTCTTTGCCTTCTCCTGTTCTGCTTTCTGCTTGCGCTCTGCTTCTACCACTGCTTCCTGTTCTGCTTTCCGCTCGCGCTCTACTTCTGCCACTGCTTCATGTTCTTCTTTTCGCTTGTGCTCTGCTTCTGCTGCTGCTTCCTGTTCCTCTTTCTTCTTGCGCTCGGCCTCCACTTGATCTAATTCCCTTTTGATCTGTCTTTCTGCCTCAGCTTCTGCCTCCTACTCTTCCTTTTTTTTCGGGCCTCTTCTGTCTGCGTCTTATTTTGTTCTGCCTTCAGGTTCCTTTTACGCTTTTCTTCATCTTCTTTTGTCTTATTTTCAATTTCACGTCGAGCTTTGGCCTCTTTCTCTTTCTGTTGGGAAGTAGTGTTGTGACCTGTGCTAGTTCGGGGCCTCTTGGCCTGCGAATAAACTAGGTGAAAACCTCTAATTTCTTCTGCCTCTGCCTCTACCTCTCTGAAATCCTTGACCGTGTAGGCACCAATGGTAAGAGGTAGTGTAGGCCACGACTTCTTCTTACCTTTAGTGAGGACCTTAGAGAAGTCGGAAGTCATCTGAAGACAAACTTCTTGAAGGAGCATTTTATCCGTAACAAATCGGGGCATAGCATGGGGAGTCTTGAATGAACCAAAGACTCAGATAAAGGTATATTCTATAAGTGGGAACCAATGTGCCACCTTGCCTAATGTCTCCATAGCTCGCCAGGACATGCATGGAGTGTCTTGACCAAACAGTTTCCCGTAGAGTGCCAGGATGAAGACTTGCGAGATTGGCTCTATGTCTTACTTATACCTGGAGTCCCAAAATACTTTCGTCTCTATGTGAACTAGGTGCGCTTGCTCTGGATCCTAGTTGTGGGCCCGTCCCTCAAATGGCACCGGGAACAAACAACATCCAACAAGTAGGAAGCCATGTAGAATTTAGAGGGATATCCCTCCTCTAGTGCTAGTGCCGAGGATATGTTTGTATGAAGAGATGCCATCAACCTGCTGATCCAGTTGAAACAAGTGCTATGCAAAATGACTTAATTCATCAAGGATACGCATGTGCCGCTGAAAGTGGTGGCATCGGGACAACCGTATATCCTACAAAGCATAGCTTTCGCCAGCTTATATACCTTCCTGATACCCACCACTGGATATTCCCAATCCATCTTGACTTTGAAATTTTCGGGCTCCTCCCACCACCCTCTCAGGGTATCTGTTATGGCGACTGTGTGGGTGGTGGCCCATTCTTATGTGAAGATCTGCTCTCGTTCCGGCAGTGCGTAGTAAAACTCATCATCCGAGCCCTTAAGAATCGCAAACGCTTTACCTTCATAGTCCGAATTACCCATTTCTTGGGGTTGGTGTTTTGTATGATCCACTCAATGACCTCGGCACATGGGAATATAGCAGGGTGGGCACCTGCATAATGGAGCTTCGACCTTTTAACTTGCAGATATACTTTCCGGTTGGGGAGGTCTTCTGGGAATTCTAGTTGAGAAAATTCTTGGTATACTTGATACCAACTCATGATGTCTCCTTTAGTAAATGTACACGAGGTGTCCCTATAGATCAGGGGTGGGGACATTGGTATATCCATTTCTATGTCTTCTATTTTTGGGCTCTTATTTTTTCTACGGGCCACCGGAGGTCCCATGTCACCTGAGTCTGAAGAGATGGGGACACACT
Source organism: Pinus albicaulis (assembly GCA_034641835.2). NCBI lineage: Eukaryota > Viridiplantae > Streptophyta > Pinopsida > Pinales > Pinaceae > Pinus > Pinus albicaulis. The sequence continues at coordinate 1,622,964,556 of CM076581.1, forward strand.
CTAAGTCTGCTTTTAATTCACCTGTCATGTTCATGAAATAATCCCAGGATAAGAAAGATGCCATAATGATAAAAGACCAAGCCTAGTTTATTAAATTTTCCCAACTAGAAACACAGGAAGGGGCGAGTTAGCGACCTGCGACTGGGCCGCTGGGTTGTAAGGGTCGCGAGGTTTAAACTTTCAGGAGGAAACAACTTTGCGACCAGGTCGCGAGGTCGCTGGGTCGTAACACTTGGAAGTTCGAGGAAAGTGAAACTCTGCGACTTGTGACTGGGTCGCGGGGTCGCAAGGGTCACAAAATATATTTTGAAGGACGGCTGCGACCTGGCAACTCAACGACTAGGGTCGCAAGGTTGCACGAGTCGCGAAGTCGCAGAGGTTGGAAGTCGCACTAGGGCTGGCCGGGTTTTTTAGCACGCGACGCAGTCCGTTGCATTATTGCATAGATTTCCCTTTAACTTTAAATAATGCAAGGCTAAGTGGGCCATCAAAACAGAGGAGGGAAAGAAGTTTTAGGAGAAAAAATCATATCAAGGAGTGCTGGATGAATTGTGGTTACAAGATTGCAAGGAGGGGAAGTGTTAGGGCAATTTGGGCATCTCAATTCCTAAAGGGTCAAGAGGAGGAATGATGGATGGCTTTAAAGGCTAAGGTAGAGGTAACAGGGAAAAAAAGTAAGAAAATGAAACAACAGGAGGAAACGACAACTTACCCGAGAAAATCGCGCTCCATTGGGCCTGTCAGAAGCATTTTTTTTCTATCCGCCACATGAATAGAATGTCACCTAGCGACCCTCCTATTTATGAAAGGGTCGCGCGTGTGAGCCATTAATGAGTTCATTAGGTCACAACGTTCCGTGTTTTAAGGGAGGTGCGACATCGTGACCTAGGGGGTAGCGGGGTCGCAAGGTCGTGGGGGTCGCGATCTTGAAAAATCAAAGAAATCTGCAACTTAGCGACTTAGCGACCTAAGAGGTGGCTGGGTTGCTAGGTCGCAGATTTGGGGAAAAGAACCATTTTTCGACTCAGCGACTCTTAACTTCTACAAACTTTAACTTAGCTTTTTTCGATGCTCAGGGGGCTCCAAAATTTAAGAGGGTGGATTTTTGGAGGGTGTTGTAGCCACTAAAACACTCTGTTAATGCTTTAACTTCCAAAGGAGAATATGCAGCATTATGGCATCATAGGATCGTACACATGAGTGAGAAGGGGATGGATATTCTCCACTCAAGAAATTTTTTAACAGGTCTAAAGAATATTGATTTGGATTTCTGTGAGAATTGTATTTATGGAAAACCAAAGAGAGTTAGATTTCTTAGAGTTGGGAAAGAAAATAAGAGCGAAAAATTAGAGCCTATGAATACAAATGTATGGGGACTTGCTCAGGTATCATCTCTCGATGGCTCTCATTATTATGTTACTTTTATTGATGATTCAACTAGAAAAAATTGAATTTATTGTATTCAAAATAAATCTAATGTATTTGATACTTTCAAGAAATGGAAATCCTTTATTGAGCTTGAGACATGAAAGAAGTTGAAGTGTCTGAGATTAGACAATGGAGGTGAATATTGCAGCAAAGAGTTTGATAGGTACTATTCAGAGCATGAATTCGAGGAGAGAAGACAGTTCCAAGAACACCACAAGAAAATGGTGTGTTAGAAAGGATGAATAGAACAATCATGGAGAGTGCAAGGCACATGATATTGCATGCAGGATTTCCTTTACAATTTTGGGCAGATGCTGTAGATATTGTTTTTATCTAATAAACAAAGGGCCTTCAAGTTCCTTGGATGGTGGTGTTCCAAAGGAGGCATGGATAGGTAAAAATGTAAACTACTCTTTTTTCAAGCCTTTTGGTTGTGAGACCTTTGTCCATATTAATAAAGAAATTAGAACAAAGCTTGAGGCAAAATCAAAGAAATGTACCTTTACTAGACATGGTGTTAATGATTTTGGTTATCGCTTATATGATTATGAAAATCACAAAATCATTAGGAGCATAGATGTAATATTCAATGAAAAGGTCTTCTATAAGAATCAATTGCAAGAAAAGAAACATGAAAAATAAAACAAAAGAATATATAGTTCTTGATGAGATCAAAGAAAATGTAAAGGTGCCTGAAAATAATAATAATCAACAACCACCACAACAACAACAGGCACCTCAAACACCTGAAAGTGGTGTCAGAAGATCTACGAGGATAAGTAGACCCCCTTAACGATACTCTCCTTCATTATATTATTTATTATTGACTGATTCTGGTGAACCTGAATGTTATGAAGAAGCAATGTAGGTCGAAACTAGGAAGAAGTGGGAGCTAGCCATGAAAGAAGAGATGGAATCCTTAATACATAACCAGACTTGGGACTTAGTCAGGTTTCCTACAGGTAAAACAACATTGCAGAATAAATTGGTTTAGAGGGTGAAGGAAGAAGATGGAGCAAAACAAAGGTACAAAGCTAGACTTGTGGTGAAGGGGTTTGCACAGAAGAAAGGTATTTATTTTGATGAAATATTTTCTCTTGTTGTTAAGGACTTCAATCATAACTATTTTAGTCTTGTAGCAGTGGAATATTTGCATCTTGAACAATTAGATGTAAAGACAAAATTTCTCCATGGAGGTTTGGAGAAAGAGATATATATGCGAAAACCACAAGGATATGAGGTCAAAGGGAAGGAAAAATTAGTGTGCAGGTTAAAGAAGATTTTTTATGGCTTAAAACAGCCTCCAAGGCAGTGGTATCTAAAATTTGACAGGTTTATGTCTGAATAAGGTTATACTAGATGTCACTCTGATCATTGTGTTTATCTAAAAAATCAAAATTATGGCAGCTATATTATATTGTTATTGTATGTAGATGGCATGCTTGTTGCAGGGTCTAACATGCAGGAGCTCAAAATAAAATTGGAAAATTCATTTTCAATGAAGGATTTGGGAGCTGCAAAACAAATCCTTGGTATGAGAATAACTAGAGATAGGAAAAATCACAAATTAACATTGTCTTAGAATGAGTACATACAAAAGGTGTTGAAAATATTTAATATTCAGAATGAAAAACCAGTTAGTACACCTTTTTCTATCCAATTAAAACTTAGTAAGGATATGTGCCCCAAGACCAAAGAAGAAATGGATTATATGTCTAGATTTCCATATGCATCAGTAGTTGGAAGCTTAATGTATGCAATGGTCTACACAAGGCATGATATTGCACATGAAGTGGGAGATGTAAGCAGGTACATGAAAAATCTACGAAAATAACATTGGATGGCAGTGAAATGGATTCTCAGATATTTGAGAGGTACCACAAATCAAGCATTATGCTTTGGTGGTTCAAACATTTCTCTACATGGATATGTTGATGCAGATATGGCAAGTGATAGAGATAACATGAGGAACACTACAAGGTATGTATTTACTGTAGGTGGAACAACTATCATTTGGGTTTCAAAAATCCAAAGTGTTGTTGCACTTTCAACAACAAAAGCAAAGTATGTTTCTGCTATAGAGGCTAGTAAGGAAATTATTTGGTTACAAAGGTTTATGGATGAATTGGGTAAGAAGAATGATATGGGCATGTTATACAGTGAAATCCAAAGTGCCATTCATCTTGCAAAGAACTCAACATTTCATTCCAGGACTAAACACATACAGCTCAAGTACCATTTCATACGGTCAGTATTGGAAGATGGACAATTAAAGCTAAAAAAGATACACACTAGCCAGAATCCTACAGATATGCTAACAAAAGTTGTAAACAGGGAGAAACTGAAATTGTGCTTAGTTTCAATTGGTATTCAAGTATGATGATGAAGATGAGAAACAACTGAGTCAAAATTGGAGTAATTGTCCAGCAAATGAAGAAAAAAAGGAGTTGCTACAATATGTATCCAAGTGGGAGATTGTTGGGTGTGGAGCTTGGTTATCTTTCTATTTCGATGTATCACCGCATTGGACCCTTGTTCTTAACAGGGCGGCAACACTGCCTGTCGTTTAAATGCTGCCTGGGCGGTCCATGGTGGGACAGCTGCGACTTTATGGAGGCCCCCTGGTGGGGGGTTTCGGGGGCAGCCATTAGGGGGATTTTGAGGTCTAAAATGGGCCTCCTAAGAAAAATGTACAACCAAAATAAAATTTATAAGAACCAATAGGATTCAAGATGATGATGTCAACCATGGGGGATGATCCACCATTTTTGGAGTAAAAAAGTTAAAAGAATAAAAAATAATAAAATAATAAAACTACTTTTTCAACTCATATTTTAAACTTATATCCCTAAGTTTTTACTCAAATTTCGAGCGGCAGTAAACGTTGGATGAAAAATTTAATTTCTCATCCAAGGAGTACCCATGTTGCATACTTTCGATGGATCCTCCTACACAAAAAAGGAGAAATACATGAAAAACGTGATTGCAATCACGTTTTTCATGTATTTCTCATTTTTCGTGTAGCAAGGTCCATCGAAATTATGCAACATGTGTACTCCTTGGATGAGAAATTAAATTCTGCATCCAACGAGTGTTTCCACTCAAAATTTGAGTTAAAACTTAGGGAGATAAGTTGAAAAAATAGTTTTATTATTTTATTATTATTTTATTCTTTTTTTCCCTCTAAAATTTGATGATGTAATCTAATATTATTTTATTATTTCCACTATTATTTTATAATTTCCTTAGGAGGCCCATTTTAGACCTCAAACTTCCCCTAATGGCCCTCGAAGCTAGAAACAGATGTAAAATTGCCTTGTAAAAATATTGTAATTTCTAGTCAATCTTGGTCGTTCATTAGGAGGATGATCTGATGGTATAAGTTATGTTTAATTTCGGGTTTTTTTCCCTAGAAGGAAACCCCTCATTTTGTATGAGAGTACTATATTGTGGTTGTGTATTGTATGTGTATTCTAAGAGCGAGAAACAAAAAGAGAGACTGTGATAGAGAACAAAGGATATTACAGTGGATCTATTGTAGGTTGTGTCTCTTCATTTTGATGGATAATAGATAGGAAGGATTGGTTGTTCCGGGTGGACGTAGCCCAAATTGGGTGAACCATGTATATATGTGTCTCTCTGGTTTTATATGTTTTCTGTGTTTGTGTTTCCGCATATTTTATGTGTTGCATTGCTCCGTAATATTTAATTTTCTAAAATTTCATGTGCTCTGATACCATGTAGAAATTATACAACACGCATGTATATCTTGGATTAACCTGATCTAAAAATGTACTAAATTTAAATACTGAATCACTTCTACAAATATTTTGTGGAATTAAAAACATAATCGCTAATCACATGAAGTAAAGAAGAATAAAATCAAACACAACAAAGATAATTTCCCGGGGAAAGCTTGCTTCTTAAAATCCCACTATATTCTATTGTATACTCAACATGGATAATGAAACAATTACATACAAAACTATTCTCACAAGAGCCCTCCAGTACTCAGCTAATTGTCTCATACTATCATACAAAAAATGACCAATACTTAGCCAATTTACTGCCTCCAAACAGCCTGCCTGCCTTGCGCAATCCCTAAAAGATAGGAATCATTGCCTTCCTTAACTGCGCAAGTATCATGGGAACTCCAATGGGTATTTGGTTGGATGTGTGCAACCCAATAATCCTACAACTGATAGTCAACTTCCCTTTCACCTAGATCTCAACTGGGTCTCCATTGGATCTGACATGCATGCAACTAATAATAGTAAACCCTCAGTTGCATGTGAGATCACTGATTGTGAATTAATTAATATTTAATTCACTTGATCTCTCACTAGTTTATATTTAGTTACAACTAGAAAAATTGAGTTAAACTTATTACAACCTACATTCTAATTCACCACTGCACTTCGAACTCTATTACAACTACAATTACGCTGCCCACCTCACCAACTACCTCTAACTCGAAATCCACTAGCTAACTGAGTTTATCACTCTCATTTAACTATTTCAAGTTATCATTGAGAATAGATTACAATTGATTTTCAATCTTAATTAAGGGGTAACTAAAATAGACATGCACCAAAAATAGCATTGTGGGCCCCACCCTAGTGTAGGTGATTAATGCATTAGGCATGGGTGCTGAAATTTTCTTGTTCAATCTCAACAAACAACAGTAGAAGATTTTACTTAGAGATTTGAATGCAGTTCATGATTCAGCCTTACCTTCTATGGTAATAGTTCAAGATGCTAATCATATCGGTAAACCTCCTTCTTCTTCAACTAAAATAGATGCTATAGATCTGATTATGATAGGTGATCGATCCATATCTCATACTCCATTTCTCTTAACCTATGAGATCTATAATAAGAATTTCCATAATTTTTTATTAGATTCAGGGGCTTCCTCTAATATCATGCCAAAATCAATATGTGCTAAGTTGAACATAACTCCTCAGAGTTCTCATGTTCATATATTACAACTTCATAGAACAAAAGTAAGGTTGTAGGAGAAATAAATTTGTTTCTATTAGATTGTAATAAAACCCTAATGTTGAGCATATAATTGATATATTGGTGGTTTATATTCTTGAATTTTATGGTTTACTATTGAGCAGGGACTAGTTTGAGAAAATTCATGGATATTTCGCAACAAACTGGTCACATATGTGGCTGCCCCACAATGGAAAGCCAAACCAAATTTGGGTAGACCGTGAGAAATTTATGAAGCATACAGTTAATGATCTTGAAGGAATCAATGAGCCAGTAGCATTCAATAATAATATTATTGGAAATTACTTGGCAGAATCATTTCTTGGAAATTTTAATGCCCAACCATCACCCTTTTTCGATAATGCGGTTATCTCTCAAATTGAAAATTTTTCCCATACAAACACTTCTAAGTGTAAAAATTTTGTAAATAAACAAGTAATTATTTATTTTGGATTATTTATCTTGATGGCTTTAAATCAGAAGATGGTGCAAGAGCTGACTATATTTTAATAAGCCCGGAAGGAGAAAAAACCATACTAGCCTGCAGACTTGAATTCGATTGCACAAATAATATGGCAGAATATGAAGCAATTCAACCTTGACATTAAATATATGAAAGTATTGGGAGATTCAGAAATCATTGTCAAACAAGTAAGAAATACTATCCATTATCATTCTGAACATATTAAACATTATCAATCACTAGTCCACGAATTTACCTCTCATTTCTTAGTTTTCAATATTTCCTCTATACCCATAATATAAAATGCTAGTGCAGATTTATTGGCTAATATAGCATCGAAATTAATTCCATCTCAAAAATTTATTCTCGATAGGTTTTCTACTGAATTGATTTTTAGACCATCTGTTCCTGATAATATTACTAATTGGAGAGTCTTTAATCATGATTATGATATCATAGATTTCCTTACATTTGAGGGATCTTATGATAATCAAATTCTAGATCAAAATGAACATGATACTTAGATAAAGGAAGAACAAGATGAAAATCCAATACCAAAGTTAGCTGTCAAATTAGAAGACCCTTATGATTTAAAAGAAAGGTTTGAGAGATTTATTAATTCTAAAGCTCAAAGTTCAACTTAAGATTTGAATTAGTAAACCTTGGAAATGATGATAAACCACAAAATGTAAATTTTGGTCTTGGTCTGTCTTCTGAACAAAGATTATCATTTCTCAAGTTACTAAGGACTTACAAAAATGTTTTTGCTTGGGATTACACTAATCTTAAAACATATGACACTCTTTTTATTCAACACACAATTCTTATGATTTTGGATGAGAAACCAATACAACAAAAGTTGAGAAAAAATCACCCTAATCTTGAAAATCAAATCAAAACAGAGTTGAATAAACTCCTCAAAGCTAAGATCATCTTTCCAGTTAGACATTCAAAATGGGTTTCAAATTTGGTTCCTGTCAGGAAGAAAAATGGTGACATTAGGATTTGTATTGATTTTAGAAATTTGAATAAAGCATGTCAGAAAGAAAATTTTCCATTAACAACCATGGAAAAAGTACCGCAAAATGTAGCTGGTTCTGAACCTATGTCTTTTCTAAATGGATTTTCTAGCTATAACCAAATCTGGGTACATCAAGATGACAGATTAAAGACTACATTCAGGACTAAGTGAGGAACTTATGCCTATCAAAAGATGCCATTTAAGTTAATCAATGCAGGTGCCACTTTTCAAAGAGCCATGGACACAAATTTTAGAGGACTCATTAAAAAATCAATGGTTATTTATCTATATTACATTACAATCTTATCTAGAAAAGCAACCAATCATGCGAATGAACTAAAACAAGTCTTTGAGCGATGTAAAAAGTATGGAATTTCATTAACCTAAAGTCATATTTTGCTCTAGATGTAGGAAAACTCTTGGGATTCATTGTTTCCAAAAAAAGGTATTTATATTGATCTTGAAAGAAACGAAGAGATTAAAATAATTCCTTTCCCTCATAATAAGAAGACTATGCAGTCATTTCTTGGGCAAATAAATTTTGTAAAAAAAATTGTCCTTGACTTTTCGCAGATAGTTTTACCTTTACAAACCATGATTAAGAAAAATTCAGTCTTTAAGTGGGGACATAACGAAAGAGAGGCATTTGATTTAATCAAACAATCTATTATCAATGCTCCCTTCTTGACTATTCCAAATTTTCTTAATACTTTCACTTTATATACATTCTCATTAGATACATCTTATGTTGTTGTTCTGACACAACTTAATGACCAACAAATTGAAGCACCAATATCAATTTTCAGTTCCAATTTTCAAGGCGTAGAACTAAACTATTCATCTGTTGAGAAACAAGCATTTGATGTCTTTAAATCTATTAAGAATTTTAGGCAACTTCTCCTCAAAACCCACACCAAGATAATAGTTCCATTCTCTGTAGTAAGGCAATTATTGATGCAAAGAGAACTAGGAGAGAAAAGGGCTAACTGGGTTACTACTTTACAAGAATATGATGTAGAAATTAGGACTTCTAAAATTGTTATAGGTCAAGGTTTTTGTAGAATGCTAACAGGAGCATCCCATTTATCATCAGAGGTAGACTCAGGTAATGATGTGCAAGTGTCATGGGTAAGCCTCAACGATGCTCAGTCTCAATATGTTGATCTCAAGTTTTATTCGAAAAATGGATATGCCCCAACACAACTCAGCTATAAAAAAAAGTGTGCCTTAAGATTGAAAGGCAAGAAATATGAAATTAACAATGATGTATTGTTTATAAGAAACTTTGATTCAATGTTATTAAGATGCTTAGAAAAAACTAAAGTAGAGAAAGTTTTGCAGGAACTCCATGATGGACTATTGGCCAACACTTTTCAATGATGCTCATGAATATGCAAGGAAATGAAAAGTTTTTCAAGGTGCATCTGGAAGACAAAGGAAACCAACTTTCCCATTACAACCAGTTGATATCGAACAACCATTTGAGCAATGGGGATTAGATATAATCGGTGAGATTGTTCCTAACTCTTCCAACAACATAAATACATCCTCACAGCTACTCATTATTTTACTAAATGGGTGGAACAAATTCCACTAAAGGTAGCCAACTCTGAGAATATCATTGAGTTCATTGATCATTTTATCATAACTAGATTTGGTTTAACCACTGCTTTAACGTTTGATAATGCATCTTGTTTCTTGGGAACTGCTATGATATAATTTTCTACCAAAAGAGGTTTTAAACTTAAATATTCTGCTAACTATTATCCTCAATGAAATAGTTTAGTAGAATCAACAAATAAAACCTTATTAGAATCATAAAATGAATTGTTGACCAAAACCAACGAAATTGGCACAAATCATTAACATTTTCTCTTTGGGTGGATTGAATAACTCAAAAGGCCTCCATTGGCACTTCTCCATTTAATCTTGTTTATGGGAAATAAGTTGTTCTTCCTACTAATATAGTTATTCCTTCTCTTTCCTTAGTTCAATTTATTGATGAATCACCTTCTTCTTCTCTACAAGTAAGACAATTTCAAATCCTTTAACTTGAAGAGGAAAGAGAAAAATCTAATGTTACTCATGCACATCACCTAATTACCAATTTCTCTAATCAATTAGGAAACATATATATAAATATATATATATATATATATATATATATATATATATATATATATATATATATATATATATATATATATATATATATATATATCATTAAGTTATTGATGATTAGAAATTATTTTATCTTTATTTTTAAATTTTTAATAATGTAATTATAATTTAAAAAATAAAAAATTAAATCAATCTAATTTTTTGTTTATTTTTTATTTATTGTAGAAACTCCTTGTAGATTGAAACTACTAATTGTAATTTTCTAAAACAATAGACTTGAATCTACTCTACCAATTGCATAAACAATAAACGATCGTGAAATCATGAATCATACAAGAGAAATAATTAAATCAACACATTACACAATGATTTCCTAGGGAAATCCACAACTAAAATCATCTCTATTTGTATATTGCATTAGTCAGAAGATATGAGAAGATTACAGTTCTTTTCTCAAGCCTAAGAAACTCTGCACTATCTTTATTTATTACATTGCTTCCTAGACAATCCTAGGCCAAATACTTAACCAAATTTTGCTTGCCCAAGTCCCTATTTCCTTGCCATGTTTTCTTGAGTAATTTCCCTTATTAATTAGGCAAATCCCCATCCACAAGTACGCTATCCATCAAGGGCATTCCTTTGACTGCATGCACCACCTATACATTTTGGATGATTATACAATTGATATTACACTTCCCATGAACTCTAATATAAACTGGGTAACTCTCAGATATGTCTTGCATGAGTTATTTACGGTTGAATCATCAGTTAACTGATTGATCATGGGATGTGGTTCAAGTTCAAGTTCCACACTTTGACCTCTCACTTGTTCCTCCATCAATTAGAACTATTTAAACTAACTTTAACTCATATAAACTGAGTTGATTAATTACAACATAAAATAAACTCAACGAGAGATCCTATAAAATAGGAACCACTCTACATGACTCAAGTTAGACCCTCAACTTGAATTAATTGAACGAACTAAGTAAATGTAACTTATTTAACTCATACAAGTTTTCATGTGATGTGGAATTACAATTTTCTTCTAATTTAATCCAAGCTAATTTAATTCAAGGGAAAAGTAAATTAGAGTCTTTCTTGGTTCCATTTTCAAACCTCCGTCTCACCAAAAAAGGGATTATCGAATATCCCGATACTACCTCTGTGGAACTCAAACTAGCCTCTTGACAGTGCCTTCGTCAAGATGTTTGCATCTTGTTACTCTGTAGGAATGTACTCTAGTATCATGATCTATCGCTACATACAATCTCTGAGATGGTGGTACTAGATGTCGATATGATTGGAACTATCATGAAAAATTGGATTCTGAGAGAGTTTGATATAATTATGATTGTCACAGTAAATATTTCTAGGATCAATCTGTTGACCAAATAATACAACAAGGATCTTCCTCATGCAAATAGCCTCACAAGCTACTTGACTAGCATCCATGTACTCCGCTTCTGTTGAACTGAATGCAACTGACCTCTGCTTCCTAATATGCTATGAAACTGTTGCTAACCCAATACTGAAGATGCCCCTTGATGTGCTCTTCCTATTGGATAGACTCCCTGCCCAATCTGCATTTGTGAAGGCTCGAAGCTTCATTCCCTCTATCTATATGTACCACAGACCAAAATGAGTGGTTCCTTTGAGGTATTTCAACACATGTTTGGTTGCCTTCCAATTGGGTTTGGTTGGATTAACCATTTATTGACTAAGTTGGTTAACTGCATAACACATGTATATCCATGTGTTCACCAAGTACATAAGTGAACCCAAAATCTGCTTGTAAATGGTAGCATCTACCACTTCACTTGAAGTAGCATATTCCTTCCTCCAATTCCCTGTTAGAGGAGTCTCCCTAGGTTTGCTGCTCTCCATGTGAAACTTCTTTAGTATCTTGTTGGCATACTTTCCCTGCGAGACAAATAGTTCCTCGTCTCGTTGCCAAATTTCCAAACCAAGGAAATAATGCATAAGCCCCATGTCTTTCATCTCGAATTCTCTTGCAAAATCCTCTTTGCAATATTCTGTCAGCTTCACATCACCTGTTAGAATTAAATCATCGAAATATAATACTATAATCAATAATTTCCTTTCAACCTATTGTACTATACAACACCCCCCATTTACTTTCAATAAATGGGGACCCTTTAAAAATAAATAGAAATTTATGAGCTTGATTTTATCTTAGCCTAAGTCTAAAACTTTCGGAAATAAAGGTTTTTCCCTTTTCGCTTTGATTTTAAAAAGTGCTCATCGCAAATCGCATAACTTAAAAGTCGAATAAGTTAAAAAATATATAAGTGTTGCGAACTGTGACATGCGCTACAACAATTTTCAAGTCATATAGAATTCCTATTTCAAATTCTTTAAACACCCTTTTAAAAATAAATCACAATGTGCCTTTTTAAAAAATTAACTTATGGCAGTTCGGTAAATATTGCGATGGACCGGACCTGGCGAACCAATAAAAGCAAAAATTATAAAATTCCAAAGATCTGATAAAGCGCATCAACATGATTCCTTAGCGTACTCTTCATTTCACAGTGAATAACCAAATTTAAAGTTTATTACCGCATGAAAATTTCGATCTACGATTTGCGCAGATCACATTTCACGAAATTCATCGTTGACAGAAAACATAACTAATGGTAATGGTTTAGAGCTGCGATATACAATATTGATACTTATTACTCAAATGCGCAAAATGATTCATATCTAATCAACCATATATAATATCTAACGTCTTAAATTGATAGATTAGACATATTACGTAAAAGTGTGTAAGAGATTTGATAGGAAGAATTATGGGTGATTAACGACATTTAATGGATTAAGGTTCGAAAGATTTATATCTACTTCGAGCGTGTTTTGAATAATTGAGCGCCGGATTTTTTATTATATTGTTTTAGATCTATCCTTCTCTCCATTCATCTAAGATCTAAGTTTACTCTATTCACTGGAATTCAGGAAACCACCTAACGGAGTAAAGATAATTGGAATGACAAAGAAAGGCAAGGAAATTTCCCAAACATCAGCTGTTGAAGACTCAAACATGTCTCCATTGTTCTCAGATACGAGATGCAAAAAATATTGTGGCATCTCCTCATGGGAAGAAATGTACCAAATCTTCTAGGATGAACAACCAAGGGTAATAGTCAAAATAGCTACATCAGATGTGTCAGTTTCCTCGAATCCGTCCTACTTCGACGTTGGATGCTCATTTCTTCACAAAGTAGCAATGAGGTCGAAGATTCTCCCCTACACAGATATGGTAAAGTGGGTAATTTACCACCTTAACATAGCATATAGGACAATTAAGAATTCAAAGTTGGATAATATTGGTTCATTCACTGCAGAATATTTGAGGATAATGTACCACTTACCCATGTTGTAGCAGAATTATGACAAATATTTTGTACAAAGCTTTACAAAGAAACGTACAGACCTAATGAAAGTTATAAAGTGATGGAAAGATGACCAAGGCAAGATGAAATGGGACAAACTCGGTATGTACCCGATAGCACAATTACCCTCCCCTTATTTCTATGTTGTTAGAATGTTATGTAGATTTTTTATAAAGAGAGATACTACTAGGTTTTCCATAGACTGGATCCTGTTAATTGACGCAATCATCAATTCTTCAGTTATGAATTGAGCGAATATCTTTTCTGATAATATGGCCAGAAATATCATGGATTATAGAAGTACAAGAAGTGTTTCCTCTAAGGAAATACCCCCCTTTTACATGAGTGCTTATGTTATGGACGTTGTTGTAGCATAATTTGACTCAGCTAAAAGTCAAGAGAGGTTTTAAGCAATTCAAGGTTGTCGAGAAATAGTTGTTAAAATTTCAAGAAGTCCTACAACATGCTCAAAAGTATAACCACAAGATCAACGAGGATTCATCATCACATGTGAACTGGAACCAAAATCAAGGAAGCAACAACATTGGAAGTGTAATCTAAGTGAGAGGAGCAAAAAAGAAGAAAAGCATGCAAAACGGTTCAAGAGTCGGGCCGATCGATGCGTTCATAACATTGCACACAGGTTAGGGTCAAGTCATGCAAATATACATGTAGAACAGGGTTCAAAGGCTTAATCCTTGGACTATGGAGCTGATTTTTTCTTTATGCACAAGAAATCGAAGATAATGTGTGGGCTTGTAGAAATTGTTCCTGTCATGTTGAAAGAACAAGTTTTGTTGAAGACTAGAGGGTCTGTCAAGAAAATGTTGGAATTGATTTACAAGAGAATGAAAATTCAGAGATGAATAAGGATTTTCAAAAGGCAACAGAGGATTCCTGTATTGCTGAAACATAAGAATTTAAGCATTTTGAAGATTCTGGTCAAAAATTCATTGCAAAAACTGAACTACACGTTGAAAGCCTAGAAGGTCATTACAATTTTCATAATTTTAATGATTTTGTGAATAGAGGAGAAAATAGTGGAGCTCCTCAGGTGTGTTTGTAGGAGGGGGAAGATTTTTGTCAAGAATTGGAATTATACGAAGAACATCAGCGTTATGAGGAACAAACCTTAGATTTCTCTTTTCGGCCTAAATGGTTGTCAGTAGAAAAAAAACAATCAATATTCTCACATACAACCTCAAATTGAGGAGTCAAACAATGAAGGAAGCTGCCCTGTTCAGAGAAGTCTACATCAACAAGATGTTCAAGAAAAGGAGGCAACGAAAAATTGGTCTTATCAGTTCTATGATCCAGCAGCTAACTATATAGAAAATTTATTTTGTCATCAACAAGAATTTATGCAAAGGTATGTGCAAATCTTTGTATCTGGAAAAAATTCATGGTACCCCCCTATTGTGATCTTCAAATTTCAATAGTATGGAGGCATTAGGTCTAACCTGCAGATGTTGGATTGGTGCCATTAGAAGGCTGACTTCACCTGATTAAGTTCATACATGAATACATATATAGGATTTTTTCATAAATAAGCTCAGAAGTTGAGCATTTTTAGTTGTAGTATTTCTAGTTCAGTATTTTTAGTTTAAGAATAAAGGAAGAAGTCCAAAGTGTAGCAAGTTTCGGGAGTATTTCATACTAGATCAACTCCCATTTTGGATTGACTCCATGCCCAATAACGGATACTAATCTACAAGTTCTCTTTGACTCCATGCCCAATAAAGGCTACTGATCTACAAGTCCTCTTTGAATCCATGCCCAATAAAGGCTAAGGATCTACAAGTTCTTAGCACTTTTCTACGAAAGTGTTGTCCCCAATTGGAGCGAGATGTTGTAGAATAATTTGACTCAACTAAAATTCAGGAGAGGTTCTGAGCAATTCAAGGTTGTTGAGGAACAATTGTTAAAATTTCAATAAAACCTGCAACATGCTCAAAAGGATAACCACAATCTCAACGAGGATTCATCATCACATGTGCACTGGAACCAAAAACATGGAAGCAGTAGCATTGGAAGTGTAATCTAAGCCAGAGGAGAAGGAAAGAATAAAAGAGGGCAGAACAGTTCAAGAGTCGGGCCGATCGATGCGTTCACAACATTGCACATATTTCAGGGTCAAGTCATGCAAATTTACGTGTAGAACACTATTTGGAGGCTTAACTGCAATCACATGTGGAGGGCTTGATCACAGATTGAAATCGCTCGTGGAGGGCTTGCCTGCATATTTAAATCGCAATTGCAAAGCTCAGGAGGAATAGAACAAGGTTGAATCATCGAAACGCGAAATGTGATACGAGGACCGGATGTAATATATTTCGGAGCTTGAATATAAAGTATTTAAACCCCTGTTGTGGGACCCTCTTACATAACGAAAATCACAATTTCTCGTGGAGGGCATACCTACATATCGAAAATCGCAATCACAAAGCTCAGGAGGAAAAGAACAAGGTTGAATTGCCTTAATGTGAAATGAGATACGAGGACCAGATGTGATATAGTTCAGAGCTCAAATCTAAAGTATTTAAAGTATGGCCATGAGACCCTCTCGCATATCACCGGCTCAGAAGGGATAACGATCATAAGATAATGGGATTCGCCGAAGTGTGAAGTGCGATAGCGAAGCGGATGCAATGGAAGCTATCGCTAAATTATAAAGGTTTTTAAGTCTGGGTACATGGGTTTTTCCTTTGTAAAAATTGCATTGGAGGGTAAAAGTGGATTATAACATAGAACGTTGGAATGCTGAAATGCGACAAAGAAGAAGACATGATACATTTTTTCAAAGGTAACGGAATATCTTTTAAATTTCAGTCTTACGGTAGTTACAAAGGAAAGTATGAACGTAGGGAAAACTTAGGTAAGAAAAGACCCAACGCTACGTGCATAACAATGGTTTGCATTTGCGGCAGTTTATTAATCAAAGACTAAACATTGTGGGCATGAGAAAAAGAGGCAAAGTTGGGTAGTAGGTGATATGATGACAGTGTTCGAAATGCAAAAACATGGGCAGAGTCGGGTAGAGATATGTTTATTCGGACGGTTAGGATATCATAGCAGAAACGGAAGGAGCCACATCCACAACAAATTAGATTCAACAAAAGGATTATATTTCAAGTTTTATTTTGTTTTCTTTGTTAAGATCAAAGCTACAATGATGTCCTCGATTGTAATGTAATAAGTAGTTTAACAGTTTAGGCAGTCTAGGAGTTTCAATAAGCTCTAGCAGTTACAAACTACTTTTGTTTGTATTTAAGGAAGAGAGAAAGAGAGAAAAAAGAGGGGGGGGGGCAATTTCTGGACCTCTTGGCGACTACATCTTGTACTTCTTTTTCTGATGGGTGAATGAAAGAAGGAGCAAGTTTCCTGCAACTTTTTATGCTGATTCGTGTTTATTTTTTCATTGTATGTTGTTTCTTCCTTGAATGAAGTGAATTAAAGAAGCAGCTGGTCTCTTATTTACATTTGTAAGTAAGATTTAAATAGCCTTAATAAGCACTCCTTCATTCCAACTCCTCTCCCTTCACAAATTCTCTCTGGAACTTAAAAGTAATAGATTATGTGTTTACAACATATTATTTTGAGTTTCCTCTCTCTCCATGAATTCTCTCTGAAACTTAAAAGTAATAGATTCTATATTTACAACATATTACTTTGAGTTTCCTCTACAGTTCTTCTTTTCCATTCAGATATCAGTAGTCAATGGAATTGTGAAATATTTTATTATTCCAAATCATTAAGAGTTTTAGAAAACTATTTTCCAGAGGGATAGAACAAACACCTCATGATAAAATTATTTATGTGAAAAACTTTTAAAATGTCTTAAGCACTGATCCCTTTCACAACCGAGGGATTTTCACTTAGAACCAACAGACGCAATTTTCCTTTGTTCAATATTTCCTACCATGGGATGGAAATAGACAACCCAAGACCCCACTCCAATCCATATTTACCACAGAGCCCTTTGGGAGTCATATTTTCATTTACACTTTTATAAAAGTTTCAATTGAGTCATGTTACATATGCATCAGATTATCTTTAATGAGAAAGCCCCTACTATTTATAAAGAGGATAGTACAGAAATTTTTCCCGTTGCCAGATGGTTTTCAGAAGAGAATTTCACCTATATAAGAGTTTTCAGGAGTCATGCTTTTCCCCACGTTTTTCCCTATTATGTTCCTGATAAGCTATTAGCTAGAGAAATCCCTTACCAACTTGTAGTAAGTGGTATTTCTAAGCAACTCAAAGATTCCAAGAAGGCCATTTGGCCTAATTTCCCTTTGCAATAAGATACTTTTGTACTTTTTGATATTGGTCATACATTCAAGGAAGTTTCAAATGTTACTTTATTAAATTTGGTTGTAATGCCAAAGAGGCCATACGACCCTAATGACGTGATTAAGAATTTCACCACCGAGCTTAAATTGAAACATTTCTTAAATGAGATAGATATATTTGATGATTTCTTTCAAGGCATGGAGAAGTTCAGAGATGTATTGAAAAATGCATCTAGTCAGCTCAATCAAAATGAATTTGAAGCTTTCCAAACATATAGAAATAAGAGGCTAGAAAGAATTCCTTTGGATTTATTGTTTATTGAATATGACAACCGGCCAACTCCAAGCATTAGCTTGGATAATGAAGCCAAAGACATGTCTGAAGATGAATCCCAAGAGAAATCTAATAATGAGTCAGGGCAATCACAACATAATTCTCAGATTTCAGATCACTCTGATAATGAATTTGAAAACAAGAATGAGAGCCCAGATAAAATAATTGATAAAGTAATCAAAGAGATTGAAATGCAAACAGAAGGAGGAATTAATGGAGCTAGATCATCTTCTCAAGAAATTCAACATATCCAGAATACACCCAATCAGGGAGAGAAGTCTCAGCCAAAATATTTGAATAATGAATGGGAAAAGTTTTCCAAGGCACTGCAAACACCATAGACAAAGCCTAATATTGGTGAATCCACAAGTTTTAAAATGCTAGATCATTCTCAGAATTTAGTGGAAACTGCAATTCCGCTGCAGCAGGTACCTGAAGTTCATGATCAAGAGATCATTCCGGCATACCCTACAGAGAATATTGTTTTACATATTGAAGAAATAACCTCACTTGATGTCTTCTATAGTCCTAATCATAAGGTAGTAGTTAAGAGAATAAAGAGAAGAATGGATGAAACAATTTCTAATCTTATGAATGAATCTATTGAAGTTCTATGGAAAGACCCTTTGGCTGATCCTACAGAACATCTAACTAAGTTATCACAATACGCAGGAGCATATGCTACTGCCACCATTGATAAATCCACTGACGTACAACTTGTACTGAAGCAAAAAGAAGAAAAAGTACAAGATTTAGAGAGATTGTTAGAGCAGGAAGCGTTTAACTTCAACAGGCAGATGGAATTGAATATGTCTCAATTTCAAAAGGATTTTGAAAGAATGAATTTACAACACTGGGTGCAGATTACAGAAAAATAAACACATCTTGAAGCAGCAATGAAAAAATTAAAAAGCCAGCCTCAAGTAGAGTTGTTCATACGAGAAGCACTGGAAATTAATGCAAAGCTAAAGCAACAACAAGAAACATTTTTTCAACAAGCTTCAATTACCAGATCTTATTGTGATACAAGCAAAATCCCGATCCAGCAAGTGGCTATCAGAAGACTTGAGTGTGAGAAAATTGATAAGGAGATTAACGAGTTCATTAAGTGGAAAGGATCTGACCCAGGAAAGAAAGTTGACCTACCTCAGATACATAAATTTCACAAGGAGATTTTATTTAAGGATTGGGAAGTATAGCTGAGACAAGCAAAAAAGGCAGCGGTAAAGGAATCAAGGTTAACAAATGAAATTAATGAATCTGTTAATGAGCAGCTTTTGAAAGCTGAGCTTATTAAATAATCCACAACTGAAGTGCTCTCAGAACTCAAGCAATTAGAAGCACAGTGGAAACAAAGGACAGAGATGCAGGAGGAAATGATTGAAAAGATAAATAAGTTTGATCAAGAAAATTACTGAAATTTTCTGATCAAACCTTATCATTAGTCCCTAACCCTGTAGTCATTAACTGATTCAACAAAGAAGTCACATCCAACACTTTCGAATGCATTATTCAAAGGCCAAATCAGATCAGGAATTTCGCAGCCAACTCAGCTAAATCCAATGGTGGGTATTTTTTAGCTTTGAGATAAAATGCGAAAAGAGGATAAACACACATAATCATCTTGCTATTTTATTTTCCTAGATTGTAGTTTGAGTTTTCTCCTTACGAGGATGGTTGTTTGAAACCTCCTCTATTTTTATGTAATGATCTATTTTTAAACATATTGTAGTTTAGTATTTAAACCCTTCTCATGCATTTAGAGATGGGTCCAGAAATTTGTCAAAAACATTTGCAAAGAATGCATTTCTATAAGTTTGTAAATGCTTTGATGGATTAATGGAATGAAATATGTTATCTTTTGACATTTGAAGTTGTTTAACTGATGTTTCACTATTGTAGTCTTTAAATTGTTTGAAAGTGAAGAGGAGCAAAAAACTACTGTCAGTTAATATGAGTATCACTTCGTATATATGGTAATTATACATGTTATATTATGTTTTTCTTTCTAGATTGACAATTATATTTTTATCTGCATTATATAGTTGAATTGTTATCATAAATGAATGTTAAATGCACTTTTGTACTGATATTTGTTTATGATCTCTTATTTTATATATAATAACACATATAAATGTGATATACATTTCACAATCAAACTATTTTTCTAAAAGAATTATCTTTACATAATTTTCATCTCTTTCAACTCTTAAATAATCTTCATTACTAATAGTTGGAAGATACCTTTTTAGATCACATAAAGGAAGAAACACCCCGAGTATATAGTAAAATAAATAGTTTTAGATAAATGCATATGATAGATTAAAATCATTTCCCATTTTCATTTTATATAAACAAAACACACCCCAAAATCATCCTTATTGGGAAACTGATCCCTTTATCCCCAGTCGGAGCCACCACACCAAATGGAAAAGGACTTGTTATAAGGTCTAGACTGGGTGGTTTTCCCCCATGTTTTTGCAACGAAATTTCGAGGCCTCAACATTTTAGCGCTAGGAGGGTAATTTGTGAATGGCAAGAAGATCTGATCAATCTAAAATTCAATCTAAGAGTCTCTCTCCCTCTAGATCCCCTTCAACTTCTAGAACATTGGCTAGATCTAAATCTTTAAGATATGAAGTTGAACATCCTTCTCCTAAGTCTCCTAGTGAAACTCAACCCATACTATCTCCAGATTTCCATAAAATTTCCTCAAAAGTTCAGTCTTTGATAGAAAAGTTATAGATAGTACCATTTTTGCTGAAAATCCTGAAACTTCTCAATCATTCGAGATTATTTTTTCATCCTCTTTACAACCCAGAAGAATATTAACTCGATTAGAAACTCAAAAGATAGGAATTTATCCTTTTTGAATTTACCATAGATAATTTTCGAAGGAAGAAAAATAAGACTGAATTAGAGTCAATCACCAGCGATGTATAATCTAATAATCCAACCCATTCACTTCCATTACCTCTACTCCACAACTTCCATTCCAAAAATCAGTGTTACTTTAACTAGTTTTAGTACACAAACTACTACTCCTTCAACTAGCTCTAGCACTCAGCCTGCCTCTTCTTCAACTCAAACACAATCCATCACCTCCACCCAAGGTCCAATGGCATGCCAAGTACCTCCACCAAATGTATAACCATGGAACAATCCAGGGGTTGTACAAATGCTTGCTCCTCTTCATCCTCTCCCAAAATACCCTGAAATATGGTTACCTAAATTCGATGATGGTCTTCTAGATGAAGAACACATTCATAATTACATTTTAGCTATTAATTTAAAGGAGGTGGTTGAAGAATATTGTGTTGTAAGATTATTTCCATATACTCTCACGGGATCTACAGGATCCTGGTACTTTTCATTACTAGCCCACTCTATAACTAGCTGGAATATGTTCGAAGAACTAATTTTAGCTAAGTTTGGAGATGACAGAACCACTACATTGCTCATCAACAATTTATCAAATATAAAGGCTAAAATAGGGGAGAAAATGAAATATTTTAATTCAATATTTAATAAGTTACTCAATAAAATTCCTTCTACATCATTTCTTGGTTTAGGAGTTCAAATTGAGTGGTATATTTCATCTCTCCCATCCAATACAACCATTTTCGTTGATAGAGAAAAATTTCCTACATTGGTAAAAAATATGAAGGAATCTTTATCTATAGAGAAACACATAATCACTCTTGAAAAGAAGAATTCCCAAGAATATAGGAAATCAAAGAAAGTATCCTTCAAAGATGATTAAAAAAAGAAGCCATCCAAAGACCCTTTTGATGTAGAAGGTATTCAAAAAGTTTTAAAGAAAATGACAAATGAAATGGCAAATATCAAGAAACAAGTTGCTGAAAGTGCTAATTCAAAAAATACTTTCAGACCCTTCAAGAAAAATCAGTCTTCTAATTCTCAACCGCCCAATATCATATCTAATGCTAAGTCTAATCAAGATACATATGAAGAGCAAAAAAAAGAAGAAAAAACTGAAGTATAATAAGAAATTGAACTAAATGGAGTGTGGGATTTTATCCTACCAAATGAGGAACAACAAGAAGCTTTACTTGTAAGTACAAGGAGCAAGAATACCATAGAAGCAACGCAGTCAAATCAGAAATAGAAGAATTCAATGCCTACTAAAGATAAAAAAGTAAGTAGAAAGTCTACATCTAAGGCTACACAAACAAACCCCGCTACTTCAGATGTTCCACCTACATCAAATACAATGGTATTGTCTGACACAATTGAGTATATTGTAGTTGAGGATATGAAAAATACCAGGGCCAACATTTCAATTCATGAACTTACTAAGTTAAATAGCATCAAAAAATATTACTCAGAGATTTAAATGATGTTCTTGCTTCAGCCTTACCTGCTCTAGTAGTAGTCCAAGGTGCTAATCAAATGGGTAAACCTCCTTCTCCTTCAACTAAAATAGACGCTACAGATTTGATTATGATAGGTGATTGATCAATCTCTCATACCCCTCCATTTATTTTAACCTATGAGATCTATAATAAAAATGTACATAATTTTTTAATAGACTCAAGGGCTTCCTCTAATATCATGCCAAAATCAATATGTGCTAAGTTGAACATAACTCCTCAGAGTTCTCTTGTTCATATAGTACAACTTGATAGAACTAAAGTAGAGGTTGTAGGAGAAATAAATTTTGTCGCTATCAGATTGTCATAAGACCCTAAGGTTGCCCAAATAATTGATATATTGGTGGCTGATATTCCTGATTTTTACAGTTTAGTGTTAAGCAGAGACTGGTCTGAAAAAATTCATGGATATTTTGCAACAGACTGGTCACATATGTGGCTACCACATAATGGAAAGCCAAATCAAATCTGGGTAGACCGAGAGAAATTCGTGAAGCATACATTCACTGATATTGAAGGGATAAATGAGCCAATAGCATTTAATCATAATATTATTGGAAATTACTTGGCAGAATCATTTCTTGGAAATTTTAATGCTCAACCATCAGTCTTTTTCGATAATGTAGTTATCTCTCAAATTGAAATTTTTTCCCAGACAGACACTTATAAATGTAAAAATTTTGTAGATAAACTAGTAGTTAATTCTTTATTTTGGATTACTTATTTTGATGGCTCTAAATCAGAATATGGTGCAAGAGCTGGCTTTATTTTAATAAGCCCAGAAGGAGAAAAAACCATGTTATCCTGCAGACTTGAATTCGATTTCACAAACAATATAGCGAATACGAAGCATTAATCCAAGGTTTGTAAAAAGCAACTGATATTGACATCAAATATATGAAAGTACTAGGAGATTCATAAATCATTGTCAAACAAGTAAGAAATACCATCCATTGTCATTTTGGACATCTAAAACATTACCAATCATTAGTCTAGGAATTGACTACTTATTTCTTAGTTTTCAATATTTCTTTTGTACCCAAAATATAAAATGCTAGTGTAGATTTATTGGCTAATGTAGCATCGAAATTAATTCCATCTCAAAAATTTAGCCCCAATAGATTTTCCACTGAATTGATTTTTAGACAGTCTATTCTTGACAATATTACCAATTGGAGAGTATTTAATAATGATTCTAATATCATAGATTTCCATACATCTGAAGGATCTTATGATAATAAAATTATAGATGAAAATGAACATGACACTCAGATAAAGGAAGAACAAGATGAAAATTCAATTCCTAAGTCAGTTGTCAAATTAGAAGACCTTTATGATCTAAAAGATAGGTTTAAAATAGTTACTAATTCTAAAACTCAAAGTTCAACCTTAAGATTTGAGTTAGTAAATCTAGGAACTGATGATAAACCACAAAATGTCAATTTAGGTCTTGATATATATTCTAATGAAAGATTATCATTTGTCAAATTATTAAGGACTTACAAAAGTTTTTTTGCTTGGGATTACACTGATATTAAAACATATGATACTTCTGTTATTCAACACACTATTCCTATGATTTCAGATGAGAAACCAATACAACAAAAATTGAGGAAAATTCACCCGAATCTTGAAAATCAAATCAAAACAAAGTTGAATAAACTCTTAAAAGCAAAGATCATATTTACAGTTAGACATTCTATATGGTTTTCAAATTTGGTTCTTGTCAGGAATAAAAATGGTGACATTAGGATTTGTATCGATTTTAGAAATTTGGAAAAAGCATGTCAGAAAGACAATTTTCCATTACCAACCATGGAACAAGTGTTGTAAACAATAGTTGATTCTGAACTTATGTCTTATCTAGATGGATTTTAGGGATATAACCAAATCCTCGTACATGCAGATGACATATTAAGGACCACATTCAAGACTAAGTGGGGAACTTATGCCTATCAAAAGATGCCATTTGGGTTAATCAATGCAGCTGCCACTTTTCAAAGAGCCATGGACACAACTTTTAGAGTACTCATTAGCAAATCAGTGGTTATTTATCTAGATGATATTACGATCTTTTCTAGACAAGAAACCAATCATGCAAATGACCTAAAGCAAGTCTTTGAGTGATGTAAAAAGTATGGAATTTCATTAAACCCAAAGAATTCATATTTTGCTTTAGATTGAGGAAATTTTTTACGATTCATTGTGTCTAAGAGAGGTATCTATATTGATCCTGAAAGAATCAAAGAGATTAAAAGAATTCCTTTCCCTCATAACAAGAAAACTATGCAGTCGTTTCTTGGATAGATAAATTTTGTAAAAAGATTTGTCCCTGACTTTTCGCAAATAGTTTTACCTTTGCAAACCATGATTAAGAAAAAATCAGTCTTTAAGTGGGGACATAATGAAAGAGAAGAATATTATTTAATCAAACAATCCATTATCAATTCTGTATTTCTGACTACCCCCAATTTTCTCAATCATTTTACTTTATATACTTTCCCATCATATATATCTTATGTTGTTGTTCTGACACGACTTAAAGACCAACAAATTGAAGCACCGATATCATTTTTTTAGTTCAAATTTGCAAGGCACAAAACTAAATTATTCATTTGTTGAGAAACAAGCATTTGATGTCTTTAAAGCTATAAAGCATTTTAGGCCATTTCTCCTCAAAAATAACACCAAAATAACAGTTCCATTCTCTGTAGTGAGACAACTATTGATGCAAAGAGAATTAGGAGAGAAAAGGGCTAATTGGGTTACTTCTTTACAAGAATATGATGTAGAAATTAGACCTTATAAAATTTTTAGAGGTCAAGGTTTTTGCAGAATGCTAACAGGAGCATCCCGTTTATCATCAGAGGCGAATTCAGGTAATAATGTGCAAATATCAGAGGTAAACCTCAATGATGTGCAGTCTCAATACATTGATCTCAAGTTTTATTTGAAAAATGGATATGCCCCAACTCAACTCAGTTATTAAACAAAACGTGCTTTGAGATTAAAGGCCAAGCAATATGAAATAATCAATGACGTATTTTTTAGAAGAAACTTTGATTCTGTGTTATTAAGATGCTTAGAGAAAAATGAAGCAGAGAAAGTTTTGCAGGAACTCCATGATGGACCAGCTGGAGGAAATTTTGGAGGAAAGACAACAACACATAAAATCATGCATGCAGTTTACTATTGGCCTACACTTTTCAAAGATGCTCATGAATATGCAAGAAAATGAGAAGTTTGTCAAAGTGCATCCGGAAAACAAAGGAAACCAACTTTCCCATTACAGCCAGTTAATATTGAACAACCATTTGAACAATGGGGATTAGATATAGTCGATGAGATCATTCCTAACTCTTCCAAATAGCCTAAATATATTCTCACAGCTACATATTATTTTAATAAATGGGTGGAGGAAATTCCACTAAAGGTAGCCAACTATGAGAATATTATTGAGATCATTGATCAATTTATCATAACTAGGTTTGGTTTACCCACTACCTTAATGTTCAATAATGCATCTTATTTCTCAGGAGCTGCTATGATATAATTTGCAATAAAAATATGTTTTAAACTTAAGTATTCTACTAATTATTATCCGCAAGGAAATGGTTTAGTAGAATCCACAAATAAAAACCTTATTAGAATCATCAAACGAACTGTTGATCAAAACCAACGAAATTGGCACAAGTCATTAAAATTTGCTCTGTGGGCAGACCGAATAACTCAGAAGGCTTCCATTGGCACTTCTCGATTCAATATTGTTTATGGAAAAGAAGTTATTCTTCCTACCAATGTAGCTATTACTTCTCTACCTTAGTTCAATTTATTAATGAATCCCCTTCTTCTTCCTTGCAAGTAAGACAATTTCAAATTCTTAAGCTTGAAGAAGAAATAGAAAAAGATAAAATTACTCATGCACATAATCAGCATATAGTTAAAGCTTCATTTGATACAACTTCTGTCACTCTAAAAAAAATTCAAATTGGTAATCTTGTATTGAAATGGGACAAAGCACATGAGGAAAAAGGTAAACACACCAAATTTCAAAGACTGTGGCTAGGTCCATTTCAAATCATTGAATAAATAGGCCCATTAAAATTTTTATTGCAAGAACTATCAGGCAAAAGAGATTATTTGCATGTAAATGGGAAGATTTTAAAGAAATATTTTTCATAGGAGGTAACCCCTTCTATTCCCTGTATATTACTGTCTTTTCTTTTCCTTAGGAGAATAAAATTTGCATAGTATTGATTTTTGGCTTTTCAAGTAAACATCTCAGAAAATATTTTTGATTTATCGTTTATAGAAATAAGAATTTTTAACGAAACAATCGAAGGATTTGAATATCAAATAGATTATATTTTACTGAAAGCTACAATTTCACTGAAGTTATTCATTCTTTGATGAAATCTCATATTTATAAAGCATGGTTACTCTGTTATCAGGCAAGAAAATAATATTTAAACATAGTAAAGACTCTTTTACAGATGAGCAATCTTAAAACTCTAAAAATTATCATCTAGAATCCTCAAAAGGACCAATGATTAACCCCATCCGGGAAAATTATCAATTTTTAGAAATAAATTCAAAAATTATGCTAAAAATCTTAGAAGATAATAAGTCTCATCAAGAGCTTGTTTACCATGTTCATAGGGAAATAGTTGAACTTGTTGGACACCTAATCCTCTATGGGTAGGTGTGGAAGGCAAATGGACAAAGAGGAGTCTAAGTGACCTTGGAATGTGGAATCCAAGAGTCACACCATTGTATTATAAATATAAATCATATTAATGGTAATAACAACTCATGCTTATCTTCCCTATTCTTGTATGTTTACCATGCGTGTGTTTAACATGGTATCAGAGTTGCAGACATATTCTTGCCGTACTCTAAATTGATACATTATCCTTCCATCTAAGACACCATTCCTGCACGTAATAGTCAATTGAAGAGGCCCTAACATCTTTGAGGTCTGTCATTTCCAAATTTAGATCTAGCTCTCTAAATTTGTCAGATCTGCTATTTTGAGCAGTCCTGAAATTCCTGTCGTTATCTATTGGTATGGCTTAGCGTTTCCTATTCTAATATGGCGCGCTCCCCAGCTCTCACCACTTTTGGTTTCTTAGTTCCATAACGCATCCTCAATGCACTCTCTTCCCATTTCATTGCTTATATCGCTACAAATTTCCTGAACAACCATGTAGGAGTTGGGTAATTGATCTTGAATAGTGTCCAAATGAACTGTATGTTGTGGTAACCGTCATATCTCTCCTCCAGAATATCTCTGCGTCGAGCCTATGCGATTTGAGCGAGAAGGCAACGACCGTTCTCAGAAAGGTGGATTGCGGCTGCTTCCATTTGATCTCATCAAAGCTACTTCCATATACTCAGACATAAAGACGCATGAGCTCCTCGCTTATAGTTCTCTTGCCATTTAGAAGGCATATTTCGCACAGATAAAGGGACTTATTTCCTACGCCTTTTATAAGTCTGATGATGCGGTGTTGATTGTGGGATTGGCCACATGGGACAACGCTACCTCTGCCTTCGTTCCAAGACACCACACCTCTCAGCCTGTGAAACAGGTTGGTCAAATCATACACAGCCTCTAGACCATGTTTCCTCGACCTCCACTACGGTTCCCTCAACCTTCCTCCACCATAGATCTCACTTCCCATTGCGCAATATGATGTCTATGCTTGTGTAAATTATATTGTGCAACATGATGGTTCGTCATGTCTCTGGCTTTGTCCATCGACTCCAAATGTTGAGCAGTAAGTTATATGCTGAGTTAATTCATTTTTACATGAAAATTGGTTCATATTTTCTTTGAATGGTCTGGACATTGCTCTCTTTTTTATCTATTTGAACCATTCCCAGTCAAAGCCATCTTACCACCCGGTAATCCGTCATTTCTGCACCACTCTCTATGGAATTAAATCTTGTAAAGGATCTTATTTGTTTGAATGCTTTGGGGATCTCTCCAAGGTAGTGAAAATGTACACTATAAAATGTTCATTTTATTCCGATTGGGTATACTATCAAATACTAGGCGTGCAATATTCATATTTCCTCAAACACAGTACATGTCCACAAGTCTGTTGACAAGATAGCGGGTTGTCCTAGTTCTGAACATGTGAGCATGAAATTTCCTCAGAGCTTGCACATTATTAATTGCTCCCAATAGATAAACATACATATTTGAACCCTCTGCAATATTGAGTTTTTTCACTGCGTACTGCAGCAATTTGTTTCTCTTTCTGGACACAATTTTGGCTTGCGATTTTCCCTTTGGTATTATTTTGGGTTTTTTTGCAGAAGAAACTACACAAGTGTTGTCATAGATCACTGCAACATCATAGTTCATGGCAAATGAGTGGTTGTCATTACAAAATCTATAAAAAGTATGGTGCCCGTGGAAAGGAGAGGAGTGTGAAATTGAAGTTCGCCAAAATGATTCCAATGGACCAATTTAAAACTGCACAATAATCCAATCGAGTACTCTCACTTCTAATTCCATTTCTTCAAATATTATAAGAGCCACCTCACAAAGTTTAGAATCTTGGTACAATTTTTCCGCATTCAAATTTGGGGAATATTTTGTTAGTCCTTGAATATCTCAATTTTCCATATTCTTTCTGTATATGATTTCCACAAGAATTCTCCATTAAAAGAGAGAGAATTTGGAACCATTTGTTTACAATCCCTTTTCTAAAATTCTAAGTCAGTTCTATTTTCTGAGTTGGGTCCTCCATAATTTGAGTAGCAGAGTTTGTCCTTTGGGAATTCCATAGTTGGAAGTTCAAGAAAGATTAAAAGGTGTTTGAAGTCACTTGTTTTATTTTGAAATTAAGTTGAATGGCATTGTAAACGGGTGCATTATTGGTTGAATCCGACACCCTTTATTTCTTGAGCTTGAGTTGTTTGGAAAATGGCCAAATTTTATGAAGCATTACATTCCTTGGAAAATTCGATACAATCTATTGTTGATGATACAATCTGAATCAGTAAAGACACTCTCTTTGACATTAAGACTTTCCTGCATCATGCACAAGAGAAGATTTATTTTTTACAGCTCGAATATATGCTTCAACAAGAAGAATTATAGCAGTGGATTCATCATTCTGAACTTGTTTCTGTTCAGAAAATTGAAATAGACTCCTATAAGCAGCAATTCAATAATGTTGCAGTCGATTCACATTCAGTGCCTAGTTCAAAAGTAGATTTATATGCAGATGCAGATGTTCACACTTCACTTCCCAAGCCCATCATCAGACCTTGGGAAGAGCTTGTCCACAACAAGCACATAACAGGTCTTGGATATGACAAGGAATTGTCCTTTCATATTCTGGAATACTCCAGGCCCATTCAATTTTAGAGTAATGGATTTCTTCATGACATTTCACCTTCAGCTGTTCCAGATACTGCTCCTCTTCCACAACAAAAACAACATATTTTAAAATTCCAACACTATGATCGAGTTGGCCATATGAAAGATTATTGTTTCGATCTTCACCCATGCAAGCACTGTGGTCGAAACACCCATTCTTTGGATAGATGCTTCAGAAACAAGCCTCCTGCAAGAACAAAGATTCATCTTGGATGGATCGCTTCTTAGCAATGGGCATAAAAAACCAAGAATATGTTTAAGTCGTATGTTAGAACTTGTTCTATAATATTGAACAATCTTGCATTTGAGTTTTCGCCATCATCTCACCTTGTACCTGATAGGGGGAGAAATGGTGGTCATCTACAAGCTTCGAAGCCACATCAAGTGATCCTGAGCCACAATCTCTCATTCCATATTCAGATTTGTAGCCAGAGACGCAATAGTTCAAGCGAGCCTGAGCCACAACTTTCCATTCTAGATTCAGAGTTGTATCTAGAGACACTGATGCCCATGAGTGTTCCTTTGGTTGGTGGACAACCTTAAACCATCTATGTGAGGTTTATATTCTTCCTCTTCAAAGAATTCAGAGCACTTCCTCTAGCAGAAGACTTCCGCTTCTTGCCAGCTTTGGTAGAGTTCCGGGAAATGCATTAAGAATTCTAGTGTTGGTGGTCATCCTTAAACCATTGCAGGTTGTAGACCTCCTTCCTTCTAGGTTGAAGGTCTCCCTCTTCAAATATGAGGGACAATACCTTTTGTAAAAGCCCTCAACTTCTTGCCAGATTTTGAAGAGTTCCGGGAACTACACTAAGTGTTCCAGTGTTGGTCGTTATCCTTAAACCACCTATTTATGCCAACATTTTAGAGAGTTGATTCAACCTAAGTGCTGCTATGCACACTTTGCAAATTTGTATTACAACTCCCTTCTTGGACTCACACATACCCATTCGGATTAAGGGGCGGAATGTTGGACACCTAATCCTCTATGGGTAGGTGTGGAAGACGAATGGACAAAGAGGATTACAAGTTACCTTGGAATGTGGAATCCAAGAGTCACACCATTATATTATAAATATACATCATATTAATGGTAATAGAAACTCATGCTTATCTTCCCTATTCTTGTATGTTTACCATGTGTGTGTTTAACAAAACTGAAATTACCAATACTGCCTACAAAAACAGGGTAATGACTTGAGATTATATCAAAAGGAAAAGGGATCTCATCAAGAGCCAACTTGATCAGTTTAATTAAAACCAATGAATGCCATTGACAATATTTGGTTATCAAGCCAAGACAATGGCTTTTAAGTAATTAAAAAATACAATAGAAAATATCTAGAGAAAAGAAAACAAGTTCCGAAAGAGATCAAGTATATAAAATTGAACTTATTATTGAAAATTATAAAAGTCATTGAATGGGAAAATGAATCATTGATGGGTAAAATATAACCCTACCAAAAGCTTAAATTGCCTATTGGATTAGATGCTCTACCTGTGATAAAAGAGTATATATTTATAAAGCTAATCTGAAAGAACCACCTGCTTCATATTTTTGAAATTAGTAAAGACTGATATAGATATTCACACTTTTATTTTTAAAAGAGGAATTCTTATTAATTATAATTAAGATAGATTTTATTGTTTAGTAAGATGTTATTTATTGAAATTCATTCCTGCAACTATTTTATTTCAATTTTTTTTTTAGAAATTTCAAAAAACTAATCAGAGATAGCTGGTTCTCCCAAGTGAATCGCCAATTATTGTACTATACAACACCCCCATTTACTTTCAATAAATGGGGACCCTTTAAGAATAAATAGAAATTTATGAGCTTGATTTTATCTTAGCATAAGTCTAAAACATTAGGAAATAAAGTTTTTCCCTTTCCACTTTGATTTTAAAAAGCGCTCATCACAAATCACATAACTTACAAGCCGAATAAGTTAAAACATATATAAGTGCTGTGAACTGTGATATGCGCTACAAAATTTTTTGAGTCATATAGAATTCATGTTTCAAATGCTTTAAACACCCCTTTAAAAAGGAATCACATCGCACCTTTTAAAAAATCAACTTATGGCAATTCAGTAAAGATTTTGATGGACCAGACCCAACGAATCAATAAAGCAACAATTATAAAACTCTAAAGATAAGATAAAGTGCATTAGCATGATTCCTTAGCAAACTTCGCATTTTTCAATGAATAACCAAATGGAAATTTTATTACCGCATGAAAATTGCGATTTGTGATTTGCGCAGATCACATTTCGTGAAATTCATCAGTGACGAAAAACATAACTAATGGTAACGGGTTAGAGTTTTGATATGAAATATTGATACTTATTACTCAAGTGCACGAAATGATTCATATATAATCAACTGGATATAAGATCTAACATATTAAATTGATATATTAGACATATTACGTAAAGGTGTGTAAGAGATTTGATAGGAAGAATTATGTGTGATTAACGACATTTAATGGGAGTAAGGTTCGAAAGATTGATATCTACTTCGAGCATGTTTTGAATAATTGAGCACTAGATTTTTTATTATATTTTTTTAGCTCTATCCTTCTCTCCATTCATCTTAGATCTAAGTTTACTCTGTTCACTTGAATTTAGAAAACCGCCTAATGGTGTAAAGATAACTGGAATGACAAAGAAAGGGCATGAAATTGCCCAAACATCAGTTGTTGAAGACTCATAGATGTCTCCATTGTTCTCAGATATGACCTACAACAAACATTGCAGTAGTTCCTCATGGGAAGCAATGTACCAACTCTTAGAGGATGAACAACCAAGGGTAATAGTCAAAATAGGTACACAAGATGGGTAAATTTCCTCGAACCCATCCTACTTCAACGTTGCATGCTCATTTCTTCACAAAGTAACAATGAGGCTGAAGATTCTCCCCTACACATATATGGTAAGGTGGGCAATTAACCACCTTAACATAGCAGATAGGACATTTAAGAATTCAAATTTGGAGAATATTAGTTCATTCACTGTAGAAGATTTTAGGACAATGTACCACTTACCCATGACACAGCAGAATTATGACAAAGCTTTTGTCCAAAGCTTTTGTCCAAAGCTTTACAAAGAAACATACAAACCTGATGAAAGTTATAAAGGGATGGAAGATGACCAAGGCAAGCTGAAACATGAAAAACTCGGTATGTACCCGATAGCACAATTACCCTCCCCTTATTTCTATGCTGCTGGAATGTTATGTAGATTGTTTGCAAAGCCAAATACTACTAGGTTTTCCGTAGACTGGGTCTCGTTAATTGTGTGAGGATATTCTGATACATAGGAAATAGTTAAGAATAACTTAGTCTAGTGTAGAGTTAGGTAAATTTTGTTTCTTTACTATGTACATTTGTAACTTATAATCTTATGGTCACGATTTGTAGTGATCCGACGGTTCACTCTCTCCTCGATATTAACAACACTTGATCTGTGGCTTAACACTTGATTGGTCCATGATCTCTATTTAAAGAGCATGGAGGGTCATTTTTCCAGTAACATTTTATGGGAGAAACATATGTAACTTTTATTTTTATATTAATAAATTGCCTCAAGTGGCCACGTTGGCTCAGGTCGTGGACTGTTTCCCTCTTCGAGGGTTTTAACCACGTGATAATACTAGTGTACTGATTTATGATTTTTTTGTGAGTGGTGACCTTTGGTTTTTGATCTAAGTAACTTACCCTGTAAATTCCTACATGGTATCGGAGCTATTTTGAGGGTCGCATCCGTTGTTGATCCAAATCCAAAGCCGGTTTTACTGCATGCGACTGTCGTTTTCTAGATCTACTATTTCTGAACATTTTCGGGCTTGGAGAACTGCTCTGTTATGTCTGTTAGAGTGAATAACACCTGTCATTTCATGCGAGAATGTTTCTGGTTGCCCAAGTTATGTCAGTTTATAACTAGAGGTATAAATTATTTGTTTTGCAGATATATTTGTTAATAGTTCTGCTTATTTCAATTCCCTCAGTTTATTTCGGTTTTTAGGTTTTATTTATTTGTTGGATCTATACCCTCTTTTCTGTGTATGCTCGTTGCTCTGCGTTGTGTGTGATCTCGGAAAATCAGAAATAGGAGTAAGGATTTTTTTTTGCTATGTCTGCTCTTTCCCCGCATCTTTGTGCGATCTCGGGAAATCATAAATAGTGAAAAAATAGATAGTTGCCAGTAAGGCTAACCGAAAATATAACGTTCTACCGTAAGGCTTGCATTTCATTTGTTTTTTGCTTGGTTTTTTGTGTTTTTTGTGCAGGAAAAATCACGCACACCGAAGACTAAAAAAAAAAAAAAACCCTTCCTCCTTTCAAACAATTACAGAATCCTTTTACTATCTCACATGGTGAGAAGTTAATTTATGAGAATAGAGGTCTTGGGTTCAAGTCTCTTTCTCAAGCTTCTTTTGTAAAAAAAAATATTGTTAAAGGGGAGAGATTTTTTTTTAAAGTTGAACTTCATCATCAAATTCCAAATCGTTCCCGTAACTATTCAGCATCTACAACTCAATTTTTTAAAAAAGGCATAACTTCTTCATCCAGAAGTTCGAGCCGTTTTTTTTAATTAGCCTAATTTTTTGAGATCTTTCCATTGGAGCAGTTAGTTTTAGCTTTTTTCAGCTTCAGTTTAAAAAAAAATGGAAAGTGCATGCTCGATTATTCTTAATAGCACCAATTATTTCCAATGGCTACCTCACATGGTAGATATAATTAGAAGTAAATGGCTTTATAGAATAGCCAGAGGACAAGAAACTAAACCTTCTGATGATGATAAAGTCGCTAAATGGGAAAATAAACAAGATCAAGCACAAGGGTTGATAGGAATTTCCATTGCTCAATATCTTCAATTTCAT
This sequence comes from Pinus albicaulis, assembly GCA_034641835.2. NCBI lineage: Eukaryota > Viridiplantae > Streptophyta > Pinopsida > Pinales > Pinaceae > Pinus > Pinus albicaulis. Next base: position 1,622,999,303 of record CM076581.1, read on the forward strand.
ATCCTTGACATTGACACCCCTGATAAAGCCCTGGAAAAGATAAATACTGTCTTTGGCATTCAAAATCAAATCAGGGCTCACTAGCTTGAAAATGAGTTTCTTACTTTTGACCCCAATAATTTCTCCTCTATTGAAGATTTTTTGTCCAAATTCAAGACCCTTAGTCTTCTTTTAGAAGGTTGTAAGGTAAAAAAGGAAGATGGTAGCCTCATTTATTGCATTCTTGCTAAGCTTGGCCCTGCATACTCTGTATTTGTTTCCACCTTCCATTCCACTAGAGAAGCCATCATTTCTTTAGGAACCACCTACAAGAACCCCTCTTTTGATGCCTTTTGCGATTCTTTGATAAGAGAACAAGAAAAACTCTTACACCTTGGTCTTATCACTTCTCAAAATGCTTCTAAGAAAGCTTTAGTAACCCAACAACAATCATATCAAAAGAATCCCAAGAAGTAGTATCCTAAAAAGTATGGTCTAAAACCTAACAATGGTCCTAAGCAATTTCAGCCGCAAACTGAAAAAGCAACTCACCAAAATGATAAGGCAAATAAAAAAAAATGGAATAAGACAGATAGACATTTCAAATTTTGTAATCATGATGGCCATATAGAGTCCAAATTTTTTAAGAAAATGGAAGCCTTAGAAGCAGCAATGAAGAAGCACAACATCAATTTGGAGCACTCTTCACCTTCATTTTCAGGAATGGCACTTTCTGCTTGTGGTTGTCAAGCATCAAGATCTGGTTATACATTAAATGTATCTTCTTCTTCTCATTCTCATGAGTGGCTCATTGATTTTGGAGCTTCTTACCACATGGCCAAAAATAAATCCATGTTTTCTTCTTTAAATGATTGTAACACCAACCATATTTATGTTGGTGATGATAGATCTCTTAGTGTTGTAGGATCTGGAACCATTCATCTAGATAATGGTTAGTTTAATGATGTACTATGTGTTCCTACCTTGTCATGCAACCTTCTATATGTTTATCAGATAACTCATTCAGGTGAAGGGAAAATAGTAGAATTCTCACCTCATTATGTTGTAATCAAGGACCTCAAAGATCCTAGAAATGTTTTAGCTACTGGAATTGCTAATGATTCCACAAGGTTTTATAAGTTTGACAACTTTGGGTCATCATGTATTCCCTCCATTTTTCCTACTCATAATGATGACGTGAGAAAACTTTGGCATGAGCGATTTGGTCACTTAAAGTATCGCTCTCTTAAAACTCTATGTAAGGAAAATATGGTGATGGGTCTTCCTATGGTATCTTGCCGATATGGTGTTTGCTCTGGATGTGTACTCGGAAAACATCATTAGGATAGTTTTCACAAACATGCCTCTTGGCATGCTTCAGCCCCTTTGCAGCTTGTGCACAGTGATTTATGTGGTCCAATTCCTGTTGTTTCTTTCTCTGGTTGCAAGTACTTCTTAACTTTCATTGATGATTTTTCCAGACGCACTTGGGTATACTTCTTAAAACTCAAGAGTGAAGTTTTTAACATGTTCTTGGCCTTTAAGGCTTTTGTTGAGAAACAATTTGGACATCAAATTCTTAGGTTCAGATTAGACAATGGAGGATAATATGTTAACAACAAATTTATCAACTTTTGCACTGAGCATGGCATTCAATTGAAACATACCGTTCCATATACTCCACAAAAAAATGGTGTAGCTGAAAGGAAGAATCACACCATAAAAGAAATGGCTAATTGTATGCTTCAATCTAAAGGACTTAGTCTCAATTTTTGGGTAGAAGCCATTAACTGTGCAAATTAAATAGTAAATCGCACTCCTATTAAGGTTTTAAAGAATATAACTCTAGAAGAAGCTTGGAGCTCAATCAAACCAGATGTAAGTCACTTTTGTGTTTTTGGAAGTGATGCTTGGGCCCATATTCTGGATGCGAAACATAAAGCTTAGAACCTAAGAGTGAAAAATGATTTTTTTTTGGATATTTTGAAGATGTCAAAGGATATAGACTTCTTCAACGAAAATCCAAAAATATAATCATTAGAAGAGATGTAAAATTTGATGAAAATATATCGGCCTGCGAGCTTAGTTCAGCGGGTGTGCCACCTTTTGCCTGCAAGCCTGATTCAGCATATGTTCCACCTCTCTCTCTCTCTTCTATTTTTAATAGCATTCCTTCTAGTTTAGATGATGAAATCGAGGATGAAAATCCTCCTCCACCTCTTGAAGTTATACCTTTTACTCCACAACTTCCAGGATGGGTCCGCTCTACTCGAGATGCAGCATGTTCTCTTGCGGGTGATGTTGAGCCTTAGAATTGCCTTCTCTTTTCCAAACCTTCACTTAATTTCATCATTATTTTATCACTTCATAAGCCTAAAATCAATGAAGAATGATTAGGATTGCTTAAAGGTTACATGAAATTGATTAACATATTGTATTTTCATGATTTTTGCTATTTTAACAATTTTCTGCAAAATAGCTACAGAATACAGGCATTCCGTGGCTAATCATGCATTCCGTAGCTGATCCCGCATTCCGCAGCTGTTTTACAGTTTGAGTGGGTTACAGGTGTCGTCTCAAAGAAAGGCGCATATGGGAAAATTCCAGACTTCATCCACATCATTCCTTGCTCCCTACAAAGCCTGAGCACAATTCTACATGTGGTTATGCACGTGGGAAACCAAAACCAAGAGGTAAAGTTCTACCGGGACACAAACTCTACAACTGTCTGCAGCAAAGTACGCAACCTCCAATAAGAGTTTTAATTCGATTAGAAGTGGGAAATACACTTATCCTTGTTTTTCTCATAGAGTAGTTATGTAATTTCATTGTAAAAATAACTCGAGAGACCAAGATGCAGTTAGTTGGTGGTTGTTTGGTTGTTAAGCTGTCTAAGACTGTAATACGCTATTTTTGAAGATTTTCTCCTTTAATGAAAAAAGCATCATTCTGCTGCATGAACTGAGTCAATTTTGAGTTAGATTGCATGCTACCAGGCAGTGGAGGGCCCCTACCTCCTGTGTAGCTCTGTTTTTATAATTTAGATAAGTATTTTAGCTCTGTTTTCACAGTTTAGATGAGTATTTACTTTCAGTCTTATGTTTATGTTTCAATTGCATTGAGTTATACAACCAGAATTGTTCTAATAAACTTTTCCAACACATTATTCATGATGAACAAGATGGACTGTGTAATTTCATAGAGTAATGGCATGTCAATTTCAATAGAATACTTCGGAGGTAGAATGCATGTGGTTCAGTTTTGTCCTTTCTTTTCAAGTATGATAATGGCTCTTTAGTTTAATACTGTTCATGGTAGATTAATAGCATCTTAGTTTAGTTTTAACTCATTGCTTTAACACTTCAAGTTTAGCTGTTGTCCATTGTAGTTTACTTTGCCTTAGTTGATAAATTCAATCTCACGGGCTTAATTATTTACAAAACTTCTTTTGTTCAAAATTCATACTCATACACAATTATCTGGACAAAAGACAGTATTATTATAAGGTCTGGAGTATTTTGCAGCTTCTTTATCATTTCACAAACAAGCCTCTTTCTCAAAGACTATTTTTGAAAGGAAATCTATAACTTTTGAGAAAGGTTTAATGGTGTTAAATTGAGTTTCAAAACAGAAGTAGAAACTAGTTTAGAGTAGAAAATTTACCTTGTTACAAATATTCTTTTCCACATATTTTCCAATAAATCTTTATTCATGGATAAAGATGTTGTACATTGTAAGTTATCTGTTTGATTAGTGATTTAGGAGAAAACTTCATTTACACTTAGCTTGTTCATTTCTCATGTTCATTTCAATTTCATGTTGTGAGTTTACAATAGAGTCATTATCAAGCTTTGTATTTATTGGTTGCTAGTCATAGTTAGACTCTGTTTTGTTTCAGCATTTGCATTTGTTTACCATCATAGTTTAGTCTTCACTCTGTTTTGACCAATAGTTTCCTTTCATTTAGTACTTAGTTCTTTTCCTTTTCAAAATAAAACTATAAAACCAAAAACATCATAGAACACTAAACACAACGAAGTAGGAAGAGGTTACTTAGGCACATATGGTGCACTTCACTTCAGCAGTTTACCAACCCTGGTTGACAATTAAATGAACTCAATTTAGGAGACTAGGTTGAGCACAAACATTTTGGCGCCGTTGCCGGGGAAGTGTAACTAGGTATCCTGATTTCCTACATCCACAAAAACAAAAACAAAAACTTCAATCACCTACCACACCCACTATATCATGTGGTGCGGTAAGAGCCACACATCCACATCATGAATTCATATTTTTGCAGGTAGAAGAAGAGGTGATAAAGCAGGTTGAAGAAATGGATGGAGATGATGACAATGAGGAAGATCCTTTTGGATTTCCTATTCAAGAAACTAATATCAACATTCAAATGAAGAACATCCATCCATCTGTACTTCCTAATTTCAAAGGTATGAGATCAGAAGACCCGGAAACTTTTCTTTTTGAATTTGAAATAATTTGTAGATCTTATGGCTATTCATTGCACATTCAAAAATTAAATTTGTTTTTGGCAACATTGAAGGATAGAGCTCTTAGATGGTTCATGACTTTAGGAACAAATTCTATAAGGACATGGATGATATGAAAAGAGTATTTTTGGAAAAATATAAAGGTTATTGCATGCACCATGACCTTAGAAATGAAGTCTTTAATATGAACCAAAAAGAGGATGAAAGCCTAGAAGATTTAGTAGAGAGATTTACTTATAATATCAAAAGATCTAAATTGCATAATTTAGGATCAGATGCATTAAAAACTCTCCTACTAAATGCTATAAAGGATGAATGGATTGATCTTCTTAATATTGTGGGAAAAGGAGATGTCTATCAATTACCATTTCAAGAAATTTGTGAACTATGCAAGAACATATCAAGAGGAAAAGCAAAGTGTGTAAGATCCCCTCAAGATCCATTTATGGCAAGAGTAAGTAAGTCAGCATCAAGATTGGTAAGTCAAACTGAACCTAACAATTTGCTAAACATTTTTGGTAATTTAAATGAACAAAGTGACATGCTAAGAATGCAAAACAAGCAAAAAGTTTCTTCATTTATATTTTTCCCTAAATGTAGAAAGAAACATGCTTTGCATGAATGTCCACTTGATAACATTAAAATGTGTAAAATTTGTGCAGGATCACATACTACTGAATATTTCCCATCATTACCAGGGTTGAAGGCAATTTACCAGAAGGATAATGGAGCAAATCAAGAACAAGAGAAACTTTGTCATGTAGCTCCAAGAGGACTATGGCAGCCTCATCAACCTAATATGATGCAATATCCTTATGCACAGTTTCAAGGTTATGCACAACAACCTCAAGGTAATTGGAGAACACCCTTGCCTTGGAAATCTTGGCCATCTCAATCCCAACCTCAAAACCAACTTTGGAAACCTTGGCCATCTCAATTCCAACCTCAAAACCAATCTTGGCAACAAAGTTGGCAAAGGCCATACAAAGGAAATCCACTTTCTCCTCAATCTTTTCCTCTCTATCCTCAATACCATGATCAATGTTATCCATACCATTTGTCTCCACCACAACATCAAAATCACCCTCATTTTACCTCAATTCAACCTTTTCCATTACCATCCACACAAACACCCCAAATATTCCCCACTCCACTACCTCCACAACCATTTCATATCCCCAACAATAAAACACCTCAATCAACTTACAATTCTGAGGTATTGCAAAATGATTCACCAGCTGTCATTGAAGAACAACAAACAGAAGAAGAAGACTCAGATAAGGTCCAAGAATCGGGGATGTCTATTGATAAAGAGGAGATATTGGAACCAGAGATTGAAAAGTCTCATGCATGCCTATCACTAGATTCTATGAATGAAGATCATATCTCCGAAGACTTGCATTTCATGATAGAGGAAAGACAAGGAAGACAAGATTACATTGAATCTTGGTTCAATTCAGTCTTTGGATTCCAATGCTCAATTATTCAATATCTTTTGAGATCATCTAAATCAAGACAATTGGCATCTCATATACAGGTATATATCAAAGAGTGTCTTTCAAACCTGCATATGAGTTTATCTATCATCTTGTTACAGACATGGTTCCATTGGAAGTAATCATATACTTGAACAAGATTTTTTTTTTCAAGTAGAGTAGGACATTAAAAAAAAAAAAAAAAAAGAGTAAAGAGAAAAATAAGTCCTATTGTGAAAACCAGCTTGCTGGCGCAATTGGACATGAGCTTTGTTTGAAAACCAGGCAACTGGCGGGCAAAGTTCACAATAAGTTCTGCAATTTCATGATGGTTTCAATCTTTCATGGTTCTTCAAATCATTCTTGGTTTTATGCTCGAGTTGGATGATGTGGAATTCCTTAAGGTCCACCTTCCAATAGATCTTGTCCCATCGACCTCAACACTTTATCTAGGATCAAGATTAGAGATTATTTGAAGTGCCTTGGAGCTTGTATTCATCAATGGCAAGCCTCCTCGTTGATAACAATGGGAATACAACAATGTCTCTTGATTGTCAAATCTTGCAGGTGACTCGACTTCGACACATTCATTCGTCCCTGTCAAGATGCACTGAGGTACCTTGACACTCATTTACATTATTGGTGAGTTGTCTTGCATTGGTTAACGATTTTCATTATTGATCGGTAATCCAATGATTTCTTCCCATGCTCGACTTCGACACATTTATTCGCATGGTAAGAATTGTACCATGAATGTTGGCTTTGATGAAGACTAATAGTTTTATGGAATCAACAACAACTTGCAGCAATACATTTTATTATTTTCTTGTAGCAGCATGTTCATCTTCTTGTCAATTCAACCACAGCTATGGAAAATGGCATTTTCTGCAGCTATTGCTGAAGCAACCTGTTTTCGTCTTTTTGCAACTTTTTCCAGAAGGCAATTTTGGCGCAAATATTGCAAGAGATTGGAGCAGAAATAAAAAATTCTGAGCTTCTGGGTTTTCTCAGAATATGATAAATTGAGTATAGCACGGAAAAAATTTGAAAAAAAACAATTTTCAAGGGCATTTCAGAAGGGTTTTTTAGGCAGATTTTCATTTTTCAGCATTATGGACAAAATAGGACAGATTTGAGTATTTTTGCACAGCAGCATATTTTCTTCATCAAAATGAAATTCTGAAAGCATGTGGCAGTGGAGAAGGTAAAAATACACAGTTTCCCTTTGGAATCACTCAATTTGGCCTTAAAATGAATCCTTGGCGTACTCTTTTGTTGCAACATTGGACAAAATGAAGGGTGAAACAGGGCAGAAATTGATTTTGTCATAACTTTCAAACCGTGCATCCGTTGGTCCTGAAATTTTTATGGTAAATGCATTGAGGTAGGGTGAATAAACACATAAAATTTTAGAAAATTTCAGTGTGTATTTTTCAAGAAATTGGCCACTTTCACCTACAGCCATTCCTCATCTTCCGGGAGATCCGTGTAACCAATGGCAGAAATTTTTCGTCGGAAAATGCATAATAATATTGGTGACAACCTCAGAAAATTTCGGGGAAGTCTGATGTACCATTTGAGAGAAATTCCAAAATTCATTTCATTCTACAATTCCACTCCATCTCACTCCATTTTCACTCCATCTCATGCCATTTTCATTTCATTTCACAAGTCCATTCCACTTTCACTCCATCTCACGCCATATTCATTTCATTTCACAAGTCCTATTCCACTTTCACTCCATCACATTTCACATCCATCTTCCATATTCATACTTCATTTCTTTTTATAGATTGCATGTTGCAGCCACATCTTATTCAGCAGTTTTGACATAATTGTACAGCCTACAAAGAGATGATGATTACAGGAAATTGAAGGATTCTGTTTTGAAGACCAACATGCTCAAAGAGGACCAAAGGAACAACATCAAGCACAGTAATTAACAAGGTCAAAATTCTGAGGTAAATTGTGAAAATTATTTTAATAGCAAAAAGTCAAAACATGAAATAGATACAATGTGTATAATCATATGTTTCCTAAAACAACCTATCATTCGAATTGAATAGCCATATCCCTTATCCAACATTCCATATTTCACCACAAGGTCATCATAAACCCTCCATCAGATCCATAGCCACTTCATTTTCCCCTATAGCTTAATTGCCTCCATCCATTCACTTCCATTACACTTTGCAGCCAATCCATCTCTAAGTGCAGAAAGGTAATTCTAAGGGTGAAGCATCATTCTTCAACTAATCCATCTTCAGACACAGAGATACAGTTTCAAAATAAAGTATTAGACTCTGTAGTCAATCTAGCTTCAAGCATAGAAAAGTAATTATGAAAGGAAGATAATCTGCACAAAGGAGGAATGTGGCTAATTGTCAGGACACAATCAGTTGAAGTCAAGTATTTGGAAGGATATCCACAAGTCAAGGAGCTACTACAATAAGAAGGGAGGCTAAATTTTATAGAGAAATTTGATGGCTTCCATAAGGAGATTACAAAATCTTTTGTCAAATCTTTTGATGGAGCAGAAGAAGAGAAACTGACATGGATATTGAAAATAAACTTGACACTCCACTACAAAAGGAAGATGAAGAACTAATCTCTGAAAAATTAACAGAGATTAGAAAATAGATTAGGGCCAAAAGACGCAGAAAGATAAGGTTGGATGTTCTAACAGAGGTTTCAAAGCACATGGAATAAGTTTTGATGAAATTGCATGAGGACATGCAATAGTCTTGCAGTGGGGGTATGTTGAGCCTTAGAATTGCCTTCTCTTTTACAAACCTTCACTTCATTTCAACATTATTTTATCACTTCATAAGCCTAAAATCAATGAAGAATGATTAGGATTGCTTAAAGGTTACATGAAATTGATTAACATATTGTATTTTCATGATTTTTTCTATTTTAACAATTTTCTACAAAATAGCTACAGAATACAGGCATTCCGTAGCTGATCGCGCATTCCGTAGCTGATCCCGCATTCCGCAGCTGTTTTACAGTTTGAGTGGGTTACAGGTGTCGTCTCAAAGAAAGGCGCATATGGGCAGATTCCTTACCTCATCCACATCATTCGTTGCTCTCCACAAAGTCTGAGCAAAAATATCTAAGTGGTTATGCACGTGGGACACCCAAACTAAGAGGCAGTCTCCTATTAAAACACGGATTCTACAGGTGTCCGCAATGAAGAACGAGGCTGTCAATAAGAGTTTCAATTTGATTAGAAGTAGAAAGACACTTATCCCTTTATTTTCTCCAGTTCTGTTATGTAAATTTGCTATTAATATGCTTGGGGAACCGAGAGAAGGAGGTTAGATCTTGGTTAGAATTTGGCTTTTGCTGCTAACCGTGAATACTCTGTTTTAAGCATTTTTCTCCTTTAATGAAAGAAGCAGTATTCCTTTGAATGCATTGAGTCGATCTTGAGTTAGATTACGTGCTACCAGGTGGTGGAGGGCCCCTGCCTCCTATGCAGCTCTGTTTTCTTTAATTTAGATAAGTAACTCTCGTTTTATTCTTAGCTTAGTTAATTTTCTGAATTCTGTGTTTTTATGTTCATTTGTATTGAATTCTATAGTTTAGTCTCATTCTAATGAATTCTTCCAAAATATCTGTAATGATGAATGGAATTAATTGTGGTATTTTAGGAGTTTAATTGTGTTTTCATTTCAAACTGTGTGTTTTCTGTCAATCTGCATTAGATATTACAACCAGACTTGTTTTCTTAAGCTATTCCAAAACAGCACTATGTTAAGCAAGATAAGGCTATAATATGCAATAGATTAGTTGCACTAAGGTTTAATACTCCGGAGGTAGAATGCATGTGGTTCAGATTTGTCTTTTCTTTTCAAGTATGATAATGGCTCTTTAGTTTAATACTGTTCATTGTAGATTAATAGCATCTTAGTTTAGTTTTAACTCATTGCTTTAACACTTCAAGTTTAGCTGTTGTCCATTGTAGCTTACTTTGTCTTAGTTGATAAATTCAATCTCACGGGCTTAATTATTTACAAAACTTCTTTTGTTCAAAATTCATACTCATACACAATTATCTGGACAAAAGATAGTATTATTATAAGGTCTAGAGTATTTTGCAGCTTCTTTATCATTTCACAAACAAGCCTCTTTCTCAAAGACTATTTTTGAAAGGAAATCTATAACTTTTGAGAAAGGTTTAATGGTGTTAAATTGAGTTGCAAAACAGAAGTAGAAACTAGTTTAGAGTAGAAACTTTACCTTGTTACAAATATTCTTTTCCACATATTTTCCAATAAATCTGTATTCATGGATAAAGATGTTGTACATTGTAAGTTATCTGTTTGATTAGTGATTTAGGAGAAAACTTCATTTACACTTAGCTTGTTCATTTCTCATGTTCATTTCAATTTCATGTTGTGAGTTTACAATAGAGTCATTATCAAGCTTTGTATTTATTGGTTGCTAGTCATAGTTAGACTCTGTTTTGTTTCAGCATTTGCATTTGTTTACCATCATAGTTTAGTCTTCACTCTGTTTTCACCAATAGTTTCCTTTCATTTAGCACTTAGTTCTTTTCCTTTTCAAAATAAAACCATAAAACCAAAAACATCATAAAACACTAAACACAACGAAGTAGGAAGAGGTTACTTAGGCACATATGGTGCACTTCACTTCAGCAGTTTACCAACCCTGGTTGAAAATTAAATGAACTCAATTTAGGAGACTAGGTTGAGCACAAACAGGTGACTCTGCAGATCGACGACGTACACGTTCTCAATTCGAAAGAGCCTCTTCCTTATTGGCTCAAGTTCCAGAAAATCCTAATCCATAAACCTTTGAAGAAGCCTTCGGTCATCCAGATTGGGATGAAGCTATGAATGAAGAATATCGTTCCTTATTGGCAAACGATACTTGAGATCTTGTTCCTCTCCCAAAAGGAAGAAAAATTGTTAGATGCAATTGGGTTTATAAAACCAAGTTTGGACCAGATGAAAAAGTGGATAGACATAAATGTCATCTTGTTGCTAAAGGATTTTCACAAGTTGAAGGCATTGACTATTCTGAAACCTTCTCCCCTGTTGCCAAAATGAATTCTATTCACCTTGTGCTTTCCGTTGTTGCCTCCTTTAAATGGGAAGTCCATCAGATGGATGTTAAATCCGCCTTCTTACATGGAGATTTGCATGAATAAATATACATGGAACAACCCCCTGGCTTTATCCAAAACAACTCCAGCCTTTTTTGTCACCTTAGGAAGTCTCTCTATGGTCTCAAATAAGCTCCTCGGGCTTGGTATGCCAAAATGGATAGATTTCTATTAGATAATGTCTTTTCTAGGTGTCATTCTGACAACCGTCTACACCAAGAAAGTGGGTAAGTCCTTCACCATCCTTGTTCTTTATGTTGATGATCTTATCCTTACTGGTAGTGATCCCAACCATATAAACCATGTGAAGTCTAGCCTCAAAAAGAAGTTTGAAATGACAAACTTAGGACACTTACATTATTTCCTTGGTCTTCAAGTCTTGCAATCCGAACAAGGCATTACCCTCTCTCAATCCAAGTATGCATGTGATCTTCTACACCACTTTCACATGGAAGTCTGTAAGCTAACCCCTTCTCCCTTTCAGTCTGGAGTCAAGCTTTCAGTCACTTGTACTACCCCTGAAGTCGATGCTACCTTATATTGTCAACTTGTTGGTAAACTTATATATCTAACCCATACCTATCCTGACCTTTCCTTTGTCGTTGGTCTTGCTGCTCAGTTTATGCACCAACCTCATGAAAGTCACTGGAAAGCAGCTAAAATAATACTTCGATATATTCGAGGTACATTTCAGTTCGGGATTCATTACAGTGTAGGAGCATCTCCATTGTTGGTTGGTTTCACTGATTTTGATTGGGTTGGTGACCCTGATGATCAGAAGTCTATTGTAGGATATGTATTCACTCTTGGTTCAGGACCTATTACATGGTCTTGTAAGAAAAAAAGTTCCATGTCTCTTTCTTCAACAAAAGTAGAGTGTCATGGTGCAGGTGAAGCCAGTAAGGAAGCCATGTGGCTTCGCTAGATCCTGTCTGAATTTGGTCTTCATCAGCAACATCCAACTACACTTTGGTGTGGTAATCAGAGTGCCATTTAGCTATGTAAAGATCCAGTTCAGCATCAGCATATGAAACACATTGAGATCCACATACACTTCATCAGAAAGCTCATTCATGATCGTGTTCTTGAAGTGTAGTATTGTCCAACCAATGATCAAGTAGTCTATATCTTTACAAAGGCTCTCACAGAAGTGAAGTTTACCAAAATTCGTGATCCAGGTGGATATCGGTCGCCTCCCACCTATTTCATTTGGACCAGCAGCATCAATTCTTTCAGTTTTTCAGCTTCAGCACATCTTACTATTTATAGCAGGTTTTCGGGTCTTGCATACCCGGAGCCATTTTGGGGCATTAATAATCCAGGTGGATATTGGTGGCCACCCATCGAGTCCATTTGAACCCCCACCATCAGTTATTTTAGTTTGTAAGTTTCGGCACAACTTACTATTTTTAGCAGTTTTTCGGGTCTTAAACTTCCAGAGCCGTTTTAAGGCCCTAAACGACGTTTTTTGGGAAAACAGAGAGCAACATGGGTCCATGGACTGATGTTGCTTGTTCAAAATTTGTACTCCTTGGACAGATCTTTCTAACGAGCTATTGAGCGCATCAAATGGAGATCGGATGCCAAAGTTACATCCCCGGGAAGTTGAACCACCAATTTACCCAAACGGGGCCCACAGTTTTGGCGCTTCATCTCCTACGGTTAAGGTTTTGGATGTTTCGGATTCTACATTGTTTCTCAACAATAAATAGGCCCTCGAGCCTCATTGTAACACAGTTCAGGGGGTTGGGAGCTGATACATCTCTTCTCAGAGATAAGTGCTACCAGTGCCCTAGCTCACCACATCTCCATCATGTCTGCATTGTAACACAGTTCAGGGGTTGGTAGCCGCCACATCACTTCTCAGGGATACGCTGCCAGTACCCTAGCTCATCTATTTATATTATGTCTATAATAGGCCTTTGAGCTCAATGTAACACAGTTTAGAGGCCTGCGTACACTACATCTCTTCTCAGAGATACGCTACTAGCGCCCTAGCTTATTTCCGTTATGTTTGTAAGCTTATTGCAGTCATTCTTTTATTAAAAAAATGAAGCATTATTTCCGCTGCATCTCTGTATCTATGGTTATATCTGTATTATGTTGCGTTCCTGCATAAAATCTGGATCAGCGGTATCAGAGCGGGTCTTCTCTTTCTCTGTTTTTCTCTTCATGTCCCCAATGCGGCCAGGGTATAAGGAGTTCAACCTCGCAACCCCGACGACCCCCCATGGCGGAAGGAAAGAAAGACGAGGGAGCAGGAGATCCTGTCAAAATCTTGCTTGAGGATGCCCTCGAGAAACAGAGGAACGCGATGATGGACAAATTTTTTTTTTCAGATCCTTCAATGGCTGCCCACCGGTGGCACATCTACATCCAGCACGTCTGCCAACAGGTCCGCGACATCCTGGACAAATCCAACACCAAGTTCAGCAAAATTTCCCCCCCATGGAGGAACTTAACGCAATGGAGACCATTGCTTCCTAAGGAGGGAGGAATGATCCAGGTGGATATCGGTGGCCTCCCACCTATTCCATTTGGACCCGCAGCATCAATTATTTCAGTTTTTCAGCTTCAGCACAACTTACTATTTATATCAGGTTTTCGGGTCCTGCACACCCGGAGCCGTTTTGGGGCATTAATAATCCAGGTGGATATTGGTGGCCACCCATCGAATCCATTTGAACCCCCACCATCAGTTATTTCAGTTTGTAAGTTTCGGCACAACTTACTATTTTTAGCAGTTTTTCGGGTCTTAAACTTCCGGAGTCGTTTTGAGGCCCTAAACGACGTTTTTTGGGAAAACGAAGAGCAACATGGGTCCATGGACCGATGTTGCTCGTTCAAAAATTGCACTCCTCGGACAGATATTTCTAACGAGCTATTGAGCGCGTCAAACGGAGATCGGATGCCAAAGTTACGTCCCCGGGAAGTTGAACCACCAATTTACCCAAACGGGGCCCACAGTTTTGGCGCTTCATCTCCTATGGTTAGGGTTTTGGATGTTTCGGATTCTACATTGTTTCTCAACAATAAATAGGCCCTCGAGCCTCATTGTAAGACAGTTCAGGGGGCTGGGAGCCGATACATCTCTTCTCAGAGATAAGCGCTACCAGTGCCCTAGCTCGCCACATCTCCATCATGTCTGCATTGTAACACAGTTCAGGGGCTGGTAGCCGCCACATCTCTTCTCAGGGATACGCTGCCAGTACCCTAGCTCATCTATTTCTATTATGTATGTAATAGGCCTGCGAGCCTCAATGTAACACAGTTTAGAGGCCTGCGTACGCTACATCTCTTCTCAGAGATACGCTACCAGCGCCCTAGCTTATTTCCATTATGTTTGTAAGCTTATTGCAGTCATTATTTTATTAATAAAATGAAACATTATTTCAGCTGCATCTCTGTATCTATGGTTATATCTATATTATGTTGCGTTCCTGCATAAAATCCGGATCACTTCGATCCATGCTTGGAGTTCAGGAAAGTTATCATAAAGGTGGGACAGGTTCTAATGCCTCCTTCCTTCTCCTATTGTGTCACCTTTGTAAATCCTTCAATCCTATCCCAATTTGTTCCTAAGGGGGGATGTTAGGATATTTCGACACATAAGAAATAGGCTCCTTTTGTGTCACCTTTCTAAATCCTTCAATCCTATCCCAAGTTTTTCTTAAGGGGGGATGTTAGGATATTCCGACACATAGGAAATAGTTAAGAATAACTTAGGAAATAGTTAAGAATAACTTAGTCTAGTGTAGATTTAGGTAAAGTGTGTTTCTTTACTATGTACATTTGTAACTTATAATCCGACAGTCACGATTTGTAGTGATCTGAAGGTTCACTCTCTCCTTGGTATTAACGACACTTTATCCATGGCTTAACACCTGATTGGTCCATGATCTCTATTTAAAGAGCATGGAGGGTGATTTATCCAGTAACGATTTATGGGAGAAACATATGTAACTTTTATTTTGATATTAATAAATTTCCTAAAGTGGCTGCTTTGGCTCAGGCCGTGGACTGTTTCCCACTTCGACGGTTTTAACCACGTGATAATACTAGTGTATTGATTTGTGATCTGTTTGTGAGCGGTTACCTTTGGTTTTTGATCTAAGGAACTTACCCTATGAATTCCTACAAATTGACACAATCGTCAATTCTTCAATTATGAATTGGGTGAATATCTTGTCTGATTATATGGCCAGAAATATCATGGATTATAGAAGTAAAAGAAGTGTTTCCTCTAGGGAAATACCCTCCTTTTACATGAGTGCTTTTGTTATGGACGCAATTTGCTTTTGTTCAAGGTTTACCATGGGATGGAAATGGACAACCCAATACCCCACTCCAATCCATATTTACCACAGAGCCCTTTGGGAGTCAGATTTTAATTTACAATTTTATAAAATTTGTAATGGAGTCATGTTACCCATGCATCAGATTATCTTTAATGAGAAAGCCCCTAGGATTTCTAAAGAGGCTACTACAGACATTTCGCCCATTTCCATATGGTTTTACAAAGAGAATTTAACCTATATTAGAGTTTTCAGGATTCATGCTTCTCCCCACGTTTTGTCCTATTATGTTCCTGATAAGCTACTAGCTATAGAAATCACTTACCAACTTGTAGTAAGTGGTATTTATAATCAACTCAAAGATGCCAAGAAGGCCATTTGGCCTAAGTTCCCTTTGCAGTGCAGTACTTTTTCACTTTTTGATATTGGTCATACATTCAAGGAAGTTTCAAATGTTACTTTATTAAATTTGGCTGTAATGCCAAAGAGGCCATACAACCCCAATAATGTGATTAAGAATTTCACCACTGAGCTTAAATTGAAACCTTTCTTAAATGAGATAGATATATTTGATTATTTCTTTCAAGGCATGGAGAAGTTTAGAGATGTACTAAAAAATGCATCTAGTCAGGTCATTCAAAATGAGTTTAAAGCTTTCCAAACATATAGAAATAAGAGGTTGGAAATAATTCCTTTGGATTTATTATTTATTGAAGATGAAAACAAACCAAATCCAAGCATTAGCCTGGATAATGAATCGAAAGTCATGTCTGAAGATTAAACCTAAGAGAAATCTAATCATGAGTCAGGGAAATCACAACTTAATTCTCAGAATTCGGATCACTTTGATAATGATTCCGAAAACATGAATGAGAGCCCAGATAAAATAATTGATAAATTAATCAAATGGATTGAAATGCAAATGGAAGGAGGAATTAATGGAGCTAGATCATCTTCTCAAGAAATTCAACATATCCAGAATACACCCAAACAGGCAGAGAATTCTCAACCAAAATATTTGAAGAATGAATGGGAAAAGTTTTCCAAGGCACTGCAAACACCACAACCAAAGCCTATTATTGGTGAATCCACAAGTTTTCAAATGCCAGAGCATTCTCAGAATTTAGTGGAAACTACAATTCTGCTACAGCAGGTGCCTGAATTTCATGATAAAGAGATCATTCTGGCATACCCTATAGAGCAAATTGTTTTACAGAATGAATCAATACCCTCACTTGATGTCTTCTATAGTCCTAATCATAAGGTTGTAGTTAAGAGAAGAAAGAGGAGAAGAATGGATGAAACAATTTTTAATCTTATAAATGAATATGTTTACGTTCTATGGAAAGACCCTTTGGTTGATCCTACAGAACATCTAGCTAAGTTATCACAATATGCATGAGCATATGCTATTGCCACCATTGATAAATCCACCGACGTACAACTTCTACTGAAGCAAAAAGAAGACAAAGTACAAGAGTTAGAGAGATTATTAGAGCAGGAAAATTTTAACTCCAATAGGCAGATGGAATTGAAGATGTCTCAATTTCAAAACGATTTTGAAAGAATGAATTTACAACACTGGGTGCAGATTACAGAAAAAGAAACACAGCTTGAAGCATAAATGAACAAATCAAAAATCCAACCTCAAGTAGAGTTGTTCATAAGAGAATCACTAGAAATGAATGCAAAGCTAAAGCAACAACAAAAAACATTTTGTCAACAAGCTTCAATTACCAGCTCTTACTGTGATACAAGCAAAATCCTGATCCAGCAAGTGGCTAACAGGAGACTTGAGTGTGAGAAATTTGATAAGAAGATTAATGAGTTCATTCACTAGAAATGAACTGACTCATGAAAGAAATCAACCCTACCTCAGATAGATAACTTTCACAAGGAAATTTTATTTAAGGATTGGGAAGTACAGTTGAGAAAAGCAGAAAAGGCAGTGGCAAAGGCATCAAGGTTAACAAATGAAACTACTGAATCTGTTAATGAACAGGTTTTGAAAGCATTGCTGATTAAAGATTCCACAACTGAAGTGCTCTCAGAACTCAAGCCATTAGAAGCACAGTGGAAACAAAGGATAAAGATGCAGGAGGATATCAAACCTTATCATTAGTGCCTAACCCTGCAGTCATTAACTGATTCAACAAAGAAATTGCAGCCAAAACTTTCGAATGCAGTATTCAAAGGCCAAATCAAATCAAGAATTTCGCAGCCAGCTCAGCTAAAGCCAATGGTGGATATTTGTCAGCTTCGAGATCAAATGCGTAAAGAGGATCAACACACATAATCATCTTGTTATTTTATATTCCTAGATTGTAGTTTAAGTTTTCTCCTTACGAGGATGTTTGTTTGAAACTTCCTCTATCTTTATGTAATAATCTATTTTTAAACATATTGTAGTTTAGTAGTTAAACCCTTCTCATGCATTTAGAGAAGGGTCCAGGAATTTTTCAAAAACATTTGAAAAGAATGCATTGATGTAAGTTTGTAAATGCTTTGATGGATTAATGGAACGAAATATGTTATATTTTGACATTTGAAGTTGTTTAACTGATGTTGCACTACCATCAGTTTATTTGAGTAGGACTTCGTATATATGGTACTTCCACACGTTATATTAATTTTTTCTTTCTAGATTGACAGTTATATTTTTATCTGCATTATATATTTGAACTGTTATCATAAATTAATGTTAAATGCAATTATGTACTGATATTTGTTTATGATCTCTTATTTTATATATAATCACACATATAAATGCGATATACATTTCACAATTCTTTTAATCAAACTATTTTGTTAAAATAATGATCTTTACATAATTTTCATCTCTTTCAATTGTTAAATAATCTTCATTACTAATAGTTGGAAGATACCTTTTTAAATCGCATAAAGAAAGAAACACCCCAGGTATATAGTAAAATAGATAGTTTTAGATAAATGCATATGATAGATTAAAATAATTTCCCATTTGCATGTTATATAAACAAAACACACCCCAAAATCATCATTATTTGGAAACTGGTCCCTTTATCCCCAGTTGGAGCCACCACACCAAACGGAAAAGAACTTTCTCTAAGGTCCAGACTGGGTGGTTTTCCCCCATGTTGTTGCAACAGAATTATGAGGCGCCAACACAACTACAATATGGTAAAGGTTCACAGTTGCTTCACTTTTGGTGAAGCCCAAACTGGTGAAATAGTTATCTATCCTGGTGCATTAAGTACAATGTGTTAATTTCAATCCATACAACGCTCTCTTGAGTCTGCACACATGTGACTCTCATTAGGGGAATTTTGAGGTCTAAAATGGGTCTCGTAAGGAAATAATAAAATAATAAGATAAACCAATAAAATAATATTTATGAGTTTGCAATTCACTTTTTGCACCAAAATCCATGTAACCATGGTTAAATTCAATTCAAAAGTTGTACCAAAATAAAATTAATAAAAAAATTGTATTGATGTGACTATAAATAAGAATGAGATTTTCAAGAAAAAATCATTATCATTGCATAACTAATGCATTTGTCCTTTGTACTTAATAATATAAAATAAAATATAAATATAAATTCATAAATTCTTAATTATAGAATATACTACTAATTAAAATTTATATTATTTAAATTATATAATAACATGTAATTAATATAATATATAAAAATAATATAATATAATATATTATTTTATGTGTGAATTTTATATTACATAATGAATTGTTTTGATTTAAAAATAAATATTTGAAAATATACAAATATAATATTTATTGAAAAGTGTGTAAATACATGAAGATTGTGTAGGAATATGCATTGTTTCTTTCAAAAAATACGAAATGAAAATAATAATATTTTATTCAAAAAGTGTGAAATGACGTTTATTATGAGTACTTTACTTTATGACTTTAAAATTACTTAGAGCACTACCATGGTTAACCATGAATTTTTATCCACTATTCAGAATGTGACAAGTAAGTACCTTTAACTCAAGCAATGCCACCTCAACCATTAGGGATGATGTCATCTCCTAAAATGTGATTGGTTCTCAAAAAGTGAATTTTAATTGTACATTTTCCTTATGATGCCCATTTTAGAACTCAAAATTCCCCTAATGTTGTTGAAGGTCTCAAATCCTTTTGACTGCTTTATGTATACATCTTCATCAATCACTATGTTCAGGAAGTCTGCCTTCACGTCCATCTGATGTATCTTCCATCCCATTTGCGCTGAAAGTGATACAATAAATTTTGATTGAAGATTACCTTTCTACTGGAGCAAAGGTCTCCTCGTAATTAATTCCCTCCACATAAGAGAACCCTTTGGTGAAAAATATGGCCTTATTAATTCCCTCCCATATGTTACTTGCTTCACCTTCTAGATCCACCTAGATCCTACAACTCACTTGTCCTCTAGCCTTGGGACAACTCCCCATGCACTGTTCGTGATAATGGAGTCATACTGATCTTATACCATGGCATCAAACCATACTGGTTGCTGCGTGTCTTCCTCTAATGAGGATGGTTCAGTCTCTACACTCTCTCTCATAAGAGCCATGTAGCTAGTGTACCACTCTAGGGACCTCCTCTGCTAACACTATGATGTGGGTGCTCCCACATTCTCTCTAGAATCATGCATCAATCTATCAGCCTCTCTGGTGCACTTCCTTCCATCTCTAGATGTGTCTGCATGAGTGTGTGCCTCCACTCTCTGCTCCTTTGTTTGTGGCTGCTCCACAACATCCTGAGCTTCTTCCTTTGGAGCTAAAATATCCTCAGCTGCATGTAACTAAAGCTCACTCTCAAGGGAACATATCATGGCCTTCTCTTCATTGAACTTCACATCTCTATGAACCATTATCATCCTTTGAGATGGCATGTACACCCGATAATTGTGAGGTGTATCAGTGTACTCCAAGAATATACCAAACGTTTCTATTGGTTCTAAATTTTTCTGTGCATCCTTGGTAACATGAAAAAAAACTGATAAACCAAAAAACTTGAAGTGTGCCACATCTGGTTTCTTACATGAAAAAAATTCCACTGGTGTACTCATCCTGAGAATCTGATGACGACTTATTTTCTGAACATATAATGTTGTGTTGCTTGCTTCGACCCACAAGTTCAACAGTAGGCTCTGATCATGCAATATTGCTCGTGCAACTCCCACAATACTTATGTTCCTTCATTCTGCAGCCCCCTTTTGATGTGGGTTATGTGGTGTTATTAATTCCTGTCGCATTCCTTCTGATGCACAGAAGTTCCTGAATTCATTCGACACATATTTTCCATCGTTGTCTCTCATGAGAGCCTTCACTTTCCTACCCGTGTCTTTCTCAACAAGTGCTTTGAACTCACAAAATTTTGCGAACGTTTGATCTTTCTTCTACATGAAGGATATCCAACATTTTGTTAATATTTTTTTAAAAATAAATCACTCTCCACTTTGTTATTTTTTATTTATTGTTGTCCACTTTTATTTTTATATATTTTTTCTAAATTTAACATTTTTCTAAGTTATTTTCAAATTGTTTATAAATTATAAATTTTAATAATATAATTTATCATTTTGTAAATAATAAATTAATTTAATTTTTTTATTATCTTAATATTTATTTTTTGTTATTTGAATTTTTTATTATTATTTTTATACATTTTAAAATTTAATATAATTCTTTTATTTTTAAAACCAATGAACATTTGAGGTTATTTTTATATTCCTTCTTTATTATCCTAAAATACTTTTTTTCTAATTTAATACAATTCTAAATTATTTTAGATAAATAAAGAGTAATCTAACCATTCGACAAAGAACCTTTGGGCTTTGCGCCTTCTTTCCATTAGCGAGACTATTCTGACCAATCGCATCAAATCTCCATGGGCCATCCATCTATGCCTGTGTCTCTGTCTCCCAAACGCTTCGTTTGTCTCAACTGTCTATTCCATTGAGTTCTCCTTAACCTGGCTCCATTGTTATTTTCCATTGTTTTCCAAAATTTGACATCCATCCGCCATCAACTATGGATTTACCATGCCATGATCCATCCAATTCAATTTGAAATTTAAAATTTGAAAGTGGCGGGATTGCAATTTGAATTGAATTTATTTCAAATTATTTAACCATTTAACTAAAGAATGCTTGTTAGTGAGGCAAAGCAGAAGGAAATTTGGGACAATAATATCTATATCTATGTCTATGTAAGATCTTGCATTTTGTTTTCTTTGAAATATTGGAATTGGTGATGTGCATCATCATTTGAATATGTTAGAAGGCTTCTGCGTGAAGGATTTGGAAGGCTTCTGCATGAAGGATTTTTAGCTGTTGAATATGTTCTCTCTTTCCAAATCAGTCTCTTTTTCCCCAACTTTCGTATCTCAATGCACGTATAAAAATTCACTAGCCAGAAGACGAGATAAGAGATTTCCACCATACGAGAGAAGGCATTTTCACCAGACCAGAGCGGAGTACATATCGCCAGACCGGAGAGAGGGAGGCAGTATGGATCCTACTATGACCGTTGCTATCATGTGTGCTTATGGTCTCTATATGTGAAGAACATTGATCCTAAGGAAATAAACCTGAACATGAGGTCTTTACCTAGAATTCGATATGTGGTAAGAGTGCACCTTATGAATCTGTAAGTACCAAGGCCTGTTGGCCTTCCTCCTCAATTGGGTGAAGGTATTTCTCATTGGAATTCCTTCTATTGGAATGGGACAATTATGGAGCAATCATCTAGGGGAATAAGAAGGGAAAACCCCTCATCTAGCGTCAGTGAATGAGCAGTCATTACTGTTGGTGAATGCCATCTTGCTTCACCTTATCTAGTATTGGTGAATGTTACATTCCACGAGTAGTCCATTATTCTATAGCAATAAGTTTGAGGGGCAACATTTTATTTTATTTCGGTTTATGAACTAGTTGAATTCCTTCTAAACTAGTTGTTGAGTGACCTACTATGGAAAATTGTTCATTGTCTAGTCTATGTCTGTTAGGCTATCACGTATATAATATGGCCGAGGAAGGAATATTGATGACGGTAAGATTGGAAAAAGGTGGAAGTTGTGTAATTTTTCTTCTAATGGAGTTTATTTCTAGATTCACACATAATTTCATTGGTTTATTGTTCTGCTCTATGAGAATGGAAATTTTTAAAATTATAACTTTGATGCGATTGCAAAATTTAATGTCTCAATTTTTTTTAACAAAACTAAATCATAGTGCAAACTTTGCAAGCTCTATTTAATAAAACGACTTAAATTTTATCTTCCCCGCATTAACTAATGAATGAAATAATGTGTGATTGAATTTAGACATTGATGATATTGGTGCTAGTGTGATTTAGATCGGTATCAAAATCCAGTTAGACAGAGTGTTATTTTGTTGTAAAATTTTAACTCTTAAGGAAAAGTTAAATGAACAATAGTGTTAATTTAAACAATAGTTTTCACAAACATGCCTCTTGGCATGCTTCAGCCCCTTTGCAGCTTGTGCACAGTGATTTATGTGGTCCACTTCCTGTTGTTTCTTTCTCTGGTTGCAAGTACTTCTTAACTTTCATTGATGATTTTTCCAGACGCACTTGGGTATAATTCTTAAAACTCAAGAGTGAAGTTTTTAACATGTTCTTGGCCTTTAAGGCTTTTGTTGAGAAACAATCTGGACATCAAATTCTTAGGTTCAGATTAGACAATGGAGGAGAATATGTTAACAACAAATTTATCAACTTTTGCACTAAGCATGGCATTCAATTGCAACATACCGTTCCATATACTCCACAACAAAATGGTGTAGCTGAAAGGAAGAATCACACCATAAAAGAAATGGCTAATTGTATGCTTCAATCTAAAGGACTTAGTCTCAATTTTTGGGTAGAAGCCATTAATTGTGCAAATTACATAGTAAATCGCACTCCTATTAAGGTTTTAAAGAATATAACTCTAGAAGAAGCTTGGAGCTCAATCAAACCAGATGTAAGTCACTTTTGTGTTTTTGGAAGTGATGCTTGGGCCCATATTTCAGATGCAAAACATAAAGCTTAGAACCTAAGAGTGAAAAATGCATTTTTGTTGGATATTCTGAAGATGTCAAAGGATATATACTTCTTCAACCAAAATCCAAAAATATAATCATTAGAAGAGATGTAAAATTTGATGAAAACATATCGGCCTGCGAGCTTAGTTCAGCGGGTGTGCCACCTTTTGCCTGCGAGCCTAATTCTGCATATGTTCCACCTCTCTCTCTCTCTCTTCTATTTTTAATATCATTCCTTCTATTTCAGATGATGACATCGAGGATGACAATCCTCCTCCACCTCTTGAAGTTATTCCTTTTACTCCACAACTTCCAGGATGGGTCCGCTCTACTCGGGATGCAGCATGTTCTCTTGCAGGTGACCCTGCAGATCGACGATGTACACGTTCTCAATTCGAAAGAGCCTCTTCCTTATTGGCTCAAGTTCCAAAAAATCCTGATCCATAAACCTTTGAAGAAGCCTTCGGTCATCCAGATTGGGATGAAGCTATGAATGAAGAATATCGTTCCTTATTGGCAAACGATACTTGGGATCTTGTTCCTCTCCCAAAAGGAAGAAAAATTGTTAGATGCAATTGGGTTTATAAAACCAAGTTTGGACCAGATGAAAAAGTGGATAGACATAGATGTCGTCTTGTTGCTAAAGGATTCTCACAAGTTGAAGGCATTGACTATACTGAAACCTTCTCCCTTGTTGCCAAAATGAATTCTATCCACCTTGTTCTTTCCCTTGTTGCCTCCTTTAAATGGGAAGTCCATCAAATGGATGTTAAATCTGCCTTCTTACATGGAGATTTGCATGAAGAAATATACATGGAACAACCCCCTGTCTTTATCCAAAACAACTCCAACCTTTTTTGTCACCTTAGGAAGTCTCTCTATGGTCTCAAACAAGCTCCTCGGGCTTGGTATGCCAAAATGGATAGATTTCTATTAGATAATGTCTTTTCTAGGTGTCATTCTGAAAACCGTCTACACCAAGAAAGTGGGTAAGTCCTTCACCATCCTTGTTCTTTATGTTGATGATCTTATCCTTACTGGTAGTGATCCCAACCATATAAACCATGTGAAATCTAGCCTCCAAAAGAAGTTTGAAATGACAAACTTAGGACACTTACATTATTTCCTTGGTCTTCAAGTCTTGCAATCCGAACAAGGCATTACCCTCTCTCAGTCCAAGTATGCATGTGATCTTCTACACCACTTTCACATGGAAGTCTGTAAGCCAACCCCTTCTCCCTTTCAGTCTGGAGTCAAGCTTTCAGTCACTTGTACTACCCCTAAAGTTGATGCTACCTTATACCGTCAACTTGTTGGTAAACTTCTATATCTAACCCATACCTGTCCTGACCTTTCCTTTGTCGTTGGTCTTGTTGCTCGGTTTATGCACCAACCTCATGAAAGTCACTGGAAAGCAGCTAAAATAATACTTTGATATATTCGAGGTACATTTCAGTTCGGGATTAATTACAGTGCAAGAGCATCTCCATTATTGATTGGTTTCACTGATTCTGATTGGGTTGGTGACCCTGATGATCAGAAGTCTATTGTAGGATATATATTCACTCTTGGTTCAGGACCTATTACATGGTCTTGTAAGAAAAAATGTGCCATATCTCTTTCTTCAACAAAATCAGAGTGTCGTGGTGCAATTGAAGCCAGTAAGGAAGCCATGTGGCTTCGCCAGATCCTGTCTGAATTTGTTCTTCATCAGCAACATCCAACTACACTTTGGTGTGGTAATCAGAGTGCCATTCAGCTATGTAAAGATCCAGTTCAGCATCAGCATATGAAACACATTGAGATCCACATACACTTCATCAGAAAGCTCATTCATGATCGTGTTCTTGAAGTGTAGTATTGTCCAACCAATGATCAAGTAGTCGATATCTTTACAAAGGCTCTCACAGAAGTGAAGTTTACCAAACTTCGATCCATGCTTGGAGTTCAGGAAAGTTATCATAAAGGGGGGACAGGTTCTAATGCCTCCTTCCTTCTCCTATTGTGTCACCTTTGTAAATCCTTCAATCCTATCCCAAGTTGTTCCTAAGGGGGGATGTTAGGATATTTCGACACATAAGAAATAGGCTCCTTTTGTGTCACCTTTGTAAATCCTTCAATCCTATCCCAAGTTGTTCTTAAGGGGGGATGTTAGGATATTCCGACACATAGGAAATAGTTAAGAATAACTTAGTCTAGTGTAGATTTAGGTAAAGTGTGTTTATTTACTATGTACATTTGTAACTTATAATCCGACGGTCATGATTTGTAGTGATCTGAAGTTTCACTCTCTCCTTAGTATTAACGACACTTTATCCATGGCTTAACACCTGATTGGTCCATGATCTCTATTTAAAGAGCATGGAGGGTGATTTATCCAGTAACCATTTATGGGAGAAACATATGTAACTTTTATTTTTATATTAATAAATTTCCTGAAGTGGCCGCTTTGGCTTAGGCCATGGACTATTTCCCTCTTCGAGGGTTTTAACCACGTGATAATACTGGTGTATTAATTTGTGATCTTTTTGTTAGCGGTTACCTTTGGTTTTTGATCTAAGGAACTTACCCTATGAATTCCTACAAATTGACACAATCGTCAATTCTTCAATTATGAATTGGGTGAATATCTTGTCTGATAATATGGCCAGAAATATCATGGATTATAGAAGTAAAAGAAGTGTTTCCTCTAGGGAAATACCCCCCTTTTACATGAGTGCTTTTGTTATGGACGCAATTTTCTTTTGTTCAAGGTTTACCATGGGATGGAAATGGACAACCCAATACCCCACTCCAATCCATATTTACCACAGAGCCCTTTGGGAGTCATATTTTAATTTACAATTTTATAAAATTTGTAATGGAATCATGTTACCCATGCATCAGATTATCAAAGGCACTGCAAACACCACAACCAAAGCCTATTATTGGTGAATCCACAAGTTTTAAAATGCCAGAGCATTCTCAGAATTTAGTGGAAACTACAATTCTGCTACAGCAGGTGCCTAAATTTCATGATAAAGAGATCATTCCGGCATACCCTATAGAGCAAATTGTTTTACAGAATGAATCAATACCCTCTGCAGCCCCCTTTTGATGTGGGTTATGTGGTGTTATTAATTCTCGTCGCATTCCTTTTGATGCACAAAAGTTCCTGAATTCATTCGATACATATTCTCCATCATTGTCTCTCATGAGAGCCTTCACTTTCCTACCCGTGTCTTTCTCAACAAGTGCTTTGAACTCACAAAATTTTGCGAACTCCCACAATATTTATGTTCCTTCATTCTGCAGCCCCCTTTTGATGTGGGTTATGTGGTGTTATTAATTCCCGTCGCATTCCTTCTGATGCATAAAAGTTCCTGAATTCATTCAATACATATTCTTCATCGTTGTCTCTCATGAGAACCTTCACTTTCCTACCCGTGTCTTTCTCAACAAGTGCTTTGAACTCACAAAATTTTGCGAACCTTTGATCTTTCTTCTACATGAAGGATATCCAACATTTTGTTAATATTTTTTTAAAAATAAATCACTCTCCACTTTGTTATTTTTTATTTATTGTTGTCCACTTCTATTTTTATATATTTTTTCTAAATTTAACATTTTTCTAAGTTATTTTCAAGTTGTTTATAAATTATAAATTTTAATAATATAATTTATCATTTTGTAAATAATAAATTAATTTAATTTTTTTATTATCTTAATATTTATTTTTTGTTATTTTAATTTATTTTTTTTATTTTTATACATTTTAAAATTTAATATAATTCTTTTATTTTTAAAACCAATGAACATTTGAGGTTATTTTTATGTTCTTTCTTTATTATCCTAAAATACATTTTTTTTAATTTAATACAATTCTAAATTATTTTAGATAAATAAGGAGTAATCTAACCATTGGACAGAAGAACCTTTGGGCTTTGCGCCTTCTTATCATTAGCGAGACTATTCTGACCAATCCCCATCAAATCTCCATGGGCCATCCATTTGTGCCTGTGTCTCTGTCTCCCAAACGCTTCGTTTGTCTCAACTCTGGCACGATAGGACATATGTCTACCAATGACTGTCTATTCCATTGAGTTCTCCTTAACCCGGCTCCATTGTTATCTTCCATTGTTTTCCAAAATTTGACATCTATCAGCCATCAACTATGGATTTACCATGCCATGATCCATCCAATTCAATTTGAAATTAAAAATTTGAAAGTGGCGGGATTGCAATTTGAATTGAATTTATTTCAAATTATTTAACCATTTAACTAAAGAATGCTTGTTAGTGAGGCGAAGCAGAAGGAAATTTGGGACAATAATATCTATATCTATGTCTATGTAAGATCTTGCATTTTGTTTTCTTTGAAATATTGGAATTGGTGATGTGCATCATCATTTGAATATGTTAGAAGGCTTCTGCGTGAAGGATTTGGAAGGCTTCTGCATGAAGGATTTTTAGCTGTTGAATATGTTCTCTCTTTCCAAATCAGTCTCTTTTTCCCCAACTTTCGTATCTCAATGCACGTATAAAAATTCACTAGCCAGAAGACGAGATAAGAGATTTCCACCATAGGAGAGAAGGCATTTTCACCAGACCAGAGCGGAGTACATATCGCCAGACCCGAGAGAGGGAGGCAGTATGGATCCTACTATGACTGTTTCTATCACGTGTGCTTATGGTCTCTATATGTGAAGAACATTGATCCTAAGGAAATAAACCTGAACATGAGGTCTTTACCTAGAATTCGATATGTGGTAAGAGTGCACCTTATGAATCTGTAAGTACCAAGGCCTGTTGGCCTTCCTCCTCAATTGGGTGAAGGTATTTCTCATTGGAATTCCTTCTATTGGAATGGGACAATTATGGAGCAATCATCTAGGGGAATAAGAAGGGAAAACCCCTCATCTAGCGTCGGTGAATGAAACATTACAAAGGCAGTCATTACTGTTGGTGAATGCCATCTTGCTTCACCTTATCTAGTATTGGTGAATGTTACATTCCACGAGTAGTCCATTATTCTGTAGCAATAAGTTTGAAGGGCAACATTTTATTTTATTTCGGTTTATGAACTAGCTGAATTCCTTCTAAACTAGTTGTTGAGTGACCTACTAGGGAAAATTGTTCATTGTCTAGTCTATGTCTGTTAGGCTATCACGTATATAATATGGCCGAGGAAGGAATATTGATGACGGTAAGATTGGAAAAAGGTGGAAGTTGTATAATTTTTCTTCTAATGGAGTTTATTTCTAGATTCACACATAATTTCATTGGTTTATTGTTCTGCGCTATGAGAATGGAAATTTTTTGAACTATAACTTTGATGCGATTGCAAAATTTAATGTCTCAAAAGTTTTTGAGAAAACTAAATCATAGCGGAGAAAACTAAATCATAGTGCAAACTTTGCAAGCTCTATTCAATAAAATGACTTAAATTTTATCTTCCTTGCATTAACTAATGAATGAAATAATGTGTGATTGAATTTAGACACAACTGTGTGGGGGATGGATTGATGATATTGGTGCTAGTGTGATTTAGATCGGTATCAAAATCTAGTTAAACAGAGTGTTATTTTGTTGTAAAATTTTAACTCTTAAGGAAAAGTTAAATTAACAATAGTGTTAATTTAAACA
Source organism: Pinus albicaulis (assembly GCA_034641835.2). NCBI lineage: Eukaryota > Viridiplantae > Streptophyta > Pinopsida > Pinales > Pinaceae > Pinus > Pinus albicaulis. The sequence goes on from CM076581.1 coordinate 1,623,028,351, forward strand.
ATGTGCAAAGTTAAACAAAAGAACTATGCTAAAGTTGTATATCAAAATAGAAAATTTTGAACTTGCCAAGCTATCCACATACTTATTCAAATTTGAAAGCATGGTGAAATTTATTTGAACTAGTTTTAAAATAGTTTTTGAGTCCACCAATAGATGTGTTTTTGGATCATTATGTTGCTAAGACTGATATCCTAATTTGGAAAATTTTCTAGAGTTAGTAGACAAGTTTAAAACATATTGTGGTTCTGCCCATATCTGAAATTTTGCTACTTTAACAAGAATTAGTGAGTTTTCTAAGAGTGCGGGCATCACACATTTTTAGGGAACCTTGGCCCAATGTGAATATTTTTGTCCAAATAATTTGACTGGTTATGTAATATAACAAGGTTGGTGAACGACCTGCTATGTTGTTGTTGAAAGAATTGTCGCAACAGAGCTGTACTTGTTCGTTGTTGAAACTATGTTTCCACCACTCCCTATTATAGTGGTGGAAACTCTCTTGTACTTCCCCAAATCTGTTGTTTGTTGTTAAAACTATGTTATGACAACTTACTTGTGGCAACTCTCTTTTCCTTTGCGGCAACTCCTTTTTTCCTTTGTGGAAACTCCTTTTGTCCTTTGCAACAACTCCTCCTTAGTTTGATTTTGCGTTGTTGTTAAAACAAAGTATTGTATGTGAAAACTAATATTTATAAAAACTTTTTATAATAAATGTACATGAAATATCTAATGAGAACTCTACTACTAATTACTTTGTCTCTTTGACAATTACATGAACAGTCACATCCCATCATAAAATTCCAAATTATAATGGATTCCCTACCTAAGGACAATTGTGCTATAACTTAATATATACCTTAAAAAACATCCTAATGAACTAAATTCATTAAAAAATTTACCATACATTTCAAGTTCCAATAATCAAATAAATATAAAAATTCAATTTAATAAAAATTGTGATTAAAAACCCATACTAATATTATTACAATTTCACTTTGAAATTAAAAAAAAAAAAACAAAAATACCACTTCCACCCTCAACTTATATTAGAAATTCTAGTGGGTTGACATCACTATATTCATTTAATTTTAAAATAAAAAAATTTGTCCCTTAATGAGCCCATTGAACATATATTACGCAAAGATATGGAATATTAAGGTATTCACAATAAATAAGTGAAGTTGTTTTTAATGAGAAAAAACATGTTTGTAAAATCCACACCAATACCAATTAACTTCTCATAGAGTAAATTAATATTTTACTACAAAGGTCTGGGGAAATATTATTATTTAGCTTATGTAAGGTCAAAAGGTAACACATTTATGGGTCACATTAGGCCTATTCTACTACTACTGGAATTTGTTTGATATTTGTATATATACCTTTTGATTTTGGGCTTGCTAATTGATGTGTTGATAAGATGTTATATATATATATATATATATATATATATATATATATATATATATATATATATATATATATATATATAGATGAAAAATAAATTATAAATTTTTTAATATGATTATGTTTGGTAGTTAATGTAAATAAATTATTGTTTTTTGGGAAGCTTGATGGGGAGTTTATTACATAATTTATGGTTATTAAGTGATGATGTTAAGAAAAAGGGAGCAATAAGAGGATAAATGGTAAAAATATTTCATTTTCCATTATATATAGAATGTAAACATGTAGAGATGCAAATAAAACAAAATAGTTTGAAACTTGACTTCACACTTAACACTAGATGTGACTACCCAAAAAAGTTAGAACTCGGCCATGGGAAAAGCAACACGACTCTCTACAATCCTCATTCTACATGCATAATGCAGAATGAAAATTTAAATAAGGGAAAAAGAACTTGAAATATCGCATATGCACTTTGCACCAACTGCAACAATACATTCCCATGGGGAGAAAGAAAAACTAGACTCTCTCTATTATGAATTTTGCACACAAAATGTGGAAATATTAAAAAAAACACACACACACAACTTTTATTGTCTTCCTTTTTTATATTATATGTAGATCACATATTAAATAGATATACTAAGGTTATGATCAAATGTATTATTATTGGAAACCAAGGAAAATAAAATTTCAATTCCTTGAGATATACCTAACGAATAATGAATATATGAGTAGTTAAATTAGCGAAAAAGAAAAAGAAAAATGTAAATAAAATATTATTAAATAGTTTTTTAGAGATTTGTTGAGGGAGTTGGTAGAGTCTTTATGTTAATGATAGATTTCAATTTCATATGCTTCACGAGCAAGAGATTAAAGTGTAATTGGGGTAGTATCTAGTATCATGTATAATCTTGAGCTAGATGCTACTTGTAAGCACATGACCCCAATCATGACATTATGATACATTGGATTTCTTGCAAGTGTTTTTTTTTTTTTTGTAAGTCAGTAGTAATATATTAAGCCAAAAAACTGAGGTTACATAGGTATACAAAATGGCTCGAGACTTTCAGAGAACCATAGAGGGATACAGGCCTTCTCATCTGCATGCTAACAGATAGTCTATCTTGGAACCTAGCTTTTGCAGAAGGCATAAGCCAAAGAAAACAGCCCCCAGGCCAACCACGCAGGCTTGCCTGTGGTAGACATAGATCTGACAAAAAAGCCTACTAATGGCAGAATAGTGGCCTTGTACATGCCGTTTGAAACTGTAAGCAGACAGGAATTAAACCAAAGAAAGAAAACATACATCACGGAATTGGATTTGAGGCACCAGATTGACCCGCAGCACTTGGACTCGCCTCCTCGGCACCCTTCGGCTAGATCCGCGGCTTGAAGCGTCGCATTATGGTAGTGTGTGAGTCATCAGCTGGAATTTCAATAGAAATGTTGAGGACATGGCGAAGATACAGATCAAAGCGGCGAACGAAGCTGTCCAGGGCCTTTGCCTGTATGCAAAGCTCTTCTATTAAGGAATTGAGGGAAATTTCGAGCTTGTCCAGTCACGCTATGTTTTTGGCAGAGGCCACGGTTGTTGCAGCAAAGGTCTCCTTGACAGCTGCTCGTTGCCTTTCTATGGCCTTTGCAAGCATTGTTTTCATCTGCCAGGCAACTGCTTAGGTCTGCAGAAATTGGGTAGTCCGTGTGGAAGGTGTCCCTGGGTCGACCAGCTAGTTGACCTCTTCGCTGATTGCACTGTCATCGACCTGGGCTTGAGACCTGTCCACCTCCTCCTACAATAATTCAATTGTTTGCTTCCCTCTCTTGGGGATAGAGGTCTCATAGCAGTCCTTAGCTTTCTTGAAGGCTTGCGAAGCCTTAACACTGCGAAGGTTATGATCTGTCATTGATTGCAGATAGAAGAGAACTCTGAGCTTGCCGAAAATCGGATAAACGAGCTTCAAATCATAACAAAGACACCTCAAAGCTTGGCTGGAAATGAGAATGGGAGAGCGAGTGTGCCAATAAATAGAAATGAGGATCATAGGGAATGATAAGCCGATTGAAAGCCATTTAATGCCATAATGCTCGACAACTTGCCGGCTGAACCAACCGTCAATGTCAGAGCAACGAGAAGAGATCTTCTGCTCCTGGGCGATCGTTTCGCATGCTCGAAACCTCCATTTTAACCTCTCTAAGGGATGGTTATTCCTATGGCTGTCCTTTCGAACGATGGGCTGCCATTTCCGAGACATTCCTTGTGACATTTTTGGGCTGTGCCACCTGAGGTAATTAACCAAATTGGGTAACTCCATGAGTTATTCATGATTGATAAGCTACCGACTGTCCTCCATGGTTGTACCGACAGTAATGTCTTTACTGGATATGATGTCACACTGATCCCGAAGCTCACCTTGTATTAGATCCTGCCAGCACGTGTCATGGATTTCTGCTGGGTGATCTACCGTGTAGTTAGCTAGATGATCGGCTAGCGCATTGGCTTTCCTGCGCACAGCCTGAAGGATGATACCACTTAGGGATGATAGGTGTTGCACAATAAGATCAGTTATAGTAGCTAGGCACCAATTCTTTGTGGCCTTGCTGGGCTTCGTTCCATTCTATAGCTTCCGGATGGCCGTAATGGCGAGCTGGGAATTGCCCTCTACTATGGCTAAACTTTTACCGAGCCGAATTAGGACCTGCAGCCCTTGCTCCAAGGCGGCAAATTCTGCTTCATTATTAGTGGTTTCTCCCAATTCTCTGCAGAAGATATGAAGAATTTCTCCCTTCTCGTCACGCAGGACCCCTCCCAACCCGGCAGGCCCTAGGTTGCCTCTTGATGCCTCGTCGAAGTTAAGCTTGCAGTAGCCCGGGGAAGGAGCTTGCCAGATTGCGGGAGATGGAGTGGGCCGAAGGTTGGTTCAATGTGCATAGAGCTCCACCGCTTCAGAAATGACAAATATTTCCAGGATTCAGATGTCATTTGGAGAAAATGAGTCCGCTTTCTCGGTCTGATAGCAGGTAAGAGTTGTTTCTTTCAAACCCTACATAATGATAGTTTTTATTTCATCGAGCTGCCTAAAGCCTTGTTTTTGAAAAATGTGATTATTTATTTCTTTCCAAACCGTCCAGACCAGGAAACCAGGGCTTAGCCTCCATAAATTGTTGACCATACAGCTGTTGGAATAATTTAGTCGCCAATTGGTGATAGTGTCGTGAATGGAACTTCTACTCCGGTCAGTTTGGTTGAATATACTTTTTATCCAGTCCCATAGGTTGTCGGTCCAGACGCATTCATTGAACAAGTGGTTCATCGTTTCCTCCTACTCCTCACATAAGTGGCATCGGGATGGTCGAGTGAACCCTTTTTTTACTAGATTTTCCCAAGTTAGAATCTTCCATTTCATAAGGAGCCATAGAAACGTTTTAATATTAGGCCATAGGTTGTAGTTCCATACATTTTCGAACCAGGCTACCTTGTCCTCACTGTCCCTATTTTCTATGTAAGATCGGGCCTCTTTGAGATTAAAGGTTCCCCCATTGAGCTTTCCCCAGCAAAGGATATCCTGCCCCTGTGTGGCCCTTATTAGTCTTTTCCTTAGAATGGTATTGAGGGCGTGAAGGAGGTTCGACAGTTGCTCATCCGGTGGGAGAGGGATTAGACTCCATTTCCGCCAATGCTGTTGATCCACATCATTCGCCCAGTACTGATGCCCTTTCATCTTGCCCTTGTCCTGAAACCATTTTTGCAGTGGTTGCAGACCGGGACTTTCAAGTTTCGGGAGTTGTTGCCAGGCATCCTCCCAAAATAAGGCATTATTACCATTCCTAAGCTCCCAGAAGCAGTGAGCCTGTATTATATTCCGGTTGGCTCGGGCTAGATTCCAGATTGGTGAGCCTGTAGGGGTTTCTGTCATCCTAACGAGCTCCTCATGCCGCCAGTGCTATGCATATTTGGCTTTCCATGTTCGCACCCATGGAGTGTTGGGTTCTGAGAGCCATCTCCACCAGAGTTTTGCTCCGCATGCCTTGTTGACCGACCCTGGATCCTGCAGCCCACAACCTCCGAGGCTCTTAGGTTTGCATAGTTGATCCCACGCCACCAGCGCCCACTTTGGTTTTTCCGAATTGCCAAACCATAGAAAGTTTCGTTGAATGCATCTGATTTTCTGAAGGACTCCCTTAGGAGCAGGAAGGATCGAGAGCATGTACTGTGGGATAGCCTGGAGGATTGCATTTGTCATAACCAATCGGCCAGCTAAATTGAGGACTTGATTGGTCTAGTGATTGCATCTATCCTCTAGCTTGGATAGTATTTTTTCCCAGTGATACCTTTGCCATGGTCTATCTGTGAGGGGTATGCCCAGATATTTGGAAGGTAGACTGCTTCTTTTGAAACCTAGGATATCTGTCAAATGCTTCTGAATTGATAAATGTGTGCTAAAGAAGAAGATATAGGACTTGTCAAAGTTAAGGTCCATACCAGAGGCTAGACTGAACAGGTTTAAAATATATTTGAATCCTTTGGCTTCCTTCACAATGGGGATTCCATGTAACATAGTTTCATCAATAAACTGTTGATGAGTGGTAGCTGGGATATTTCCCAGGGGCTAAAGACCTTTTATAACGTTCTTTTCCTTGGCCGATCTGATGATTCGACTAAGACCTTCCATAAGTATAATGAAGAGGAAAGGCGAGATGGGATCCCCCTGCCGAATGACCCTTGAGGGGAAGAAGGGCTCTGATGGGGCTCCATTAACAAGAATGGAGTAGCTAGGAGATCTGACCATAGCTAGGATCCATGCAATCCACCTAGGGCTGAAACCAAAAGCATTAAGCACTGCTTCTAGATAACTCCAGCTGACCTTGTCATAAGCTTTTGATAGGTCCAGTTGTATGATCATGCCAACTTTCCTTTGGGATTGCAGAGTGTGGACCATCTCATGAGCTAGAAGGACATTATCCATAATTTGTCTTCCCTCCACATATCCTGGTTGTTCTTCAGAGATTATCAGAGGAAGTATGGGCTTCAATCTGTTGTCCATGACATTTGATATAATCTTGTACAGTACATTACAGAGTGCTATGGGCATAAATTTGGAAGGGGTCCAAGCCCCTTCTTCCTTGGGAATGAGTGCTATAAAGGTGGAATTTAAGGATTTAAGAATGGAAGAGGAGAGTCTTGAGTCCTCAACCACCTCCCAAATATCCTTCTTAACCACATCCCAACAAGCTTTGAAAAAATCAATAGTGAATCCATCTGGGCCTGGGGATCTCCCTTTGGCCATCTTTTTAACTACTTCTTCCACCTCTAGAAGGGAGACTGGTCGGTCCAAAGCCCTATTTTGTTCCTCTGTTATAAGCTTGGGGATAGAAGAGGCTACTTCACTAATTGCCTCCTATCTGTCAGAGACCGGTTCTGTTGCAATGAGTTTAAAGTGATTTATGAGAATGGAGGTGATATCTTGGTGTGAATGGAAGACATTCCCATGCTCATCCTTAATCCTGATGATTTTATTGTGACATCTATGATCCATGGCCGATCTGTGGAAGAACTTTGTATTTCGCTCTCCTTCTTTTAGCCACTGAATGCGAGATTTTTGTTTCCATAGGATTTCTTCCTGATTACACCTTTCATTCCACTTTTTCATCAATTCCCTCTCTATGTTGATTGAGTCCTGCAAGATGGTTCCTTGAATCCAATTATTGTGAATGACTTCCATTTGTTGCTCCAAGTTTTGTTTGTCCTCAAAGATGTTGCCAAAAACTTCGCGATTCCAAGTTTTCAATTTGGTTTTTATAAATTTCAACCGGGCTTGTAGTCTAAACATCTTCGTTCCTCCTACAGCCAGGGGTTCCTTCCACCACCTCTTGATATTTCTAGAGAAATCCTTGTGAGTAAGCCAAAATATTTCAAAGCAGAAAGGCCTGTTTTTGGGAGTTCCCAGGATGGAGGCATTGAGCATGATAGGCCAGTGATCTGAGCCCCCAGAGGGGAGGATATTAGAATCAATAGTGACCCCCTCCATAAGAATGTTGTTAGAGACTAGAAAGCGGTCGAGCCTGGAAACGATAAGTTTATCTGCCCCTCTTTTGTTGGTCCAGGTAAAGATGCCATTTCGAGGAGGAATGTCCACCAGGTTGGCAGATCTAATAAAAGAACTGAAGGCCCTAGCATCGCTATTGAGTGAACGCAAACCTCCTTTATTTTCATCGAGAGAGGTTATCATATTGAAATCCCCCCCATAGATAGCTTTAGAGTTGGGGTGTATGTGATGTAACTTGGTGAGATTTTCCAGCAGCAAAATCTTTTCCTCTAGTCGCTGAGGACTATAAATATTAGTGAAGAGAAAGGTGCCTTTTTCCCTTATGATCTGCATCTCAAGGGACAAAAAGGACTTAGTTGCTTCGGCATTGAGAAGATGAAGGGTTCCAGGAGTCTAGAAGATGGCCAGACCTCCACCAGTGCCATTTCCTTCCACTGCTAGGTGTTCCAGGTGTTTACCTAGGCATTTACCTAGTTCATCTAACTTTTGTCGGGAGCATTTGGTTTCCTGGAGGAAAACCAAGTCTAGTTTTTCTTAAGTAACTTTCTTTTTCAGGAGCCTTTGTTTCCTTAGGCTGCCCAAACCTCTTGCATTCCATGAGAGGACTTTCATAGTTAAACAATGCTTAAGATGAGAAAGAGAAATCCTCAAGGGATTTCATCTTACCCGAGTTAATCAGCATCTGACCCAGTTCGTGAAGTGCATCGTTGTTGGATCATCTGCCCCTTTTCTTCCTATGCTAGAGACTGGCTTGTGTGTAGTGGAGATTCTGTGCTTTAACACCCAGGCCTTTGGTCACCCCTCGACTTCGTTTCATACCTTTTAATACTGCATCCTATCTTGTGAGGAATAGATAGTTGACCCTGTTGATTTCCTCCTCTGGTATTTGGTCTATTCCTTTCTATTTCCATTGCTCAACTATAGAGTTGAGATATAGCCCTTCTTTCTCAAGGATGTCCCCTGATTCCTGATCCTCTGTGTTGATTTCACTGAGGGCCATTTCCTCGTCTCCCTCCTCATATTTTTCACTGGTGGCCTCTAAGATCGGTTCAGAAGTTGTGATCGGCTTCCTTGGCTGGGTGAATTGCTCCGCTATTCTGGTGGTTTCCTGCTCTGCGGTTGAGATCTAAGCTGGCTTTTCTGATTGAGGATCTTCTCCAAGCACTTCGAAGGTGTTTAGTGTTCCGGTGAACTGATCATTCACTTTGGGCGGGGTTTTGCGATTGGCCCAGTGTTTACCAGTAGGTCGGACAAAACCATCCAATACCGGAGTGGGTTTCTCCTTGGCTTTCTCGGAATCTTGTTCTGAGGGAATTCTCGGATTAAATGGCCATGTTCATGGAATTTCTCGCATCTAAAGGGTATTTTCTCATAGTCTATGGTTTAAAAATAGACCTCATCCCTATATTCCAACCACAAACCCTCATGCAAAGCCCCAGATACATCCATTTCAACATAGATGTGAGCATAGGAAGTGTACCTTTTTTGAAGAGTGGATTCAGAAGCACGAACAAAGGTTCCCATAGTGTTGCCAATCTGCTCTAGTGCCGTTGGTCTCCAATAGTCAATTGGTAGGGAGAATAAACGGATCCAAACTGGGACCTGTGTGAACGTCTCTTGCTCTGGGGCGAAGTTGGGTTTCCAGGGCCTCATATAGAGGCCAGCTGAGGCATAAAAATAAGGTCCTCCCTCAAAGATCTGTTCCTTGTCTTCTAGATTAGCAAAAACCACCATGAAGAAGCCCTTGGCTCCCAGGTGTAACTGCACATCCCCCCTTGGCTTCCAGACTTGCTTGATCCATTGACAGAGGGCCTTTTCACTGGGCCAAAACCCCATGAATTTGCAAATCACTGCATGAACGGTCATATGATCCCCGTAGGCTTGCAGATCTGGGTCATTAATAATTACCCTAAGACTTTCCTTGGTCTTCGGCTTGCATCGGCCTTGGTTTTTCTATTGGGTTTCATCGTTTGCTGACCCTTTCGAAGTCGATCTGCTTAGATCAGGGTTGCCATTTTCTTCCTTTTCCTGAGCTGTAGCTTCTTCTGGAGGATCTGTTTCCTGCGTGGGATGCACATTAACCGACTCCTATACCCTTGTGATAACTTTTGGCTGATTTGGGGGTAGGTTTGCCATGATATTACCGCTTTCCTTTGTCCTATTATCTGTAGCCGCAGAGCCTGCAATTATGACACCCTCCATCAGCTGTTTGCCCTTGTCAATCAGCCTTCCCATTCGCTGGGCCAAAGCTAGCCCTCTCTGTCGCAGATCTTGGAGTAAGGCTCTACTCCCTGCTAGTGTCCTTACCAAAGTACAGACTGCGCTACGAAAACCCTATCCGATCCTTCCCTACAAACCCACACAATTAATATTACCAACCCTGGAACTTCGATATCAATAGCATGGATTGATGGATTTCTTGCAAGTGTTATATAAGATAGAATTGTCATATTTTCCTAGAGTATGACCTTAAATTACTTTTGGTTGGCTAAGAGTTGGTTTTATTTGGAAATAAGGAAACATGTTAATAACCCAAGACCTAGAGATATCTCGCAAGAGTAAAACTTTACCCTCTTACAAATCACCAACCAATTATTTTAGATGGCGAGGTTCTGTCTATAAATAATGATGTAGTAGCACATCAAAATATTAGGATTGCATTAATAAAGGCTAGGCTAGTAGCGTTGACTATTGTAGACCTCTTTGTACATTAGAAGAAAAAAAGGATCAATATCTCACTCAATCTAAAACTATGTAGATGTTGGAAATATTGAGAGGGGGGGTCAATCAATATTCCTTTCAATTAGTATTATTATTAATATTTTAGAGCATTAGTTAATCTTCAATTATTATCAGTGTTTGTACAATGATAGCAGTAAACAAAAGGAATACAAATGCACACAGTTTTTAAGGTAGAAACCCTCTCCAAGACAAAAACCACCTGAATGCTTTTCTAATAATTCTTTAATATTCAACTCTAATTGATAATAAAGCTCCAACTTCCTAGAATCAAGAAAATCATTCTTCTCTTTCTCCCACTGGATGGACGTTCCAATGCCCGAGATTCTTCAGTAGTCAACTGAACGGATGCCCCAACACCCAATGAGCTACAACTCACCCTAGCACCACCCTACCACCCTAAATTTTTCATAGGCTTGAACCTGTTGGTCACTTCATGCACCAGCCTAGAACCACCCTACCACCCTACAAAAGAATAAAAGAATAATGGACTCACATACCAGGGAAAATGGTCCACTTTACAATGATATAGAATGATGTAAAAGAAGAAGATACATTAGACCATAACCCCAACTATGAAACAACCACTTAATGATGATTCTAGACCTCCCGACACTGCCTCTTCAACTCTTGGCAGATAGAAACTTGTACAATTCTTACTGTGATGCATTTACAATGACTTAGTACAATGATACTTTACAATGACTGTATGCAGTGCTGCCTACTTGAAGACTTAATTTGGTGAACTTCTTGCTGTTGTTCTGCACCTTGATTTCTTCTCTTGTCATGCTACCCTATGCTACACCTTGCTTTTCTTTTCTGCCCTAGAAATTCTGGACCTTTGCAGCCCTTGAAAACACATGATCTAGCTTTTTCTTGCCTTCTAGGAGCTCGATATTGAATCTGGTGTATCTATGTTATTTCAGATCCCCAATATGTGATTTTTGGTCTTATAGTAGCCTATGAGTCTTCTTTCCAATGCCATAGGTATGACCCAATTTGGATTCTTCAAGACAAATTTATGTCCATTCTCTCACAATGACCTAATTGTGGACTGGTTTAGTAGAGTGAACTTGTACGGCATACCACGTGTCATTGTTTCTTCATTCAACTCTGAAATTGATACAAAGAAAACTACAGTCCATTCACTATCTACCACTTTTTATATAATTCCAATCCGATACTCAGAGAGAGAGTTATAACAATTTTCCCAATGTCACTTCTCTGAGATGAAGTTCAGGAGCATGCAAAAACACTAATTTCCACAGATCATATCTCATAAAATATTGCACACCTTGATCTGAAATTTTTACAGGAGCTTCCTCAGGCTTTCCGATTTGCCTCATAAAACTTTCAGCTTCTGAACCTTCGTATAAAAAAATTTATAGTGAAAATTCAATGATAACCTGTTTGAGGTAGAGAAATCCCTACATGAGGAGGATATGAGGATCACAATTTATATGAATGCTTAGGTTGAGAGGGTCTTCAACAAGTGAACGTGGGATGGATTTTAAGAGCTTAAAAAATATTAATTTTGACTTTTCAATGACCCATGCCACAACCCTATAGGGTTTTATCCCACTAACTGGGTTACAAACTTCAAACATGAATATCTCTCAAACCGTGAAGAATTACATGGTGTGCCATATATCAACGGAAACATATCGACAAGTAGAAACCATCAAAAACATTCTTGACCTAGAATATAGTAATTTTGTAGGTCAAAAATCCCATGCAAGATCGGGGCAACCCCTGGTGCTACTTGGGTTGACATCAATGACAACCACTGATCAATAGTAGATTCAACTCAGCTTCATACATTATACTTATAGACAAATCCTACATGGAATATATGTTTGTGCTATTATCTTATAAAGTAGTTGTCATACACATGATGATGTTAATATATCAACATTAAATTGCTTAATCATAAGCAAAAACATGCATTGTTTGAAGATATTATCTATGTTCTTAATTCATTTATGTATATATGTGAAATTTGCTAAAACAATATGTGTAAAACAAAGGCGCAATACAAAAGATAATGATAAATCCAAGCTAATTTATTGTCATTCATCCACATTTAATTAAAATTAAGTATCACTATATATATATATATATATATATATATTGTTAAAACAAAAATGCACTAATAATCCTAAACATTTAGAAAATATGAGAAACTGATATATAAAATCATACCATATATTTCATGATATAATATTTTGCTCAATTTATAATAAATTTATAAAATGTGTTCAATATGAAATTTCAATGTCAAATCTTTAACATGATTCTACAATGATACAAAAATTCTACTATACATTGCTATTTTTCTTTTATTTTGAATTCTCTACTCTAGTTTTACACCTAACTCATAACATTCTATACATTTTAATATAAGAAATGTATTCTTTAGAATTATTCTTTTTTCATCTATCTTTATAATTGTAATAATTTAAATAAGTTGATATTTAAATATTTTTAATCATATTTGTGTCTAAAAATTAATTAGAATTTATAAAATATATATTTCAAAATATTTGATAAAAATAGTTATTATCTTCCATACTTGTATTCAATCCCCATAAATAACACCATAAACCATATTATAATGATTTCAAATCTTATTGTTATATTTTGAATCTAAATAATACTACTATGTTAATCATGTTGGGAAAAATACTGAGAGAGACGAGGGAGGGGGTGGAGAGATGCGGGTGGGGGGGCGAGTTGAATGCCTAGTGTATGCCTAGTAAACTTATAATATAGATAAATATTCAATTACTTGACTTAAACCAATGCATAATTGATTCATCAGGCATTAATAAGCAGTAAACAGGTATAGAAAGAATAGAGTAAACCATCACACATAAACAACACACATGAACACCAGGATTTAAGGTGGAAACCTTGTTTTTGTCATTTTTGTCTTCAATATTTATTATATAGAAAACAAATTACAATCTTGTACTGGCACAAACATGTACCAGCACGTAGGCACCCACCTGCAGAAGGCTACAACCTTCACTCGTTCTCCAACACCCACTCGAAGGGAGCTCCAACCCCCTGATCTCATTTACCATTACCCACTGGAAGAGAGATACAACCCCCTGATCTCATTTACCAGCACCCATTGGAATGGAGCTACAACCCCCTCACTAAAGGCTCCAACCCTCAGTACCACCGTGGACCACATTTCATAAATTTTCACACTGGATCCACTTGCTTCAACATATCACAACTTGTAGGCCACTTTTTATTAGATTTTCAGACTGGACCCACTACACTCATTTAAGCCCAATATCATACATTAAAACTGAAACATATAATTGTACCAAATCAATCATTGAATCACCAATAAATCAACCAATCACCTAACTTTAATCACAATCAACTAGCCGCATTATCAATATTCAAACAACCCAAATCTATACAAAGACTTCATTGACAGACAACAGAAACACAACAAAATTGTTCAGACGTATTCTTCAGCAAAAACCATGGCTTGAATACGTGCCTTCCATAAGGCTTTTCTGTGTATATACACACTTATCCAGAACCCAAATCGCATACAAATATCAACATACTTCAGAATACATACGCTACTTCGCAAAGGCGAACCCGTGTGTGTACACGCTTTGCCTATGTCAAACTCGTGTACAAATCTACAACTAATTCACAACTACGCAATACTTCAAAACTTCAGACATTCTCAGATCATAACCTTCACTACAGAAAACATGCACTAGACCACAGATCTAAACAAATCATAAACATATCATGCAATACATAGTCATTTTAGGTCTAATCATCTTGATCGATTATTGTATTCACAGGTGCATCATTATTTCATATCAACCAATCAACTATAGCCCATACCATGCAAATACTTCAGATTGAAGTATTCATTCATTACCCTCACTTATTCCTACTATATAACTTTGATCTTCACCTCCTTATATAATTTGATCCTTAGCCAATACCATGAGCCAAAACCACACTAGTGCCTATGGTATTCTTTGACGGGATCAAATAGTCGTTACTGTGCTCAATATTGTGGACTAATACCATGGTAAAGACCCTTGGTATTAATAAAATAGTGTGCCAATATGTACGTAACTTTTCTTCTTTGTATCCGCGTGTGTAGGCAACTTTTCTTCACAAAACCTGGGTATACACTACCTCAATTCATCAAACCTGTTTACGTATAGGACTTGGCTTCATTAAACCTCCGTATACGTGACTTCCCTTCATCAAACCTGCGTATGTACATGACTTGGCTTCATTGAACCTGCGTATATTTCTCAAACTTTACCTTCATCATTCCTCTATCATAGACTGGTGTTTCTTTCTCTATCACAACTAAACTGGCCTGTGTACTCATCATGTTACCATCATGTCAACACATACTTATCTCACTACAAGTGGGTTGCCATCAGGGACAACACGTACATCATAATTCCAATAGATCCATATTCAACTTTTATCCTTTTGAAATTCCCTTTCACACTCTTGTCACCACTCTCATACATACTACTCATCACCTCATTACAAAATCTATACTTAACACAATTCTTTGGACCTCCTTTACACGCTACGTGGATTTTTTTTAAATGGAAAAAAGATTTATGAAATTTGAAATTTAGTTATCCACATTAATACAATAATTTAAATCCATGTTCATTTTAAATATATAGAATGTTGAGGAGTTTTAAATGTTTAAAATTATGAAAATAAAATTTATCTTAAAAATAAATTTAAATTTTTAATTTTTTTATAAATTGAGCTTGTTGGTTAGTAGTTTGATGATATTTAGGAAAACATATTCTGTCCTCCTAGATCTTGATACTACTTTTTTAACTCTCATCCTTAAGGAGGAAAAAGCCTTAGGCTCCAACAAATTGCAACCCATTACCCTTTGAAATCTAATCTACAAAATCATCGCTAAATTATTTGGCAACAAACTAAAACCCTTTCTGCATCTCTTCATCTCCATAGAACCCCTTCTTAGGGACCAACATTCTTGGAAGAAGTCAGTGGTGAAGCTATCCAAGTGACGTATTTCCCCCTTAGCATTTCCATTACCATTTTTTCTACTTTGGTTAAGGTTATTTCTCTAATAAGTTATTCATTTTGATATTTAGAGACCAAGGAGGGGATGTGCAAAGTGAATTTATAAATGGCTAGAAAATGACACCTCTTAGAAGAGGGAGTGATAAAAGGTGATCAATTCCTTCTCAATATCCTTATGAGATTCTAATTTATTGTCTTGGATATTTTTGATGTGAATGATATGACTTTGATATCAATGGTATATCATAGTGTGGTGAAATAATTTATTGGTCTTCCCCCCCTCCTTTAGAAAATTCACTCTTTACTTTTATCTCCAAAGGATTTCCTCTTAGCCATTTCTTTTTATTCTAGTTGAAATTTTTTCTATTGGGAATTATTCTGTGTTGAATATGTTATGTTTGTGTTGTGAAATATTTCTTCAATAAAAATATTCCCAACTCCACTATGTCAAGAAAGCTTTGAGGTATCTTAATTGGTTGTCAAAGTGATGCATAATTGTGTCGGTGGTTAATGGGGATTCGTGCAACCATTTGGAAATATTGTCTTGGAAGAATGGACATTGGAGCCAATAGAATTCAATGTGAAATATTTTTACCTTTCTATTCATAATAATTAGTGCATGTTAGAGGCCCCTCATTTCACCTAACACGCACAAATTATGAATAGAACTAATTGTACAAAGGATATAACACAAAGATAACAATATCCTAAATTTATTTCAACCTAATCTATTTTTTAATGAGTAAATCTTTTATTATGCTTAAATTTAAAAAAGGACTAAGAAAATCTTAATGGAACTTTCATGTTATTTTTTAGTTCAATAACAAAAAATAATGATAATGATAAATATCATACAAATGTTGAATTATAAAATATAATATAACATTTTCTAAAGTCTCCATAAAATTTTATACATGTTTATATTAAAACAATTAAAAAGAGTTTGTATTTTTATAAATATTAGTTTTCATATACAATACTTTGTTCTATCAACAATGCTAAAACAAACTAAAGAGGAATTGGAGCAAAGGAAAAAATGAGTTTCCACAAAGGAAAAGAGAGTTGTCGCAAGTGAGTTGTCGTAACATGGTTTCAACAACAAATATCAGAGTTGTGGAAGTACAATAGAATTTCCACCACAGGGAGTAGCCACAACATAGTTTCAACAACGAACAAGTACAACTTTGTTGTGACAATTCTTTCAACAACAAAATATCAGGTCCTTCTGCAACCTTTTTATATTAACAAAAACATTCACATTGGGCCCAGGTTCCCTAAAAATGTCTGATGCCTACAGTTTTAGAAAACTTACTATTTCTGGTTAAAGTAGCAAAATTTCGAATATGAGAAGAACCACAATATGTTTTAAACTTGTCTACTAACTATAACAAATCCCTAAATTGGGATATCAGTCTTAGCAACGTAATGATCCAAAAACACATTTATTGGTGGACTCAAAAACTATTTTTAAATTGGTTTAAATAAATTTCATCATGCATTCAAATTTGAATTAGTATGTGGATAGCTTTGCAAGTTCATAATTTTCTACTTTAATATACAACTTTAGCATAGTTTTTTTTTTTTTTTGATTTTGCACATTGTTTAAATTAACATTATTGTTAATTTAACTTTTCCTTAAAAGTTAAAATTTTACAACAAAATAACACTTTGTCTAATCAAATTTATAATTTAAAAAATTTCAATTTCCATAGTGCAGAATAGTAAACCAATGAAATTATATGTAAATTTAGAAATAAAGTCCATTAGAAAAAAAATGCTACAACTTCCACCTTTTTCCAATCTTACCCTCATAAATCTTGCTTTCCTCAGCCAGGCTATATACGTGATAGCCTAACAGGCAGAGACTAGACAATGAACGACTGCCCCTAGTAGGTCGCTTAGCAGCTAGTTAGGAAGGAATTCGACTAGAAAATAGAATGTTACCCCTCAAACTTATTTCTACGGAAAAATGGACTACCCGTGGAATGTAACATTCACCAATACTAGATAAGGTCAAGAAAGATGGCATTCACCAAAAGTAGTGATTGCTTTTGTAATGTTGAATTCGTCAACACTGGATAAGGGGTTTCCCTACTTATTCCCCTCGATGATTGCTCCATAACTGTCCCATTCCAATAGAAGAAATTCCAATGAGAAATACCCTCACCCGATCGAGGAGGAAGGCCGACAGGCCTTCGTACTTACAGATTCGTAAGGTGGCCTCTCACCAAATGTATTTTAAACAAAAAATGGTGAACTTTGATGAAAAATGCTATTTCGTCTATAAGTTAGACTACATCTTTATAATATATATTTATTCTAAATTAAAAACCACTTAAAATGAATATTAAGTCTATAATTTAAATAAATAATATTATTTTAATTTTAATTTCATCTATATTAGTTTTTAAATAAAGTTATTTCAAATCTTACTTTTTTATTCTAAATCAAGTATCACTTATACTATATATCAAGTCTATATTTAACCTGCATTTAAATATCACATATAATATATATTTATTCTAAATTAAAGACCACTTAAACTGTATAATAAAACTATAATTATAAATAAATATTATTATTATTTTTAAATCAAGTATCACTTATACTAGATATCAAGTCTATATTAAACCTGCATTTAAATATCACATATAATATATATTTATTCTAAATTAAAAACCACTTAAACTGAATAATAAATCTATAATTTAGATAAATACTATTATTTAATTTTAATTTAATCAATATTAAATTTTAAATAAAATTATTTTAGATTGGATATATATATAATCACTTATATTAGATATCAAGTTTATATTTAACATGCATTTAAATATCATATAAAATATATATTTATTCTAAATTAAAGACCACTTAAATTAAATGATAAGTCTATAATTTAGATAAATAATTTTTTATTTTATTTTATTTTATTTATATTAATTTTTAAATAAAATTATTTTAAATTGAATATTAAATTTATATATATTTTAATCAAATATCACTTATAATTCTATATTTAGTTTGCATTTAAATATTACTTATAATATATATTTATTCAGAAATAAATACCACTTAAACTGAATGTTAAGTGTATATTAACAATTAAAAAAATATATATTTATTCTGAAATAAGGACCACTTAAACGGAAGGTTAAGTTTATATTAACAACTAAGGTCTACTCATTGTTAAGCAATCAAAATAAACATCCATAATTACCATATAAACCTCACAAATTATGGCACCTGTGATCGATTGAAACATCCAGATTGTTTGCCTTTCTCAAGTGGCGAAGTTTACTTGAAGTTTATTATGAATTGCCTCCAACTCCAACCATTAATTTTCTTCATCAACCATTAATTTTCTAAAGCTCTTTGGTCTATACCATTGATGGATTTTGGACGTGGATGCAAAAGAATGTCATCTAATATAGTGTTGCAGTTATAGTTAGGTGTTATTATATTATTGGCAACACTGTCAACTGCCTTGGTTGCCCCTGAAGCTCATCTGCTGCGCGCCTTGCCAGGCCAAGGCCACACACAGAGCAGGACCTTCAAGCAATACAGTGGATATGTTACCGTTGATGAACAACATGGCAGAGAATTGTTTTACTACTTTGTGGAGGCTGAGACCAATCCTCAATCAAGGCCATTAACATTATGGTTCACTGGAGGTACTGATATATTATCTTTAATTTGCATTTGCTTGCTTTGTTGGATATATTTAATTATGAATGAAAATTAATTATATATATATATATATATAATTTTAGTATTTGGTAATATTTTTTGTTATTTTGGGTATTTATCTGCAATGTTATATAATCAGTTTATTGTGGGTATTTAACATTGCCGTTGTTAATCTTTTAGAAAAGAGAAGAACCAGTAGTGTATTCTATTCCGTAACTAGTTTTGTTTTTCCCACCCAGAAAAAATAACAAGCACTCACACACTTTTAATGGGTTCAACAAAAATAGAAAGGAGTGGGCTAACCATTTGACGGAATGCCCTTGGGTTTTGAGCCCCTGGTGACCGGCGTATCCATCCGGCGAATCCCTCCGACAAACATGGGCCCCATGCCCCTCCCTGTCTCCGTCCGTATCCATCCCATGACGTTACCGTTAACATGCCCCATCAGTTGTCCTTGTAATAGCCTAACCTTTCCCGCTTGCAGCCAGCCTTGCATACTCCCACATGAGCTGCCCACATGAGCTCGCGCTGCCCGTTTCAGGGCCGAAGTGACATAATTTCAAATTTGAACCAAATGACTGGTGTGGGAGTAATGGTTGCTACCTACCAGAGCTCTAGAGTTGCCACCCAAATGCCATTTCAAATTTTTGCGTGCACAACTCCTCCCTTGTTCATTCTGTCGACTTGCGCGTTCCTCATTATTTCGTCGAGTCATTCTGTCGAGAGAAATTCTGCATTCTGTCGACTTGCGCGTTCCTCATTATTTCGTCGAGTCATTCTGTCGAGAGAAATTCTGCATTCTGTCATGTAAGTCTGACCCTCCCTTTATGTCTTGAAGACTCAGCAGATCAGCAGAGCCCCTTCAAGACTCACAGTGAGGACCAACCGAGTTCGAGAGCCGATAAATTGAGCAAGTCGCAGGGACCCGAGCATGTAGAAATTACATTATTTTAGCAACAGAGCCGACAAAACTTACATTATTTGAGCAACAGAGCCAACAGAAATTACATTATTTCAGCAGCAGAGCAGAGCAACAGGTTGTTTGGAAAATTCTGTATTTGTTTCAAAATCATTGATACTGAATACTAGTTTTTTTTTATTCCCACTCCATTTTTTATTTGTACTTTTTAATGAGTTTCCTTTGCTTGTTTGTGCTTCCAATTTCAAGGACCATTTTAACCAGGGAGTAAGAAAACCATTCGTGGAGAAGGAGAAGTAGCAGTAGCAATAGGAAAGGTAAGTAAATTTCCAATTTATTGTGTTTTTCGTCCTTTTTATATAACACAAATTTACTTTTGAGCAATGGTGGAAACTCGTTGTTGCCTGCGAATTTTACTTTTGAGCAGTGGCGCAACTCGCTGTTTCCTGCAAATTTTATTTTTGAGCAGTGACACCAACTTGCTATTACCTGCAAATTTTACTTTTAAGTAGTGGCGGCAACTCGTTGTTGTAGTAGTGGCAACTTGTTGTTGCAATAGCGGTAACATCGAGTCGTCGCCACTGTAATAGTGTATTGCCGCAACTATTGTAAATTAAATTTTTATTTATATTAACAAAATTGCAAAATTCATTTTTTATTTATTTCGTAGAGAGAGCGGGAACTCACTGTTGTAGTAGCGGCAACAACGAGTTGCCGTGATTGTAAATTTTAACTTTGAGCAGTGGCGGCAACTCGCTGTTATAGTAGGCAAGTTACCGCCACTGTAACAGTGTGTTGCCACCACTGCAATTAATTAAATTTTTATTTATATTAACAAAATTGTAAACTTCATTTTTTATTTATTTCGTAGAGAGAGTGGAAACTCGCTATTGCAGCAGCGACAATAGCGAGTTGCCACTACTGCTAGAGAGTTTTCGCCACTACAACAGAAAAATATAAAAATATTTAATTAAATTATTTTCTTGTTTTGCAGATGGTTGCATAATGGGTCTTAACTATCCAGATATGGTGCCACCCAAACCCAGGGACTGCACGAATAAGGTTCATGATTCATAATGAAGCCCTAAGCCAAGTTTACCAGAATAGTAGAGAATTACCTGGGACTACAACAAACAACGAAGCATACTATCCATTAGGGGAATTTTGAGGTCTAAAATGGGCCTCCTAAGGAAATAATAAAATAATAACTAAACCAATAAAATAATATTTATGAATTTGCAATTCACTTTTTGCACCACAATCCATGTAACCATAGTTAAATTCAATTCAAAAGTTGTACCAAAATAAAATTAATAAAAAAATTGTATTGATGTGACTATAAATAAGAATGATATTTTCAAGAAAAGTCATTATCGTTAATAACTGATGCATTTGTACTTTGTACTTAAATAACTTAAAATAAAATATAAATATAAATTTATAAATTCTTAATTATATTATATGCTATTAATTAAAATTTATATTATTTAAATTGTATAATAACATGTAATTAATATACTATATAAAAATAATATAATATAATAAATGTATATGGATATGCATTGTTTCTTTCAAGAAATATGAAATGACAATAATATTATTTTATTTAAAAAGTGTGAAATGACATTTATTATGAGTACTTTACTTTATGACTTCAAAATTACTTAGAGCACTACCATGGTTAACCATGAGTTTTTATCCACCATTGAGAATGTGACAAGTAAGTACCTTTAACTCAAGCAATGCCACCTCAACCATTAAGGATGATGACATCCCCAAAAATGTAATTGGTTCTCATAAAGTGAATTTTGATTGTACATTTTCCTTAGGAGGCCCATTTTAGACCTCAAAATTCCCCTAATGCATGCTTTGATCGAGGGCCTCACAACTGCACAGAGTTATGGTGCAAGTGACATTGTCACTTACACAAACTTCAAACTAGTCACCAACTAGATGAATGGTATCTACCAATTCAGAAGGCCTAACTTAAACCCCTTCAGCAGCAGGTAAGATCCATTTTTGCACAGTTCCAAAGTTTTGAAATTATGTACAAATATGATGTACAAAGGGTGTGTGATTTGATACTCATCGAAGCAACATCCAATGGTCGTGGATGTGTGTTACACAACATTATGTCACTGTCCCTGCAATCCCCATCTTGCACATTGGAGGATCATTTCTATAACTAATACAAAGTGGCGTGCCTTGCAAAGACCATCATTGCATCTCTTTCCATGGGGACAACATTCCTTCTGTTGAAAATATCCTGAGCAGACCATCAGAAACATATGTTTTTTCCTTAGCGCTAGTAGACCGTTATGCCCTCGCGCCAATGAGGAAGATTAACACTGGTCCCCGCACCCATTGGCACTCTGTCCCAATGAGCTACCCCCGCCAACCTATTTATGGAATGTTTTTTAAATATAGAGGTGAAGTTTCTATCCCAACAACTTCATGGGTGAGTCATATGAAGTGGTTCGACTGAATAACCACGGCCTCCCTCCTTTGGCCTCTTGTTTCTACCTTTTGGGGAAACCTCCCAAGGAATAAGGCCTCCCTTCCACCATTGTAGGGATCCTAACCTCCTCCTCTCCCTCTATAAATAAAGCCATCTTCCATTGATTAGCTAGCTGAACATATTATAGCTGAAAGGCTGAAGAGAATTCTTGAACATTTCGCTAGAAAGATAGAACAGAAAGAGACCTTTGTCAAGAGAGCTTAGGCTTGTGTCTTCACCCCGTCCGAATTCCCTGACGATCCTTCGAGACGCGCTTCGACTAAACCCCACTGAAGGAGGCTGCGATGTCAAGGCTCCGGTTGTAACTCTTTCTTCTATTTATATATATACATGACTATTATATGATTCCCATCTTGTCTTAATGTGTTTATTTGATGAAATATGCTTAACCTTCCTTGACTGATTAGTTGATTATGAATGAAATCATTGTTTTGTATGATGCTCTTGTTTGCTGATCTTTGTCTAGGTACCCGAGCATTGTTGCAGAAGGATTATGACCCATAAAAACAAAGATCAAGAGGCCACCACCACTATAGTGATGACATCTTTGGACTCTAGGTAGGTCGATATACCCTGTCCTTTTCAGTCATTAATTAGGAACCTACACTTTAGCTTGTCTCTTTGTTGCTAGACCCACTCTAGGTCTAGATGGATCATCTCTGTCCGCAGAGAGGTTTTACCTTCCCAACAAATTAGCGACTCCATTGGAGATCAGTGTGAGTTTGTCGTTTCGTTTGCCATTAGGAATTTGCCTTGTCAAGTCGACTTCGGTCGTTTGCTTGCTTGTTTGTCTTTTTTGGCTTGTTTGATTGTCTGGAATCCTCTTGTTCAGCTCCAAAGTGTCAAGATTGACCTCTTCTCACTAGTTCTTCCCTCCTCCCATAGTTATTCGGCTTAGCGCGAGTTTTTTTTTAACAGTCATTGCAATTGGCACTGGTTGCTTTTGTTGCAGTAGCGCCAACCCCTTTTTTGGCGCAGATTACCACCTCACAGTCACGCTGAATCTTGTAGGATTTGCTTTGACCCTTTTGTTGAGTTTTTGGTCGGTTTTGCTTGACTCTTGATTGTTTCTTAATTTTCAATTGGTATTTTTGGAGTTGTTTCTCTTCTTATTTGTTTTTCTATTCTCTCACTAGTGCAATTCATAGCCATAGGGTTTCTAGGTGTCTTTCGCTCACTGAGCCTTCTGATAGAAGTTCGAGTATTTTTGTTTCTTGTCAGTTCAATTCCCTGATCGGTTGCTTGAGCCTTTCTTGATCCTTTAAGTTTTTTGGTTTGTTGAATGATCCCTTTGGTTTCTATTTGAATCTCCATCTCATTACTTCGAGCCAAGATCACATTGCTCGTTTGGGTCATTTTGAAAGCTTTCTCTTTGATTGAAAGAGTGCATCGTTGGTTTGAGTATGTTTTTATGTCTGTATTGATTTCGAATTGTTGGTTTTGAGATATCTACATTCATAGTGCTCTAAACTAGTGTTTGATTTGATTTTTAATCTAATTAGTGCATTGTGTGCTTTATTCATTCAAAAAACAAAAATTACATCCTTTCATTTGCATCAAAAATGAAAAATTCTTTTGCATAACTAGCGCTTGCATCTAGGAAAGAGTTTTTCGTTTTGATTGTATTAGATGCATTAGAGGACTTCTTCGTATGTTTTCATTGTTTGTTGCTTTCTGAAATATCTCTATCCTTATCTTAGTTAGAATTCATCAAATGGAAAATGGTGTTCTATTGCATGTAGCTTGCATTTGGGAAATTTGAGATCAAGTTTGGTAGGGCTTTGAAACTGAAACATTAATTCAATATCAACTGTAAAATTTATTCAGTTAACCTAAGGAAGCATTGGAACCTAACAAAATTTTTTTTAGAGGTCTAGGCTAGTGACGTGTTCTGGCATCGTTAAACCTAGTAGTTGTCTTTTGCCATATGGCTTTAGACAGCACTAGTATGGACTTGTGCTCCCCGTACCGTCACGAATATAAAGGGAGACCCTCATAGGTTCAAATCCTTTATCCATAGGAAGCCGAGTCTGCCACCCTATAACCGTGATACACTGAACACAACATTTGGGGAGACTACTTGCACGTACGTTAAGTCCTTGGTCATTTCTCTTTGATTTGATCACCAAGGTGTATATGGAAGTTCACGGAAACTTGGTACACTCTCTTACTTAGATTACCTGAGTAGTCATTTTGATTTGCGTGACTCCTTAAAAAGAGAAGAGATCATCAAGAAATTGTCCTTTCACGCTCATTTAAAATTGAAAGTGACTAGAGTCATCTTTTTTCTATTTCTTGACTCTTAAAACATGAAACAACAAAGTTTTGTTCCAGTGTCGTAAAATTAATTACCACGATCACATGCCCATTAAAAGTTTTTTACTTGGCTTTTTTTTGTACTTCCTTAGACTTTGATCTTGAAGCCCTGAATTGGTTATCTCGTTTTCCTTCATTTGTTGAAATATTGTCACATTGGCGGAACCACCAATTTCATCATCTTCTTCACTGCCTCCTAGTGGTAGTTATTTTCCTGGCGTTTCTTTCGAAACCATTTAGTCCACTAGGTCTACTGAGCTTGCGTAGCCCATTCTCCTGAGTGTTCAACCTCTTGCTACCTAATCTCCTCCTGAAGAGTCAGTTGAGTTTAATTGGCTTCCTCAGGGTGCTTGGTATGGTTTTGGGAGTGAGGAAGAATTCCCTCCTCTTACTTCAGGATCACCATTTTTAGCCAATACGTTACCTCCTAGTCCTCGTCGTCTTTTCGAAGATCTTACGGCTTCGTCAGACATGGATTCTTCGAGTCCTGTCAGCAATGAAGAAAAACCTGTTTCCACAGGGGAATATCAGCTTTTCCCAGAAGATCTCTTGCGTTTTTCTAATCAATATTCTCCTCCATCAATGTCACTTTCACCCGGTTATTGGAATTTGAGTCAGATTATTTCTAATGTTGCATCCATAGCACATTCCAGTACTTCGACTCCTCCAAGGAGTTCGGTCCTTCCTTCACTAGGACTGTCGCCTTCAACACATAGTTCATCGGTCATTGTTACATCTGTCCCGGTCCAACCTACCATTTTTGTGGCTTCACTTGCACTGGTTGTTACACATCAATTGTCAGGATCTTTCACACTCGCAGGTCTATATTTCTTAATCCCACGTGGCCTGTCAATATCGGCCCGGGTAAATCACAACCTCGTGCTATAAAGGCTATGCCTTCTTCTAGTGTGGCTATGAGTTCCTCTGCTATTCCTGGCGGCCTTACTTTTTTTAAGAGTATCTTATTACTGCTCAACAAAGAGAACTCTCGTATTCTCGCAGTCCCAGTTCGTCAATCCTCCTTCAGATTATGATGTCTACGTATAAAGAGTAGTATTCGCTCCCCATCGATCCTAATCGGGGATCGTTTATCCGCTCTAGCTGATCCCTATCAGACCATCCCTCATCGAGGGCCAGTAATACAAGGACAACCCTCAGGTCTACAAGTAAAACCCTTGCAAGGACAACCTTTGACCTAGCAGGGACAACCTTATGGTCCACAAGGACAACTTACAAAACAACTCTTCGATCCAACAATAACCCTGGCCATTCCTTCCCAATAATGTCAATATCAATATCAATATCAACCAGAGTGATCTTATGGTTCCTGGAGGCAAATGTATCCACCACAGGACAACCTTTCAGGTAACAACAACAACCTACGTTTAGCAAGGCCAAAAATTTGTTATATGGAAGGTCCTACGGTCCTACTCCGAGTCCACAACCCGGTCCATCGTAACCAACGAGCCAACCCCTTTAACAAGGGAAACCCAGTGGCCCTCAGTATCCAGGCCAACTCCGTTTAGCAAAGTACAGCCTATCCACCCTCGCAAATTCAACTTTCTCAACCCGCCGTGCCAGCTTCTGCTCAACCTATTCAACCAGCCCAACAAATTGCTCAACCCGTTCAACCACCAAGCCCCCCGAACCCGCTTCAACAGACCCACCTCCCAACCTCAAAAGTACCACGGCTCCTCCCACGAGGCCCGAAATATATGGCAATAAATTAAAGGGATAACCACTCGTCCATACCTTAAGGCGCCTCCTTTTCCGTTTGGGATAGTGGCTCCGACAAGATATAATGGGACCAGTTTCCTAGAGTTAGTTTTTTGCTTTGATTATTGGGTTTCTCTCAAAGGATTTGCATAAAGAATTACTAAAATCTAAAACAAATTTATTCTAAAATGCAAAACTTTGAATTTAAGTCTAATTTAATCTAACCTGGGATAATATTGATTTGATGCGATCTAGAATGATATCAATGATAATAGGCCACATTCAACTCTTCTATCAGTAAGTCTTTCAAAGAATATAGAAATGCATCAACAGTGATCAACAAAATGATATATAACTGAAAAGGTCATGTTCCATTACTTTATGAAGGCATTCACAAACTTACTTAAAAGTAAGCATTCTTTGAAAATGTTCTCAATAAAATTATGAACCCTTCTCTAAATGCATGAGAAGGGTTTAAATACTAAACTAACTACAAACTAAAATTATTACAAAAATGTAGAGGAGGTTTGAAACAACCTTTCTCTAAAAACTTAACTTAAACAATAATCTAGGAACTTTGAACTAACCATCCTGATTTTGTGAATCCTGCCCTTCTTTCCGAGTGTGATCACAAAGTTGACAAATATCTAGCATTGCTTTAAGCTAATCTAGCTGTGATATCTGTGACCGAATCTATCCCTTTAAAATAGCATTTGAGATTATTGATTGAGATCTTTTTGCTGAATGTGTAAGAGACTGAAGAGTTTGATGTTGATGGTAAGGTTTGATCAGAAAATTCTAGTGATTTTCCTGATCAAACTTATTAACTTTTTTGATCATTTCCTCTTGTGTATCTTCTCTCTGTCTCCACTTTAATTCTACTTCCCTTGTTCCTAAAAACACATCAAACATGTTTTTCAAGCAGTTCGTGTAGTATACCTAGGGGGATAATATAGGGTACAGAGGGAGGTACCCAAGGGAATAATATGATGTAATAATATAAGAATGATAAATAATTGGGCCATAGTTAATAAATAAAGTGGTTAACCCACATTATGTAAGGGACCACATGTAGCTAGGGAATAAAGTTATAAGCCCTACGTACTGATGTACACATTGAGAGACACATGGTAACTACCCATGGTATTGCATATGGAAACCTATATAGAGGCTAGAGACTCTCCATTGAGAGATGTCAAGGATTATCGTATTGGGCAAGGATATGGTTTGTGGAGTGATCTCCGATCTCGGGACAGCAGAACGCAACAGAATACGTATATAACCATAGATACAGAGATGCAGCGGAAATAATGCGTCATTTTATTAATAAAAGAATGACTGCAATAAGCTTACAAACATAATGGAAATAAGCTAGGGCGCTGGTAGCGTATCTCTGAGAAGAGATGTAGCGTACGCATGCCTCTAAATTGTGTTACATTGAGGCTCGCAGGCCTATTACAGACATAATGGAAATAGATGAGCTAGGGTACTGGCAGCATATCCCTGAGAAGAGATGTAGCGGCTACTAAAATGAACCCCGTTGCAATGCACAGATGAGATGTGGTAGCTAGGCACTCGGTAGCGCTTATCTCCTCAGAAGATGTATTGCCCTTATGCTCCCGAACTATGTTAAGCAATGAGGCTCAGGGCCTATTTATTGTTGAGAAACAATGTAGAATCAACGTCCAAACCCTAACCGTAGGAGATGAAGCGCCAAAACTGTGGGCCCCGTTTGGGTAAATTGGTGGTTCAACTTCCCGGGGACGTAACTTTGGCATCCGATCTACGTTTGATGCGCTCAATAGCTCGTTATAAATATCTGTCCGAGGAGTAAAAATTTTGAACGAGAAACAACAGTCCATGGACCCATGTTGCTCTCCGTTTTTCCAAGAAATGTCGTTTAGGACCTCAAAACGGCTCCGGAAGTTTAAGACCCGAAAAACTGCTAAAAATAGTAAGTTGTGCCAAAAATTACAAACTGAAATAACTGATGATGGGGGTTCAAATGGACTCGATGGGTGGCCACCAATATCCACCTGGATTATTAATGCCCCAAAACGGCTCCAAGTGTGCAGGACCCGAAAACCTGCTATAAATAGTAAGTTATGCTGAAGCTGAAAAACTGAAAGAATTGATGCTGCGGGTCCAAATGGAATAGGTGGGAGGCCACCGATATCCACCTGGATCATCTCCTTCCTTAAGGAGTGAATGTATGGTGTTGCCCTACCTTAAGGGTTTTGATATTAATGAAGATCTAAAGTTTTGTCTTTAATGGTGTTATTTCTTGGGCATATTTTCTATTTCTATACATTTTCTTGTCAGATCTATTACAAGCATGTTAAGTCCCTATATTAATAGTGTAGCCCCTTATTATGTTAGTGTAGCCCCCCTTATTGTTATTATTGTACCCCTGTAACCCCCATATTGTTATTATTGTGCCCTTACATTATTATTGTTAGGTCGGCTAGGATTACATTGAGGCCCCACTAGGATTATATTGTATTCCCATGGACTCCTATATATAGAAGGAGGTTTTGTTCATTTGTATCATCCAAGAATTTTTCATTCATGTAATGTACTGGGAGGTTGCCTCTCGAAGTGGCTTATTTCTAAGGCGTTGATATCTCTTTTTCTTCTATTTTTGGAGCTGGTTACACAACATTTGGTATCAGAGGTTGGGATTCTAGGGTTTCGCTGCTCCAAACAGGTCATCGTGGCATTTTCGCTATAACTTTTTTTCTACGAAGTTTCAGAAGCTGAAATTTTTAGGGTGCGAAGCTGAAATCCCGAGGAAGATTTTCTAAAAATTTCAGAGCTTGGTTCGCAATATTTTCGGAGATATCATCTGTGGAAGTTAGGGTCGTTTTGTCTCAAACAAGCCCATCGTGGTATTTGCGCTATAAATTTTGTTCTCCTACGAAGGTTCGTAATCTGAAATTGTTTCGTGTGGTTTAACCTGATGAAATTTGTCAAAAAATTTTAGAGTTGGTTCGCAATATTATTTTTGGAGATATGATCTATGGAAGGTAGTACTTTTTCAGGCTCTCGAATTTCATCTCAAAGAGGTGATCATGGGAAAATATCCATAACTCTCTCTCTGAGCATCAGATTGGAGTGCCGTCAAAAATGGTCGCAAGTAAATAGAAATTAGTTTCTTTGCTATCAATTTCAGAGCCAAAGGATGAAACAATGACATGTGGAAAGTCGTACAAGGTCGCTCTACTGAACCAGTCCATAATTAGGTCATTGTGGGAGATTGGACACAACTTTGTCTTGGAGAATCCAAACTGACGTAATTCGTGGAATTTTAAAGAAGTTTCAAAGGCCTACTATAAGGGTTTAATTTCTTAGATATTGAGGATCCAATTATAGAGATAATTTAATTTCAATATGTAGCTCCTCAAAGCAAGAGAAAGGTGTGTATTTGGTTTTTAAAATTGCATAACGTTTGTTTGAAAAAAGCAATTGAAGTGATTCCAAGTGCATATTTTAGAATTTTTATCAGTATTGGGTTCTATAATGCCTCCAAAAAATAATTCCATACAAATTAAGCCCTCAAAAAGCTATACTATGACGCATGAAGAGGAAGAGTTGCAGTATGAGATATCAAAATTACGGTACCAAGTGAAACAAGTTTCAATCTTACGAAGAGAAATTGAAGATGAAATAGATTATTTAAAAGCAGAAATGGAGGCTAAGTTGGATGGTTTGAAGGACTCAATAATAGCAAATATGGATGATAAATTAGTGGAATATCACATCGAGCATCAACAACAAGTTCTCCAACTCTCAAAGGATAACCCAACTTTGGTGCAGAATCTAATGAAACAACAGGAAGATCAACATCACATCGAAAGAATTTTTGAAGCAGTCACAGAAACAATAACTCGACAAGTACGATCAATTTCAGAGTATCACAGCAAGTGGAAGAACTTTCCTGTAGAAGATTCCACATGGGAGGATGAGAATTTTATACAGAAGCATCAAGAAATAATCAAGCGCTGAGGACAACACTTTTTTGAAGGAGAGGGGCATGTTAGGTCCCTATATTACTAGTATAGTCCCTTATTGTTATTAGTGTAACCCCCTTATTGTTATTATTGTACCCTTGTAACCCCCATTTTGTTATTATTATGCCTTTAAATTATTATTGTTAGGTCGGCTAGGATTACATTGTGGCCCACTAGGATTACATTATGGCCACATGGACTCCTATATATAGAAAGGAGGTTTTGTAAATTGTATCATCCAAGAATTTTTCATTTATGTGATGTATTGGAGGTTGCCCCCTCAAAGTGGCTTATTTCTAAGGCGTTGATATCTCTTTTCTTCTATTTTTGGAGCTGGTTACTCAACACCATGTGAACGCCTTTGCGGGGAACACTGGTGGGTTGGGACCACCGGCGGTCCCCAACCCAAAAAATCAATTGCAATAAACAATAAGTTACAAACTCACAAAGATACAAAGTTAATAAACACTATGGAACTGAACCCTGAATGGTAAACCTCACGCATGCTTGGCAAGTAGGTGTTTCATCAAAATTTTCATCTTGACATTCTGCTATTTGTATGAGCTCATTATCACTCATACTTCCTCCTTTGCAAGTCTAACACATCAGTTCCTCATTTCAAGCCTTGAAAATAAGAGGAAAGTTCTTAAAAATCTCCTTAACTCTGGTATCGCACTTTCTCTTTGTCTTTCCTACGGTCCCGCAGCTAATGTTCATGACTCCTGTGTACCTGAACGCACTTTCTCTGTGTTATGGGTGCGGACCCCTGTAAAATATTAAAAAGGCGCAAGTAAACTCAAAAATCTCACTTTCAGTAAATTCTAGAAGCCTCTAGAAAGAATCTTGTGGTGGCAGAAATGCTCTTTTGAGGTTCAAGTATCCCTTACCTTAAGGAGTTAACCCCTTGATGTGAGGAGCTTATCCCTTTGAAGGAGGATTCTATCCCTTCATAGTTGGAACTGAAACCTCCTCTTTTTGCACTATAAAAGGAGGCATTGGGTAGCCTCAAGGGGAGTTCAAGCTTTAGAATTATTTGAGGTTAAGTGCTGTTGGGATTCAGACTCATCTAACTGAGATTTTGTGAGGAGAGATTACATACCTCTATTTTTCTCAGTTGGAAGAGTGCAAGGCTTGTTAGAGTAGAGGAGATTCCTACTTCGGACCCTGAGAAGGCCTGTTCAACATCAAGGCTAAGGTTGTAAGGTTTTCTTTATTCAAAATTAATACAAATGAATTCATTTTTCTCAATAAGTTGTTAGTTAACTGTTTATTTCATGGATTCCTTGATCACCATGATAGGCATGATTTATAATATTTACTATATAGATGCTATTTAATTTTTTCTTGTTTGTGACTACAGGTTTATAAAGATAACTCCTTCAAGTGACCGAGGGACAACAACTTCGAACAAGCATTGGATCTACGATAAGACCTTATCACCTTTATAGTATTCTTTTGTAAATTGCATATGTCTAGAGAAAGATAGGTTTATTTGGTTGTTTGTTGCTATATTACCTTTTTGGTACTAGGGAGATCGATCTTGTCCGCAAGTTTGATTTATCTGCACAACAAATTAGCGACTCCGCTGGGGAAAGAACTTGTTGTTTTTGGTTTTCCTTTATTTCAATTTGAGAAAATGTCTTTTCTGGTTTTTTATTGATGGATACTTGACTGGGTAGTTTAGCTTTACTTTGTTTTGAAAATTTTTGAAATCTTTTGTGCTTTTCTTAAAATTTTCTGGGGAGCGTACTTTGTTTTCTTGCACGGTGCGGGCAGTTTTGCACATTCCTTTAGTAAACAATACGAGACCGCACCTGTTACTTCTGGGGCCTAGAACCCTATTAAAATTTTTGAAAAACTCCATATATCTTCTTCCAGTTTAGCTAGGATTTGATTTAGGATTCTTAGCATCTACCTGTGCATCTCGTATTTTTCTCACAAAAATCCTTGTTTATGAGTTTTCTCACAAATTTTTCATCTCATCAATCTCCGTTGCTAATCATGTTTTGGAGTTCTCTTTTTGAAATTATTAATTTGATTTTTTGGTCATTACTTGAGAAATTCTTAATTTGATTTCCTTTGGTCATTACTTGGAGGTTTGTCTCAGTTTTTTCACAATTTTTCATCTTTTTGCTTTTGTTTTCAAGTATGAGTGTTAATCGCCTTTGAGTATTTTTATTTTTGATCTTTGGAACTCTCACCCAATTTTCATTACTTACACTTGATTGGTTCTTAGATTACATTAGAATCATCTTATGTTTGAGAATTCTCTTGCATAGATCACATTTGCATAATTAGAATTCTCATTTTTAGAATATGATGGAAAAATGTGCATAGATTACATTTGCATACTTTTCAAGTGAATTGTGCATAGATTACAATTGCATAGTTTACATTCCGAAAAATCAATCGTAGATTTAGATCAGTTTTCTTTGATTTGAATTTATATGTTTTTATGCTTGTTTTAAAAACACAAAAAAAAAAATGTTTTGGAATTGATTTGCATTAGTTTTTCTTCATGAAATTAGTGCATTAGAGAATTTGTTATATTTTCTCTTAGTGATCAATTTTTTTTCATTGTTGGAAGTGAATGGAAACTCACTCCTTACTTTAGTTAGGATTCATTGAATTGAAAAGATTACATTATCATATTCGATTGCATTCAGTTTTGGGTCGGGTCATAACACCATTGGTTTCATATCCATTTACCCTTTTGAGTAATAACAACCTAAATAACACAACGCTTAATTAAAATTCATCTAGTAATTTTTTACATTTTTAGGGATCTTTCCACCAATTGAGATTAGGATTAGTGCTTTGGAATGGGTTGTAGTTAACTTTCCAAAGCAACTAAAACAAACAAGTTGATAAATCTTGTGATAAGAAATAAATCCAATTGTAACTGGTACATTCTGGGAAGCTTCTCTTAAAGGAGTTAATCACGAGATCATATCCAAACCTTTGAGACAATCAATTCTTTTTCATCATGGAAGATAGAAGATCTGTGCGCATTAAAAACGGTAAACCTCGGATTAACCATTTTCAAGGAGCCTGGGGTCACTTGTTGGTAAACCTCGGATTGACCATGTCGAGGAGCCTTCAAGGGGATTGAGCTTTGTTACTCTTCCCTTGCGCGTAGAATCGGATCGTAGACTGTCTTCCAATTGTATTTGTTACTATTGGTAACCTTAGTGTCCATAAACTTAAGATTATTTCAAGGTGACTGGTGGAAGGAGATCTCACCGTACTCTCCAGCACAAATCAGACCACTTGGACTCTTCTGGGGTTTTCTTCACACGAGATGGTTTTGTGAAGAAACTTGTGTCACTCTTGGTTTATTGCTGTGTTGTTCGTGTGGTAACCTGCCCAACCGCCTCCTATATTAAAATTTACTAAGTTGGGATTGCACCACTGTTCATGTTTTTAGTAATTTTGAAGTTATCAAGCCAGGTGTGGTTTGACTCCTAGATTTGATAGCGTGTGTTAATTTGTTTGTTTTTACTTTCAGAGACCATAGGTGTGAGTTGTGAATTTTAATTGTTTAGGTGTGAATTGTTAAGTGTTAATTTTAGTTTTAAATTGTTAATAAAATTCACTGAAGTTGAATATAATGGAAACTATTCTGGAATTTACCAACCAAGGAACCCCTCTTAACGAGATTCCTAGTACTTTTCCTTGCTTTGGAAATGTTGGTCCTCCTTATATGGCTACTTTGTCATTACCTGGATTTACAATAGGTTTACCGATATATTTATTTTCAACTTCGTTGGCCCCGAATACTCCAATTGTTCCACCTCAACCGGATGCTTCACCTCAACAGAGTTCACCAGCTCAACGTCACCAACCTTCTGTTGACCCTTTACCTTCTTTCGCTAATATTTCTTCCTCCATTTCTTCCTCTTCGCTTGGTAAAATCCTTTGATGCTAGTAAACTGTGATTGGGCTAGGAAGAAGAAGAAAGGAAGAAGAAGAAGAAGAAGAAGAAGCAAGATAAGAAAGAAAGGAACCAACCAACCATGGTTGTAAATGTTAGTAGTGTTGAGGAAACCTCCAACATGCATCGTAAACCCAAATACCCTTGCAGGCTTTGTAAGGGTGACCACTTCCTTATCAATTGTCCAAGTATTCCAAAGGTCTTGGAAGTATGGTAAAAAAAATCTCATCAACTTTCCATTGATCCATCAACCAGTGATAGTCAGGTTCCTGTGAAAAAGGGTAAAGTTAGGTTTCCTTGTAAGTTATGCAAAGGGAGTTATCAAACTCACATTTTCCCTCACATGGATGAAGCCTCAAAATTGTTTGAAAACCTTACTATTCCACAACAAGAATTTCCAACTGCTTACCGTAAAATTTCTCCCAACCTACCGTCAACTGACGGAGTGATTGATCTAATTTCAACTACAGTCAATCCCACTCTTCCATTGGATATTCAAACTCATATCACCCAGGTTGATGATCCATTAGTTGATCAAGTGGTCTATTCGATTTCACATTCGATCGATCCCATTCTCCTTGTAGAGTGAACTTCATACCGCTAGGTTCTTCTTTGTTAAACGTATTCTCTCTATGTCGTAAGTGTTTCACCGTTTTCATAGAACCCCTCCAAGTACTGTCTTTTCCTTTGATTGGAATAGACTCGATATAACCTCGCTTCCTTCTCAATCCCTTCAAAATCATTGTGAAGGCCGGTGGTAGGAGCATACACTATGCCGCACACATGTGGATGAAGGTGTTTATGTTAGTATTTTATCCTCAAATTTTTGGAAAGCTTTGGGTTCCCCTCAGCTTGTGCCTGTTACACAGAATCTGTCAGCTTTTAACATAACCATTAGTGAACCTTTAGGGATCCTTCCTAAGTTTCCTATTACCTTGGAAGGTAAAACTGTCTGTATTGATCTTATGGTAGTTCGAGGCCCCTTGGATTTCAATTTACTCCTTGGGTGAGACTATGTCTATGCAATGAAAGCTATAGTATCGACACTCTTTCACGTGATGTCTTTCCCTCACAATGGAAATATTGTGACTGTAGACCAGCTTTCGTTCCCTAGTCTTGATTTGACTACCAATAATCTGACATCCTTGAATGTTCCTCATAAAAAAGTGGTATCTACCCCGCCACAAGTTAATTATGTGGCAGTTAGTCCCATTTTTTCAGTTATAGATGTAAGCGAGCCTCTCACTGTTTGCTCGTCTTCCTTTGACTTAGATCCGGTAATTGACATGGAAAACTCTATGGGATTACCTGAACGTGATGTTCTTATCCCTTTTGAATCCCTTGACATGTGTTCCTTCCAGAGAATTGTTCTTCCATCTGATGAAGATCTCTTGGAAGCCATGATCGAGGTGCGTCCCTCGACATGTGTTTCTTCTATTTGGAAGCCATGATCAGTCACGTTGTCATGAGGATAGTTCTTTTCCTGTGTCAAACTCGTTAAAAAATGAATCTGAGTCCTAGGATAGTTCTCATCGTGTCAACCTTTAAAACCATAATCATGAGTCCGAGGATAGTTCCTCATCAAGCTTCAACTCCTAAAAAAAAATGAACTTCGTTGAGTCCGAGGATGTGGGCACTTTACTGTGTCAACCTCATTAAAAATTGAATCAGTGAGTCTAAGGATAGTTCCTTTTACTGTGTCAACCTCATTAAAAATGAATCAGTGACTGTGAGGATAGTTCCTTTTAATGTGTCAACCTCATTAAAAAATGAATCAGTTAGTCGCGAGGAAAGTTCTTTTTACTGTGTCAACCTCATTAAAAAATGAATTATTTAGTCGAGAGCATAGTTCCTTTTCTTGTGTCAAGCTCGTTAAAAAAAGAAACAAGATTCTACGAGGAAATTTCTTGTTACTGAGTCAACCTCGTTAAAAAATGAATAAGGTGTGAGGACAGTTCTTTTCCTGTGTCAACCTCATTAAAAAATGAATCAGTAGGTATATTGTAGAGAGTAGATTGATAGATTAGGAATAAGTAGTTTCGGAGGATGGTTCCTATTACTGAGTCAACCTCGTTAAAAAATGAATCAGGTATGAGGATAGTTCTTTTCCTGTGTCAACCTCGTTAAAAAATGAATCAGTTGGTTAGAGGATAGTTCCTGTTACTGAGTCAACCTCGTTAAAAAATGAATCAGGTATGAGGATAGTTCCTTTCCTCTGTCAACCTCATTAAAAAAAATGAATCAGTAGGTTGTATAGGTAGATTGTAGAGAGTAGATTTGAGGACAGTTCATGTTACTGTGTCAACCTCGTTTAAAAAATGAAACATGTAGGTGAGGATAGTTCCTATTACTGTGTCAACCTCGTTTAAAAAATGAAACAAGATGCCATGAGCATAGTTCTTTTCATGTGTCAAGCTCGTTAAAAAATGAAACAAATCCTTCCCTTATTGAGTCGAGTCTTTGACTAGATCTCGTAAATGTTAAGTCATATATTTAGGTTAGTTATTTCAGTTTTTTTGCATAATTTTCTTACAGTTTTAGGTCGGGTCTTTCATATGATCTCGTAAATGAACCTTCATTCCATCCAGCTATTAATTACCAAAGACCGTACTTAGTTGAATGAAATGAAGATGGGGGGTATGCGCTTCATGTGCTTACGCTTAGGGGGGCACTGTCACGTTTTTCTCTATTTCAAGCTTGTGTAAAATGAAACCACTTTGAAGCATAGTTTTCTCTCTGTTTCAAGCTTGTGAAAAAATGAAACCACTATGAAGCATAGTTTTCCTCTGTTTCAAGCTTTTGTAAAAATGAAACCTATCTTGAGTCAATTTCGCTTATTTTCAAGACTCGTTAAACTCATGAAAATCCCGAGATTATTTTGCTATCTTTCATTCTCGTAAAACACATGAAAATGCTGATATCACTCCTACCTAAGGTTAATTTGAATTCCACCAGCTTAGTACACATTTTATCCCCTTTCAATCTCGTTAAAACTTACGAAAATTGAAACCCCTGGAGTTCTCTTTTAAGCTCTCTTTTAGACTCTTTAAAAAATGAAAAGATCGCCAGCACTGAATATTCGAACTCGTTAGTTAAATGAATAATGTTGTCTCTTCAAGATGTTACTCCCTTTTACACACCGAAAATGGGACTATATGTCACTAAAAAGAGACATGACTAATACGTCATTAGAGTTTTCCGCATTATTTTATCCTTTTTGCCTGAGACTTGGGCCGACAAGTCAAAGTATGCCCATGGAGTTTTCTTAAGTTTTTTTCTTCTCACTCCCTAAAATTGAAAAACACCGAGTTTCTCCTACACTGGACTCGTTAAAACTTAACAGTAAAGGACCTGTTCAATTTTAAAACAGGAACGAACCACTCCTTCTTAGGGTTCGAATCTTAAACTAAGTTGGACTCATTCGAAGGATGAGCTTATAAACAAGAAAATTTTATCCTCCTCAAGCTTGTCAAACATAAAGAGGTACTTTCCATAAATGGTGGGGGAAAAGAGAGAAAAATGAACCTGTTTGTTGTATTTTGATTATTTGAAAAACCGTTAACCACTCTTGAACACGACACTTTTGTTGACCTGGGTTGGGAAAATCTTTTACCTAACAGTGAATCAAACCTTTTTGAAAGTCTTTAACCAGTTTCTGGGTGTTAACTTTGGGTTAGTTGCCACCAAACCATCTGCAGTGTCGTTATGTGTTCAAGAGGACAGTTCAAACAAACCATTCATCTGCAAAATATTTTTCATCCATTTTGACCATCCCTTGTCAGTCCTTGCCAATATATTTCTTCAAAACTTGATCTATGATTTCGTGTTGTGGGTTTGCCTACGACGGATCACTTCCTATCGACGACAGCTCATTATCTAGGAAGTTGATCTAGAAATCGTCAGTACCTTGAAATTTGCATGCCTCAATGGCAGGTTTCTTGCCTTCAATGACAAGTTGCATCATTGACCTTCAATCGAAAGATTCCGTGACGTGTTCAACTTCAGCTCATTCATTCACATTTCATGGATTGTACTGAGTACTTTGAGAGCCATTGACATTACTGGTGGTTACTCTCACACTTGTTAACAGTTTACATCATTGACTGTTAATCAAGTGGTTTCTACCATGTTCGACTTCGACACATTCATTCACATGGATAGGATCGTACTAGTTCGAGAAGCGGAAATCAAGACCCTGGATCTAGTTTCTACCATACAGGCTGTGAGGAATTTTTGTTATCATTTATTGTTGGTGAGTGATCAAGTCTCGCGGGAAAGACCTAGGTTTAGGAGTTGTGGCCAACAAAGGAATCCATTGTAGTCTAGGATCATGCCGACATTATCACCCTACTCCAGAGAGCAGAGAGTCTCACCCGAGGCGTGTCGCAACCACATGCAGAAGGGGAATAGACCAATGGCCAGGAACAGATCCGCAACTCATTCTTATCAATGATTGGATCACATAAATAGAATCACATACGCAACAACATTCAGAGAGCATACAGATATTAAGCCAATAAAATTTTAAAGCATCTCAACCAACACGCATGCATGTGAATCACACCGATAGACAGCAACCTGCAATTATATTAAGCTCTTGGCCAAGTCCACAGTTACATAGCTTTGCAATGGGCTTACAAATCTGATACATACACCTTGCGGAACAGAAATGTACATCAATAGAACCCTAGGAACTACAGAGACCTCATCCATAATCTGGATTCCTGCTGTAGCATGCGTCTTCTCTCCTTCAGTCGCTCTCTCTATTCTTTTTCTTTCTTCCGGGTGACGGCTATTTATTCACCC
This sequence comes from Pinus albicaulis, assembly GCA_034641835.2. Lineage (NCBI taxonomy): Eukaryota > Viridiplantae > Streptophyta > Pinopsida > Pinales > Pinaceae > Pinus > Pinus albicaulis. Next base: position 1,623,067,529 of record CM076581.1, read on the forward strand.
ACTGTCGCAACTGTTATTTATTCTTGTGTCCTTCTTCAGCTTGCGTTCTTCTGCTGTATCTTCTCCTTATCTGTACTTATGCATATAGTTTCCTCTGCTATGTGCCTGTTCCTTCACAACCTTGGTAGCTCCGTTGTTTGGTGTGGTTGCGACTGCCATGTGCCCTCGTTCCGTAACCCCAAAATCTGGCCGTTATTTCAAATTCAAAATGTTCAAAACAAGGTTTTTCAAAACAAGGGCCCCAACAGGCCCCGACCACAGTTTCTTGACTTGTCCCCGAGTCAATCAAAAATCACGGTTTCTACCTCCATTGCCCTGCTTGACCCCGTGCCCTATTTTTCCTGTGTGCCTTCATCCTGTGCTCGTTCCTGCTCTGCGCCTTCAGCTTGTTCCTGTCCTTGCTGTGCGTCTTTAGGCAGCTGTTCAAACAAGGGCCCCAACTCCGGGACCCTGCGGAACGTTGTAGCTCGAAGCTCAGTAAAATCTTACACAGCTTGCTGCCACCACTGGATGAGTGAGTCTGTTTCCTCAGCGAGCTTGGTGACAGCAGCCTCCTCGACGGGCGTTGGGACAGCTCCGAACATTGTGCTGATCTGGGTCTTGGCTGCCGCTGCGAGCTGTTGTATGGTCCAGGTGCTAGATTGGAGGGGCGGCCAGAGCTCATCAATGACGTGTTTGGCTTCCGCCAAGCAAACCTCTGTGTGTTGGAGCTGTGCCTCAAGTTCATCAGCTTGGGCATATAATTGATCCAGCCTTACGGGGTCCGTAGCCTCTTGAATTTCCCTTGAAACCTGCTGGAGTTGGGCTGAAATCGGCTGGGTCTTGATGGTGAGTGCCAAGGAGCATTCCTGAAGGCCCTTCAGGAGGTCACGAGCCTCTCGTGCCGTGGAATGAAGTGCTTCCTGCATCTGAGCTGCCTGGCCGTGCTTGGCGGCCACCTGGGTTGTATAGTCGACCTCGGGCTCGGGCGGCCTGGGACGGGTCGCTAACGCCGCACGAAGCTCGTGATTCTCCCGATATAAGTCCTGAATGGCGATGCGGAGGTGGATAGCTTGGTCGGAGAGGCTGGCCGCAGCGATTTCAGGAGGCAACAGGGGGTAATGAGGCTCTATGGAGGGCCAGAACTCGGAGACCATCCGGGTGACATTGGTGATCATTGCTTCCATCTGCTCCCGTGCTGTTCGGTGTTGGTCACACTGTTTAGTAAGCGCGACAATTTGGTGTTGCTTCTCGGCACACTGCTGCTAGAGTACCAAATGTAATATTTTGGCCTGCTGGGCCGACCTTTGAATCAGTAAGTACAACTGAGCTGGATTATCAGGCTGGAAGGTGGCGGTCCCAGAAGCGCTCTGCGCCGGCATTCGCTCCTGCAATGGTTGCCCACCGGCAACTGATCGAGTGACATGCTCAGGAGGTGAGAAGGGTGTGGCCTCTGGATGTGCAGAGTCAACCATATTTAGATATGGCGGTTCTTGCTGATCAATGTGGGCTGGTTGTGGAGGGACTGTGGCCTCAGGCGGAACCTCAGCAGAATCAAACCCGGTGCGTAGCTGCTGTGTGAATATATCAGTGAAAGGAGGGTGGGGTTCGACCGCTGGGTTGATCGGTGGTATGACTGTGGCAGCACCAGAGTCAACCTCAGCCCCGCGGTCCCCACCCATGAGTTCCTGGATAGTGGGGTCGGACAACATAGCCGAGGAACTAGACGGGGCGGATGAAGTGGCAGGCGGATGAACGGTGGATGGAGCGATGGACAGTGTGGTGGGGGTATGTGGCAAGAAAATGTTGATGAATTTGGATGGGTCGATGAGGGGTTCTTCTTGAATCAGTACCCCTGTGCTTGGGGGCAGTGGTGGATCATCAACAGTGAGGTCCACCACCGGATTTTCCTCGGTGTTGCGGGCCCTCTTAGCTTGAGGGGCCTCGGGTGGATCCCTAGGCCCGCTTGTCTCACCCATCGAGGTCGTGAGTGGATCAGCAAAGGTAAACAGGATAGTGGGGATGGGGGAGGTGAACGGAGTGGTACAGGGGTGCAAAGTGGAGCGATTGAGCTGAAATTCAGAAAATAAAGGAAACAGAGTAGCACTGCTAGAAATAACTTGGGCCACCGCATTGAGATTCCGTACCTGGGTATTGAAGTGGTGGACGACGGGGATGAGCGGTTTGGGGATTTCTTGTGATGGCGCTGCCACCTCCATCTCAGCAGGCTGTTGCACTGGTGCCATCCTGTCAAAATTGTATCTGGGGAGCCCGTCCCACATGTGCTTCGTGACCCTCGGCCATGAACAGACTTCACGATGGAAGGTAGCATCTTCCAGCTGAAATTTCAATGGTGTCATTCGGAAGGTGTCCGCCGGAACGCAAGTGGGTTGGAGGTAAGTATGCTTGTGACTTACCCCGAACCACACTTGCTCGCTATATTCATCCAACAGGTTCCTGGGCACCCGTTGCTGGCACGTCACCACATCTGTCATTAGCCGGTACCAGGACCGAAATGCATCTGCATTCACCAGTTTGGTACTGGGGTCATTTGAGACCTGCCATGGAGTGAATTTCATCGCGAGGGGCTGGCCCTCGGGGATCTCTGCTAGGAACCGGATGTGTGGAGTGTGCCATTTCCACATGGAAAAAGCAATAATCAAATAGCCATAAATAAAAGTAGTTGTGCACTTATAATTCTCCTCACACGCATCGAACAACTCTTTTAACAAGAAGGAACACCAATTCAGTTTGGTGCCTTGGACGCAATGCTTAGCAATAGAAATAGTATCAAGAGTGCATTCGCCCTTGGTGTAATGCCTCATTGTCTTGCTAGCAATGAGGTAACAGGTGAAGCGAATCTCGGGCTTGTTAATGAGGTCGATCTTGGCTTCTTTCCCCCCCCTGTGAGTGCCATATTTAGCATAGAGGTCCGCATCGCCCGACTTTCGTGTGCGCTTGGAGGAGTTCTAACAGGCCATTGAGACGTCTGCGCCCATCTGCGAAAGCCCTGTGAGGCGATGAATATCTTTGGCATGAATGGGAATTTCCTGGGTCAGCCATAAGGACCCATTCTGAATTCGGCTGAGGAGGAAGCGTGTGCACTACAGAACCGGTCCGGTGGTGCCAAAAACTGAAAGATTTCTCAAATTCATCAGGGACGAGTTCTGAAGGCCCCTGAACTCTAGTAACAGGCGGCTAGCGGAGTTGTCGGCTGCAGTGTAGTAAGGCTCCATGTATGCCTGCCGCTGGAGGGACGGAAATTCGGCATCATTTGAGAGGTTGGCATCAATCAAGGCTGCATTATCATATTTTCCCTCCAGGGACTCGGTCTTGTGAATCCGATTGTCAAGCTCTGGTTCAATGACGGCTGGGACGGCCTTCGGCATTTTGGCCCGGGCTGATAGACCTATAGAATCTGCTTTGGTCACCTTTCCTGGTGCAGTGCGTTCTGAGAATTCAACGGCTCTGGTGTGGCTGCAATTGCTAATTCAAACGGGTCTGACATTCTCTCGCTTTTGGTGTCCATGCAAGTTATGTCAGCACCTGGCACGAGTGGAGTTGATGAGACCCCCTAACGAGTTAATTCCTGCTGGAATTATTTCTGCAATAATCGTTCGATCAATCGCATGCCAATGAGTGCTGTGACAGTTGCTGACGGTGGCATGGGGAAATGGGCGGACGCGACGGCTGAGGTTACTGCGGGTGATGGCCAAATGATGACGGCGCGGTTACTGTCAATTATGGTAAATAATGATGCAGATCTATGAAATCCTACGGATTGACACAAGTGCATGGGTGGACTGAGTTGGACTGATGTGGAGACTGGTACGGATCCTACAGGGATGACACACTGGACAGGCGCCGCCTCGACCACAGTCGGTTGCGGTGCGGTCCCACAACTGAGCAGTTATTGACACACTACCTATGAACAGAGAAGACCTCCTACGCTCATCATGGTTGCGGGAGAGTTATTCAACTATGCTACGTTACGGGTGCTCTTGGGTGCGAGAGTTATTGATGAGAAATGAAAGGTACCTACTCCTGGTAGAGTTTTAGGCGTGCGCCATTCACCCACCCAGGAATAACCGTACCATCCAGCTGTGCCAACCGAACGGCTCTGGAGTCGCAAATCTTGATAACAAAGTAGGGTCCCAACCAGTGCATCTGGAGCTTTCCTGGGAACTTCTGGAACCTGCTGTCATATAAAAGAACTTTTCCGCCAACCTGGAAGGTTTTGTTCTTAATGTGGTAGTCGTGCCACGCTTTTTGCCGATCCTTCTAGATCTTCTGGTGGAATTCGGCCAGGAAGCGGGCCTCATCCAGTTCCTGTAATTCATGGAGGCGCTCCTAGAGGGAGGCCTCTTCCGAAAACTTCAGAGACATGGCGATCAGCAGGCTTGGTACAATAAAATCGACGGGGATCACAGCCTCCCAGCCGTACACGAGCTGGAATGGTGTTTGATTGGTCAAGCGCTTCACCGTAGTCTGATAGGCCCATAATGCCACCGATAGGTGCTCGTTCCAATCATCCCGCTGGGCATTGCAAATCTTAGTCAAGCCTTTCTCAAGAATCTTATTAAAGGCTTCCACCGTTCCATTAGCCTGCGGGTGATATGGGCTACTCTTGTGATGCTGAACCATGAAGGTGTCCAGCAGTGTCTTGACTGTGTCATTAATGAATTGCGTACCCTGATCACTGGTTAAACTTCGCGGACAGCCAAACCGGCAAATGATGTGCTCAAAAATGAACCGGGCGGCGGTATCCGCTGTGTCGTCGCGTATCGCTGCTGCCTCAGCCCACCTGGTGAGGTAATCCATGGCGGTAATGATGTACCGGGCCTTGGAGTGTCTGGCGACCGGGGCTATGGGACCCGCAAAATCGATAGCCCACTTCTCGAATGGCCGCAACACATGCACTGGGTGTAACGGAAGCTCGTCCCGGTGAGAGGGTCGTCCCATCCACTGGCAAACATCGCATCGCTTCACGTAGGCCTTACAATTAGCATGTACTTTTGGCCACCACAGGCCAGCTTGGAGCACCTTTATTGCGGTGGGTTTCGCCCCCACATTCCCTCCCGCAACACCGCTGTGGCATTCCCACATTACCGCTTCCCGTTCGTGGTCAAGGACGCATCTGCGCAAAACCTCATCGAGGCCCAGTTTGTATAGCTTCCCCACGATCAATTGGTAGTCGGCTGCACGGACGACCAAATGCCGTTTCTGGAGCGGGGTGTAATCCTGAGGGCATTGCCCCATGGTCAGATAGGCGGCAATGTCGGCCAAGTAATCTGGTACAGCTTTGACTCAGAAGAGGTCAGCGTCCGGCAGCTGATCGTCGAGGGAGTCGTCATTCTCCCCCGTCTCCAACCTAGATAGGTGATCGGGCCCGACATTCAACCTCCCGGGCTTGACGATTACTTCGAACGTGAATTCTTGAAATAGTAGAAGCCAACGGCAAATCCGTCCTTCCAGAACAGGCTTATTGACCAGGTACTTCAGGGTAGAGTGGTCCGTGAAGAACTTGAACTTGCCCCCTAGAAGATAGTGGTAGAACTTCTGAAGAGAGTACACCATCGCCAACGCCTCCCTCTCGGTCGTGGTGTAATTCTTCTCCGCATTGGACAGTTTGCAGCTGGCGAAGTAGACCGGGTGGTCAACTGTTGTATCGCCGGGCTGTGCCAAGACAGCCCCAAGTGCAATACTGGAAGCGTCGATATGCACATGGAACTGCTTATCCTAGTCTGGATGAACTAGAATAGGCGTCGATGCCAGCTTTTCCTTCAGGGTGTTCAGGGCTACCCTACACTCCTCCGTCCACTGAAATACTGTGGACTTCCGCATGATTTGTTCTAACGGAGCAGTGATCTTGGCATAGTTGCGGATAAACCTACTGTAGTATCCTGTGTGCCCGAGCAATGCCCGCAACTGTTTCACCGTCTCGGGGGCTTCCATGTGTATGATCACCACAACCTTGGCGGGGTCGACGCAGACCCCTTGCTTGCATACCACATGTCCCAACAACGTGCCGAACGAAACGGAAAAAATACATTTCTTTAGGTTCAAGGAAATCTGCAGCTGGCGACACTGATCAAACATGACCCGCAACAGGGTAGCGTGTTTCTTTAATAAACTATAGATATTCCAGTTGTCCATGTAGACTTCCAGGAACTTGTGAATGTACTCCCGGAAGGCGGCGATGACAATCCGGGAAAACACGGCCAGAGCGTTCTTCAAGCCAAACGGCATGACGTGGTATGCAAACAACCCCCATTCAGTGGTGAATGTTGTCTTTGACTTATCTTCTTCTGCAATACGCACCTGATGGTAGCCTGAAAAGCCATCAGTGAAAGAGTAGGCTTCATTCCCCACAACATGGTCCAACACTTCGTCGCTGAAAGGGGTGGGAAACGGATCATGAATGTAGGCATTGTTCAGACTGCGATAATCGACACAAACACGTATCTCTGCCTTGTCCTTCTTATTCTGGATGACGATAGGGCTCACCCACTCTGCTTCCTCCACGGGAAAGATTAGACCCGCGGCTAGCATCTTATCGATTTCCATCTTAACCTTCTCTTTAACCCGTGGGTTCAACCGGTAAGGTTGATGCTTGACGGGCCTGGCATCCGGTTTCAGCACGATGCACATTTCCCCAATATCACCCTTGATGCCCTTCAGATCTGCCACCGACAAAGGGAGCAAATCTTCGTATTCCTGGAGGAGGCTGAAGATTTCCTTTGTGGTCTCTTCATCCCAGTAATCGCCCACGGTAGCCAACTTAGGCTTTACCTCTGTACCAATGTTTAAATTCTTGGTCTTCAGCGGCTGTAAATGGATGCCTTTGGTGGTTGGTTCTTCGTTGATGTCCCGTTCACCTTCATTCTCTTCAAAATACAGGTGCTTGAGGTCTTCCAGAATGTCATCGTTTGGATCTCTGTCAATTCGTTGGCAAACCAACTTGCGCCTAGCCTCAAGACATGGTGCGACCGTGGCCCCCCCAGCCTCAAGGTCGTGGAAAACCAGGACCGCCTTGATCGCTTGTAGTGCCCTAGACATCTGCTCGGTCTCCCCTTCAAACGAGAAACACCGAACAAACTTGTCTGTGACTTCCTACCAAGAGCGGGTTCCATGTTTCCGCTCTTCCTCCAAGTACCAGGCCTGAGGGATTGTATCCAAAGAGTGGATAAACCGATGGACCCACAGCTCTTGTGGGTATCCCAGACCTTGCCACTACTCTTCACAGCTCCTCACGTGGTCCCGCAGATCAAAAGTCCCCTTGTACCGGTGCCCACTTCGGGGCCCTTCGTCTTCTTTAAAACGTGCCCTCAAAGCCTGAGTTGCGCAACTCCAGTGCGCCAAGACAGGACGATGATTTTGCCACCATATGGCCAATGTGGACTATAAGGCGACGTCAAAAAGTGGTATCCTGTGACCTTCTGGTACCATGTCCTCGACCTTCGTAATAAAAGTATTCACAGCCTGCATGTTGGACAGGGTGGGGTATCCCCTGAACTCAGCACCAATCCAACTGATGTGGCCAACCTGAGCACATCTCCGTGTGCTGGTCTCATACCCCCCTGCTGCCAGTCTTCCCACGCGAGTTCGGATCCCAGCTCCGAGCTCTGGACACTCCGCCAACTGACAGAGCCAGTCGCGGTCAGGTTAATATATTCTTCCCGCTTCCCTGCAGTCATCTGGTAGAGGTGGTCCATCATCTGAGCATCCTCCCGGTTATCCACCGTCTCGGTATACCTCGGGCCTTGATATGGGTCGAGAGGCTAAGTGACCCGGACCTCCCCATCTTCAAAGATCATCAGCTCCTTTTTTAGGTCGATGATAGCATAATTCTCGAAAGCCCAATCGATACCTAACAAGGCAAGGTAAGGATCCTTGTCGCCCATAATATCAATAACCTCAAAATCGGTCTAAGTCTTTACCCCCGCGATGTTGACCTCGACACCTTCGAGTCGGCCAATCATCAGAATGCAGTACTGGTTCGCCATTCTGAGTTGGATGGGCGAGTAAGCCAGCCGTGGCTTTTTGAGAGCCTCCCACGTCTTGCGCAGCAGGATGTTGATGTCAGACCCTAAATCAAGCATGGTGTCGCTGATTTGGAATCCCCCAACCTGCGTATTGAACCGGAACTCCTTACCCGTTCGTCGCTTATTTCGCTTGATGCGCTGCATCGATTGGGGGGCTGTGTCCACCGGTTCCCCCAATCCTGTCCTCCCCTGCAGTGCCCCTTCCAAAATACACTTGATCTGCTACCGCAGAGCAGCACTTTCAACAATCTTGAGGAATAGATGGAGCCATTCTTCAATTAGGGTTCCTGGGGCATGCTGTGCCTCGAGGCCTCCTGCTTCATGCAGCTAAGCAAATGCCTCAACGGCCTCCTAAAAATACTTCTTCTGTGCCTCGGGTCTGATTACCCGATGCGGGGATGCTGGCCTGACAACTGGTGCCGACTCCTTTCCGTGAGCGTCCTCCCCCATTTTCTTACCGCCCCTCGTCACAATAGTGATGTTCTGCATGGCCAGAGTCGCAGCTGCGCGCGACTCGGCGTTTACCAAATTCGTGCCCCTCTGCTGTGCACGTTCTTCCCACTTTTTGATGAGCTCCGGACAGTATTCTGTCACATGGGTGTTTACGCGGCACTGGGAACACCACAGACGGCGAGGGAGGGGACATTCGCGAGTCACATGGCCCTCCTGGTCACAGTTATAGCATTTCACGGGCCCGCGCCTCGCCCCCTCTTCCTCTAGGAGCCTCATTCACCATGTAGGAGGGTCGGTCTAACCAGTCCGCAAGTGCGTCGAGAACCTGGCATTGCTCAGTGTTGTGAGTCGTGGAAGCGCAAAACTCACAATATACATTTTTTGGCACATTGGAATACTTCTGTAGGATCGGGCACATCCGAGGTGGATGTCCCACCGTCCGGAAAATCTCACAATACTCCGTGGTGGCTGGGTTGAGTTGGGAGGGGAACCCCGCATAAGGCTGTGGCAGCTGGTATACCCCCTGCGGATTCAGTGCCGTGCCACCCCCCGTGGGGGTCCCCCTTGAATTTCCGCGACCGAGGGTCCCACCCCCGCGCCCCACAACCGAGGGCACTCAGTTGCGACATGGCCTTCGACCAGGCAGTGAGTGCACCAAACGTTCGACCTGGCTTGTTTGACCGGCTATATCTCCTTGAGATTTTCGGTCAAGCTAGCTATCTGATGCTGCAATCCCACCAAGGAGGGATCCTGCGGGGCCGGCCCTCTCCGATACTCCTAAGGGTAGCCTGCCATGGCCTCGATCTTCATGGCCTGCTCCAAAGCGTCCTACAGATTGTCAATCTTCTATTGGGTGAGAGGGGTTCGTGTCAAGGGAAGAAAATCCTTGATGAACTAGTCCCTCTGATGGTTCAGATCGATCAGGTAACTTAGTTTCCCGATCGTGTCCTTGAATCGCCGCATTAGCTCCCATGCGGTTTCCCCTTCCTTCTGTTTAATTTCCCAGAGCTCGGACAGACCCTGTTGGTCCGTCTGGGGAAGCTTAAATTCCTGGACAAAATTCCGCTTCATGTCTGCAATGACGGGATTCGGGTGGGCCTCGAACCACTTGATGAACCATCGCAGAGCCCTCTCTCTAAGCGTGGTTTGGAACTCTATTAGTTTCCCTGCGTCTGGCGTCTGCCGAGCCCTCCAAATGGCTTCGCACAGATACCAGTGCTGCTCTACATCATCATTACCCCGGCCCGAGAACTTGGGATACCGGGTAAAAGACCCAGCCATGTTTATTTGCGGCGGGTTGACCAGGATAAATCCTCCAGGTCCTAGTTGCGTGACTGTTCCACTCGAGAATCCAATACTACTAGTGATGATGCTACTAATGGGTGTCGCCGTCGTCACTGAACTACTGTGAAATTGACTCAATGCTTGGAATTTAATGAAAATATTACTCAGGTTGATAAAGTACCAAGGGAAGGTAGGGATCCTGGCCATGCAGATTGGGGGGAGTAGGGCAGCCTCGAGAACTGAATGCCGTCCGCTCTTGAAACAACTGTTGCATCACGACGTACCATTCACCATCGAAACTTTCCTTGGGCTGCATACCTTCACCATATTCGTCAGTCACCGTCTCCCTTGCTCGCTTGGATGGGGTCCCATTTACCCACCACACTCCCACAGCGGTCCCTTCTCGTCCCATAATTCTTACCCTCTGAGGTGCCTCCTTCTGATTCTTCCTCTCAATCTCTCGTCTTTTCAAATATCGCATCACCCTTCTTCGCCACCTATGGGCAATCTGTGCCTGCCGATGTGCACGTCGCTCCCTCAACGTCCTTGCAGCCTTAGCATCCATTCTCCACTCCCCTCGTCACATTCTACGTGGCATCGGTCCCTTCAACCCTTCCCCCAGCACCGGTGATTTACGCTTCCATACTCGTCTTATGGAATGCTATCAACCCTTCATCCACCATCAGAGCTTTAATCCACAGCGGAATCTCCTTAAGCAGCTTCCCTCTTAGCCCGAAGCGGAAGATAGCCTTAGCCTTCAAGAAGGATTGATAGCACTCAGCAGAAAACTCCACAATGTATCCTTCCAACGTGGTCTCCACCCAAAAATCCACCGCGCGGGTCAACTCGGTGTTCAACCGATGCAGAGCCACCAGATCTCCGTGCGTCCACCTGCGGTTTATCTTCCGCGAGCCCTCTCGAGGCACCTTCATCTGTAACCTCCACAACCAATTTTAAAGGTCGGTAGGGAGCTTTCCCCAGAAACTTTCGTACGTATCACCAGCTAAATCTGAGAAGAGGACGAGCTCCTTGATCACTACCTCCCCTTTCTTAGTCAACTCCGCTTGCTGATCAATGAAATGGTCTAAGTGATTATCCCACCATCGCCGTATCTCCCCTTCGAAGATCCACGATACCATGGTCTAGATCCCCTCATATCATGCGGGTCCCGGCAACGGAACCATTTGTTGGCGAGTGATCAGGTCTCGCGGGCAAGACCCAGGTTCAGGAGTTGTGGCCAACAAAGGAATCCGTTGTAGTCTAGGATCACGCCGGCATTATCACCCTACTCCGGAGAGCAGAGAGTCTCACCCGAGGCATGTCGCAACCACATGCAGAAGGGGAATAGACCAATGGCCAGGAACAGATCCGCAACTCATTCTTATCAGTGATTAGATTGCATAAATAGAATCACATACGCAACAACATTCAGAGAGCATACAGATATTAAGCCAATAAAATTTTAAACATCTCAACCAACACGCATGCATGTGAATCACACTGATAGACAACAACCTGCAATTATATTAAGCTCTTGGCCAAGTCCACAGTTACATAGCTTTGCAATGGGCTTACAAATCTGATACATACGCCTTGCGAAACAGAAATGTACATCAATAGAACCCTAGGAACTACAGAGACCTCATCCATAATCTGGATTCCTGCTGCAGCATGCGTCTTCCCTCCTTTGGTCGCTATCTCTGTTCTTTTTCTTTCTTCCGGGTGACGGCTATTTATTCACCCGCTATCGCGACTGTTAGTTCTTCTTATGTCCTTCTTCAGCTTGTGTTCTTCTGCTGTATCTTCTCCTTATCTATACTTATGCATCTAGTTTCCTCCGCTATGTGCCTGTTCCTTCACAACCTTGGTAGCTCCGCTGTTTGGTGTGGTTGCGACTTGGTTGCGGCTGCCATGTGCCCTCGTTCCGCAACCCCAAAATCTGGCCGTTATTTCAAATTCAAAACGTTCAAAACAAGGTTTTTCAAAACAAGGGCCCCAACATTTATATAGTGGACTATTTATAAACAAATGGCTACGTCCATACTGTGTCTACACATTTCTATACTGTTGATGTATTGAAAATCATTCCTGTATCAGAATAGTTTAAATCAGTTTCTAGTTAGTTTTGGTATGAGTATGGGAATGCCTACCTCAGCGATGATATGTTTACATATATATATTTTGCATTGAATGTTTTTATAGGTTCTGACTGGGGTGTCCACAAGATGATCCTTGAAATGATAAAGTACTTCACTCTTCATATATGACAAATTTAATCTTCATCTATTCCAGACTTCGCACTTTAGGGGGCAATCTGTTGCACTAAAAATTGTCATCCTGACATTTTTCTATATGTATGAGCTCATTATCCCTCATACTTCCTCCTTTGCAAGTCTAATATATCAGTTCTTCATGTTAAGCCTTGAAAATGAGAGGAAAGTTCTTAAAAATCTCCTTAACCTTGGTATCGCACTTTCTCTTCATCTTGCATGCGGTCCCACACCTAATGTTCATGACTCCTGCGTACCTGAACACAATTTTTCTGTGTTATGGGTGTGGACCCCTATAAAATATTAAAAATGCGCAAGTAAACTCAAAAAATCTCACTTTCAGTGAATTCTAGAAGCCTCTAGAAAGAATCTTGCGGTGGCAGAACCGCTCTTTTGAGGTTCATGTATCCCTTACCTTAGGGAGCTAACCCCTTGATGTGAGGAGCTTATCCTTTTGAAGGAGGATTCTATCCCTTCATAGTTGGAATTGAAACCTCCCCTTTTCCACTATAAAAAGAGGCCTTGGGTAGCCTCAAAGCGAGTTCAAGCTTTAAGATTGTTTGAGGTTAAGTGTTGTTGGGATTCAGACTCATTTTTTTGAGATTTTGTGAGGAGAGATCACATACCTCTATCTGTCTCAGTCGGAAGAGTGCAAGGCTTGTCGAAGTAGAGGAGATTCCTGCTTCGGACCCCGGGAAGGCCTGTTCAACATCAAGGCTAAGGTTGTAAGGTTTTCTTCATTCAAAATTAATACAAATGAATTCATTTTTCTCAATAAGCTGTTATTTAACTGTTTATTTCATGGATTCCTTGATCACCATGATAGGCATGATTTATAATATTTAATATTTAGATGCTATTTAATGTTTGTTTGTTTGTGACTGTAGGTTCATAAAGATAACTCCTTCAAGTGACCGAGGGACGACAACTTCAAACAAGCATTGGATCTATGGTAAGACCTTAGCACCTTTATAGTATTATTTCATAAATCGCATATGTCTAGAGAAAGATAGGTTTTATTTGGCTGCTTGTTGCTAGATTACTTTTTGGTACTAGGGAGATCGACCTTGTCCGCAAGATCGATTTATCCGGCCAACAAGAGGTTGCGGGGTCAACTCATGTACACCCACACAAAAATTTTGACATGCCATTCAGGGGACACATGATGTCCTCAGGGCTGGCCATGTGTCACCCCCTGATTGGCCCATAAAAAACACGTACAATCATTTACCAATGAAAATCCACCACTTGTCATCCTGTGACTAGCCCAGAAGGAATATTTCAGGGAATATTTTGAGGAATATTCTAGGAATATTCCTTGCAATATTTTTTTGCTGACTGTACCTTTTCCCAGTCAACCCTGGTTAAATGTCAAAAATTTACAGTTTACTAGACTTTTCAAATCGTGATAACTTCTTCATACGATGTCAGTTTTTTCGAATTGTTCGCGGTGCCAGAATCACGAAGATGAGATCTATTCAGTCGCTCAGGTTTGGCACACTTTCGAACATTTTGAAATTTGGGCTATCACTTAGGTCCTGATCCAAATTTGATCAGATGTCGTCTCGAAACGAATTCCAAGTGGGTGCGTCCAAGAAAAAAGAGGGTTCCCTCTCATTCTTTTTCTCACAGTAGTTTTCGCACCAGCCTTTAACATGGTGGGAGGCTTTGAGGAGTGTAAATGTAATCTTTTCTCAATTAGAGATATCATCGACCGAGAAATACCCTTCCAGAAAATTCAACCATATATCTACGGTGTCTACATCTATCTGGCCTTCAAATACAGGAATGTGGAAGTTGAATTGTACCTTGAAAGGAGTGGCACCTTTAGAGTGGCTGTTGGATGTAGATGCGCCACCGATGGGTAGTTGTTGAAAGATCTGGGCAAAGTTATCCATCATTGCGTTCCTCTGTTTCTCGAAGGCCTCCTTGAGAAATAATTGGATAGGATCTCCTGCTCCCTCGTATTTTTTTTTCTTCTACCATGGGACGTCGTCGAGGTTTGCAAGGCTGAACTTGCAAGGGTTCAACCAAATCGAGCCCTAACTCCTTATACCTTGACCTTGTTGGGTAAATGCAAAGAAAAACAGAGAAAGCGCAAACCGCTCTGATACCATTGATTCGGATTTATGCAAGAACACAATGAAATATATAAATACATATAAAAGCATAGATGCAACAGAAATAAAAATTCATTTCATTAATAAGAAATAACTGAAATATGCTTATAGACAGAATGGAAATAAACTAGTTAGGGTTCTGGTAGCTTATCTTTGAGAAGAGATGTGGTAGCTATAGGCCTCTCAATTGGGTTAAAATGAGGCTCGAAAGCCTATTTATTGTTGATAAATAATGGAAAACCCTAAAAATCCAAAAACCCAACCCTAGGAGATGAAGCGCCAAAACGGTGGGCCCCGTTTGGGAAACTTGGTACATCAACTTCCCGGTGACGTAACTTTGGCATATGATATCCATTTGATGCGTTCAATACCTTGTTAGAAACACAATTTTTAGGACTACAACTTTTTATGTTATAAACATCAAATAAGCTTACATTTTGATCTCGATTTTCCCCAAAAATGTCGTTTAGGGCCTCAAAACAGCTCCAGAAGTTGAGGACCTAAAAAAATGCTAAAAATAGTAAATTGTGCTGAAACTGAAAAACTAAAAGAAATGATTGTGGGGCTCCAAGTGGAATAGGTGGGTGGTCACCAATATCCACCTGGATCATTCCTCCCCCCTTAGGAAGCAATGGTCCACATTGCGTTGAATTCATTTATGTGATGAGAAAACATTCTACTTAACTTGGTCCTCGGTGAGCCACTTGCCTTGGTGATGGTGTATGGCCCATATCAAAGCGGGTGAAGCTTGTTGTGGGATCCAGTGAGGTGCTCCTTCTACAAATGTAACCAAACCTTTTCACCCACTAGGAAGTTGTGTGGCACCTGATGCTGATCATGGCGCTGCTTGTACTTGGCATTGGATTTGTCCAAGATGTCATGGACCTACTAGCGGATGTGTTGGATGTGTTTAATGAATTTGGTTTCTTTATTAGTCTCATACATTACATGTGTGGATTATGTCTATGTGGTCACATAAGGTATGGAAATATTAGGCGGTGATGCGCCAGGGGTCAGATCAATGGAGTGCTTGACCTGACAGTGTAGAGGAACCTTTATGGGTGAGGAGAAAATGTTCTCATATTCCTCCATGACTGTGTCCATCTGTTGTTGTCGCACAGGGGGCCCTGCTTCATGGTTGTGGCCACAATATTCTTCTTTTCTTGTGGGCAAATAGTAATGAAAATAAATTTATTGGTTTGGGAAATAATCTTACTACGTTGCTTCGTAGTAATCAAATAGATGGCGGGAGGCGGTACTACCTCTGGTATCATGTACAACTTATTTATAAAAGTAATAATAACAACGTGAGGCTTAGAATAATACACAGCATGTCGCTTCCACAAGTATGGTTTTCCTAATAATATATCACAAACATCAAGATGAGAAACATCACACAGTACCACATCCGTGAATGACTTGAAGTTGTACAGAAGGCGACACTACTGGCGGACGTGGAGATCTCTTCCTTGGTGAAGCCACCAGATGATATACGACTGTGGGTGTGCTATGGTCAATAATCTGAGCCACTTCATGACCTCTACTGAAATGAGGTTCTTTTTTCTTTTGCTATCGACAAAGAATTGCAGTGGAGAACCCTTCACCCACATCTGCGAATGGAAGAGACGCTCCCCCTCCTATGGATCCTCAGGATCCTCACTCTAGAGCTTGGTGGTAGCAAAAATGGCATTGGGATCCACATCAATGATCTTCTTCCATTTTCCATTTCCCTTGTATGGTTCTGACTCAAGATCAGGACATGCATCTGATTCGTGTGGCTTCATTTCGGCCACCAACGATTGTTTGGCCCAACACTTGTTTGTGCTATGAATGTCGAAGTTGTCTTGTACCTTAAAAGGAGTGGCGCTTCTAGAGTGGCTGCTAGATGTAGATTCACCACTGGTGGGAAATTTTTAAAGGATCTAGGAAAATTTATCCATCATCATGTTCTTATGTTTATCAAGGGCCTCCTCGAGCAATAATTTGATAGGATCTCCTGCTCCCTTGTCTTTCTTTTCTTCCGCCATGGTAGGTCGTCGGGGTTTGCAAGGCTGACCTAGCAAGGGTTCAACCATATCGAGCCCCAAATCCTTATACCTTGACCTCGCTCAAGACATGCAAAGAAAAGTAGAAAAAGAGCAGACCGCTCTGATACCACTAATCAAGATTTATGCTGGAACACAATGAAATACAAAAATACACATAAAAGCAAAGATGGAGCAAAAATAAAACTTCATTTCATTAATAATAAAAAAATTGAAATATGCTTACAGACATAATCAAAATAAACTAGCTAAGGCACTGGTAGCTTATCTCTGAGAAGATATGTGGTGGCTACAGGCCTCTGAACTGTGTTATAATGAGGCTCGAAGGCCCATTTATTTTTGAGAAATGATGGAAAACCCTAAAAATCCAAAAACCTAACCCTAGGATATGAAGCACCAAATGTGTGGGCATCATTTGGGTGAATTGGTACATCAAATTCCCGAGGACATTATTTTGGCATATGATCTCCATTTTACGTGTTCAATACCTCGTCAAAAATATATATCCAAGCACTACAAATTTTGATGTCAGCAACATTTAAGGAACTTCCATGTTGCTCTCAATTTTCCCAAAGAATGTTGTTTAGGGCCTCAAAACGGCTCTGGAAGTCCAGGACCCAAAAAACTGCTAAAATTAGTAAACTGTGTTGAAACTGAAAAACTGAAAGAAACAATGGTGGGGGTCCAAGTGGAATAGGTGGGTGGTCACCAATATCCACCTAGATCACATTTAAATATTACTAGCAATTGCACCGAGAGGTGCAAAGGAATGTCGAAATCTCAAGAAGCTAGGAACAAGGCTCATTAGGGGAATTTTGAGGTCTAAAATGGGCCTCCTAAGGAAATTATAAAATAATAGTGGAAATAATAAAATAAGATTAGATTGAATCATCAAATTTTAGAGGGAAAAATGAAAAATCTAGTTTTTCAACTCGTATCTTCAACTTATCTCCCTATGGGTTTACTCAAATTTTGAGTGGAAACATTCGTTGGATGCAGAATTTGATTCATCATCAAAGGAGTACCTATGTTGCACACTTTCGATGGACCCTACTACACAAAAATTGAGAAATACATGAGAAACGTGATTGCCATAACGTTTTTTTTGTATTTCTCATTTTTCGTGTAGCATAGTACATCAAAAGTATGCAACATGGGTACTCCTTGGATGAGGAATTAAATTTTGCATCCAACGAGTACTTCCACTCTAAATTTGAGTAAAACCTTAGGGAGATAAGTTTAAAATACGTGTTGAAAAAGTATTATTTATTTATTTATTTATATTTTTACTTTTTTACTCCAAAAATGGTGAATAATCTCCCATGGTTGACATCATTAGATAGAATCCTATTGGGACTTATAAATTTTATTTCTGTTGTACATTTTTCATAGGAGGCCCATTTTAGACCTCAAAATTCCCCTAATAACATAAGGGAAAAAATTCAAGTGTTAGTCATAGCCAAATCCATATCATGATGGGACCTTTAGACCCATGATAAAAAAAAATTTTGACCACTTGAAAATATTTCATAGAGTTCATAAAATCCTTAATGAGATGCACAACTAAAAATGTAGAGGGATTGAAGAAAATGAGTGAGAGAAATTGCATGTGCTTCAGTCTGGACAAAGGACAAATCACACAACTGCGAGAGATATTCACGACGTTCGACAAAAACCACGACCGAAGTTTGTGGGTATTTTGAAAGGAAGAACATATGGTAGATTTTGAATGGCTTTTTTTGGGAGGGGATCTATGTAATATTGTTCATGTGTCCTTATGTTTATGCATAACTAGTACACATGCTAGAATTTATGAGGTATGTGTTAGAAGATTATAACAATACAAAAGAAATGTTGCAAGGTGAAATATGCAACCACTGTCACCATGATTGGTGTGTGATCCATAGATGACCAATTTTAGGTTTATGTTGATAGAACTACAATGTAACAATTTGGTGATATATATACATAAATAAGGGAAATATCTATTCTATACATTGAAAAAATCCATAGAAAACTAAAATCATTTATAGAAAAGAAAAAATCATGAAAGAGAAGCGGGCCCAATACAAACACCATCTAAGGAATGAACTGGCCATTGTTGAGTTTGAGAAGCCATGTAGCTATGGAAACTAAATACATTGTACATTACATGTGACTAATTTTAAATCCTTTTATGTTCAATGCTAGGCCATTACCATTACTACCTCACTTCCTTCTCCATGAGGGCACACATTAAATAATTCTGTGATGGAGAACATGAGTGAACCAAACGTTATTTTCGTCATTTAATTCCAATCGTGGACTGAACCAGACATCACAAAATATTATAATTGCACCGCCCTACAAAAAATATCATAGGATTATGAATAAACCATTTACAATAGATAGAGTTGATGTTAATGTACATAATGGTACAACAATCATAAGCCTCACATGGAGCACTTCAATAATTTTCCTCTACTCTCCATCGTGATTCCTATCCCATGACAGGGTTTCCTCATCCATTATGGCTATTGGAGAAAATTTCCAATTGTGCTCGACCCCTTGCAGTAATCTAATTTCTAAAACTATTGCAACAACCTGATAAAAATAAAATGATCTAATCCAAGGGTTCGATGTTCTTCTTGAAGAGTATAATGGAAACTTTATCCATGGAGAAATACAGGAATCCACTAACATAATGTGTGACAAAGAACCCAAAATTCGTCCCCAAAATCCAATTGCTTAGAGTTGAAGTTGTCACTCTAGCTGTCGTATGCCATCCTTGCACAATGAAAATCATGAACCTACATCTTAGACGGCATGTCTGTTTCCTTCGCTTTTGCATTCACACTTTTTGTGACAGACTCTACAATACAAGTTTCAACATGTATAGACCACAGGTCAATCTATTTAGCCAAGGGAGACTACTTATGACCCTTGTGGCTTCCTTTTAAAGGCTCTCGATATTTATCTCAAAGGCGTCAAGTATTCCACTTCGAGCTTCCCGATCCACTCAATAATTTGCAGTGTTTCATGGCCATTAAATACATCCCTCATGACTAGGTCGGGCTTCCCGATCCCCTCAATATAGGGAAAAACTTAAATGCCATTAGATACATCCGTCACGACCAGGTCCACACCTTTTATGATAACCATATTGGATGACCTCCTGCAATTCGAACTCAAGTCCTGTGCCAAATTATTTCTTTGTTATTTCTTGACAATACTCGGTGGATCCATTAAAATCTCATCGTGCACGGGCTTTATGTGGATATTGGTGAAATACTTCATCTTTATGCGTCCCTGTGTTGTTTGTGTGTCTTCAAAGTTTCCATTTCTGGGAGCTCTATCAACAACAGCCTTGGACCCCAACATAGATAAAGCTCCTTGAGCAACCATGGAGTTCATTCTTCCCCCATCCATAGACATAGACATTCCTTTTCCGTGCGCAGTCATGCCAACCAAGTTAAGCTTGATGAAAGCTATTTAATCAGCAAGCTGATATTTTAAAGTGAAATATCCACTTATTGGGGTTGATGGTTTATTGCTTAGGCCACGAGACATCATTGAAGAGATGGAGGAAGAAGTAAAAAAATAAATGAAAATGGATCCAAAAAATATGACGTTAGAATGAAGTATTGATTGATTGAAGGAGAGGATGCCATGACTCGTATATCGTAGTCACTGAAAGCAGTGAATGTTGTGGACGCAGACGATGTTGCCATTAGGGGAATTTTGAGGTCTAAAATGGGCCTCCTAAGGAAATTGTAAAATTAAAATTAACTTTATGAGAACCAATCACATTTTAGGGGATGGCATCATCCCTAATGGTTGAGCTGGCATTGCTTGACTTAAAGGTACTTACTTGTCACATTCTCAATGGTGGATAAAAACTCATGGTTAACCATGGTAGTGCTCTAAGTACTTTTAAAGTCAAAGTAAAGTACTCACAATAAATGTCATTCCACACTTTTTGAATAAATTATATTATTGTCATTTCATATTTCTTGAAAGAAACAGTGCATATCCCTATACATTTATTATATTATATTATATTATTTTATTTTTATATAGTATATTAATTACATGTTATTATACAATTTAAATAATATAAATTTTAATTAATAGTATATAATATAATTAAGAATTTATAAATTTATATTTATATTTTATTTTAAGTTATTTAAGTACAAAGGAAAAATGCATTAATTGTCCAATGATAATGATTTTTTCTTGAAAAACTCATTCTTATTTATAGTCACATCAATACAATTTTTTTATTAATTTTATTTTGGTAAAAATTTTGAATTGAATTTAATTATGGTTACATGGATTGTGGTGCAAAAAGTGATTTGAAAATTCATAAATATTATTTTATTTGTTTAGATATTATTTTAGTATTTCCTTAGGAGGTCCATTTTAGACCTCAAAATTCCCCTAATGAACACAAAGGATTATGACATGCTGCCTCATTCTTAAATTTTTTTGGGGGGGGGCGAAAATGCTTCAAGGAATCGAACTTCTGAGCTGATGGAAGAAACCCTTTCTTTAAGATAGAAATATCTCTTCCAACTCACCTAAGAAACGAATGAATAACAGGTGTAGATAAAAATCCTAAGACTGGTGTCCCTTTTGAAGCCTTCAATTGAAAAGGAAAATTACCCTGCAAACAATGCAATTTCACTTTCCGTAGGTCAATAATGAGCATCTCGACCAATAGTGAGATGGCCTCCTGAGCAGAACAGCAGGAAGCTTCACCCCAGGTTTCGAATATCTAGGCCTTCCCAAACAGGAGAAATGTAAACACTAGAATACTAAAAAAACTATCCACGTGTTAAGTTTACATAGGTGAGAGGAGGACAAAATGTAAGATTGTTGATTCACCCGAGTGAACAATGTTTGGACTTGAAAGTCCATAGTGAAAACACCTCCAACGTAAATATAAGTTTAATCAAACACATTTAATAATGAAGATAAAATCATAACCAAATGTCTGAAGGTTGAAATCAATACAGATTACAAAGAGAAAATGTCGTGGAAGGCAAAACTATGTTAGATTAGACTTATATGATTTTATGGAAGTGAACTTGGGATAGTCTCGTGAAGATTATTACCCGTAGTTCTGTGTGATTAGTGCTTTCTTGGTACACTATTTTCTCTTAGTTAACTCATTGCATATATATATATCATTTTTTATTTTATGTATGCCAATGCTTTTATTGCATCCACTCATAGTACAACGTGTTGGGACACAGTGTTGAGTGCATAAATGTTTTTTTTGTTTACTAAAGCTTATGGTATTGTGAATTGGGTCGTTCTCCAACCCACATTCTGAATTTTGCGTTTTTCTTAGTGTTAGAATTGAACGTCAGGGATGTGTTTGTCTATGTAGGTATTTTGGATTTGGTTATGTTAATAGCTCAACTACATTCAATACTTTTTATTGTGTATGGTTATTGTGTATGGAATGTGTCTGCATATGTTCGTTATAAATGTACATAATGTATGTATGGAAATGTCATTTGCATGGCTTTTTTAGTGCTTGATATTTATTTTTGGGGAAAATTTATGTTGATGGGTATCTAATAGGTGTCTCGTGCTAATGATAGTAACCTCCTGGAATAGCTGGTTCTGGAAGGTTGGTCTTATTAGGTTTTCCCTAACAACATTAGTCAGAAAAGGTCCTGAAAGTTGTTATTAGATTCATATTAGTTATTACTTTTGTTTATGCTTAGAGTTGGAGTCTGTGTTCAATGTGTTGCATATTTACGCTGAAAATTTTAGCAGGTTGGATTTTTTATTTTTTATTTTTTATTTATTTATTTTATTTATTTGTTTATATATATATTTTTTATTTTTATTTTAGGTATATTTATGTTCTACTTATTTATCCTACAATGTTGTCTACTGCTATATATTCATTTTTTTTTGGTGCATTAGTCCAAAAACATCTACGTGTAATGTTCTATCTGCACTTTCCTGCCATGCTTTATTCTTGTTTGCAAGTTATACACTTAGTGTATATTTTAATTTTAATTGTAAGGCATATAAAACTATGCTTATCATATATCTATGTCATCCCCATTTCTTAGGAGGTCCAAAACTACAAACTGAAAAATAATTTATAGACTGGTGATTCTCATAGCCAAGAGGGCTTTTGATATTGCATTATGGTCATCATTTTTGAATTTTATGGCAACGTGATAATATTTTGGAAGTTTGCATTTGCAACGTCTGTCCATATATTGTGAATGTGGATATGAACATGCATGTGTATGTGCTTCAGTAGTGCCTAAGATATCATTAAGTCTAATAACCCAACAAGGAATCCCATACCATACACTCATATATGTTGCTTCTTTGGTATCTTTATCTTGGCTGATGGTGACATCGTTTCTCAACTATATAGAAATATTCCACGTTTAATCTTATTCATAATATTATATTTGAATGACAGGTTATATGAGTTGAATTATATTTCAATTGTTGCTTTGTTTCTTTGTTGCTATTGATTCAAATTGATGTTTTAGTTAGTTTCTCTTGCTAGTAGGAGATATGTTTGTAAGTATGAGCATCGGTCAGTCTGGAATGTTATTGAGGGTGCACAACTGTTGTTTTTAGGGCATCCACTAATGGGAATTGTGTATTCTCGATCAGTGTGGAGGAAGATTAATTCCAAATCCATGGATATGGAGGATGCACAATTAAACTAGTCAGAAGCGCTAGCATGGGTTGTTATATATCCCTACTGATATTGTGAGTGGTAGCTTAGGTGCCACTATCTCTAGTGCTAGAGGAGTCTACAGAGAAAGAGTTGTGTACTATGTTGGTCCATTTGATTATAGCATGAGTTGACCTACGAGGGTTTGCAATACACTTCAATTAGGTTATACCCCCATCTTATATCGTTCCAGTCACTATGCCTACACCATCTCATGGAGACCACAACAGGGTTAAGCATTTCAGGGTCAATAGTAGCAACAACCATAATCCTACCAAATGCATTCTTGTTACTCTAGATCCTGAGCTCATTACAAATCTACATTACCCACCTTGCAAGGATGAACCTCCCATGGAAGGAGGATCCATACCCCCTCCTAGCACTCCTCGTGCTTCTTCACCAATTGGGCCCGATTCTCCCTTTCTACCTCTTGTAACCAATCCACTTAATGTTGGTAGTGCCCCTCCAAGGGATAGCTCCCCTTGCTATAGTGGTTCTCAAAAATCAAAACTTCCAATGTTTCCACCAATATCACCCCCACCACCTACTTCCCCTTCCTATGGCAACTCTCCAATACCAAAACTCTCACATTCCCCACAATTATCACCCCCACCACCTACTTCTGAGTCTAAACCTGCTCTCCCATATCCCACCACCCCTTCACCTCCTAGTCCTTGACACAAGCATCCAATCCATATACCCCATCCTCATCATAGGCCATCACCACTTGCACCACCAGCACCAAAAATTCTTGAAACTCATATTAGCCACCCTTCATGACCACCCTACAAAAATCCTCCATCATCATCATAGCTTTCACCAACACCACCAACAAATTCTGAAACTCCTATTTTCCACCCTTCACCAACACCCTACAAAAATCCACCACCTCCCTTTGGTTCTCAGCTTCATTACCCACTTCCACCATCATCATATGTGAAGCCATCTCCTCCCCTCACGCCTCCACCTCAACCTCCTTCCACTCCCAAGATGTCACGACATCACCACCAAACTGCACAGCACATTCCTCCACC
Source organism: Pinus albicaulis (assembly GCA_034641835.2). Classification (NCBI taxonomy): domain Eukaryota; kingdom Viridiplantae; phylum Streptophyta; class Pinopsida; order Pinales; family Pinaceae; genus Pinus; species Pinus albicaulis. The sequence continues at coordinate 1,623,091,465 of CM076581.1, forward strand.
TCAACCTCCCTCCATTATTCCACTGCCATTTCCCCACCCACCTCCACCATTCTTATGTAAAAAAATCTTAATACAACCTCTCAACCTCATCTTTACAATTAACCTCTCAACTCATTCCAACTACCACAAACTCCGCACCACATCCTTCCACCTCAACCTCCCTCCACTGTTCCACTTCCATTCCACAAACCTATACCATATAATGTCATAAACATTAATATAACTACTCTATCTCATCTTTCCAATCACCAGTCGAAAGTTTCCAAATGCCACCAACTCATTTCAAATACTACTCGACAAGCCTTAATTCTCTAACACCCTCCCCATTATTAATATTTATCCACTCTCGGACACATAATACCTCATGGAAATCTCTTTCTAATGAAATTTTTTATAACATTGTGTGCATTGGCATACGTGTGGAGCAGCTGAAAAACTATTAGTAGAAAAATCTTCAGAATTTTGGTATTAGTAAGTATAATGTTAGAATTTTAAAGTAGACAATATGTTCTGAAAGTCATTATCCCTTGCAGACTGATATAATTTGATAGCTAATAAATATTGTTACTTCTATCACTAGTAACAGACTATTGGTATATGTAGTGGTGTTACTCTGATCACTCTTTGTGTTGTATATATACTTGCACTTAGACCAGGCAAAATTATTTATCTATGTTGGTATTTTGAATTTATTAAAGAAAATATGTAATAACTTAACATGAATGGATATCAATATTTAGTTTCATAATTAAAAATCTAAGTGCGAGTAATAGAAAATATTGGTTATATTTACAAAAGACAAAGGATAACATATTTTATTGTACTCCGTTACCAGGAATAAAAATCAACAGCTAATTTAAAAAAGACAAAGGATTATAGATTGTATTGTACTTTGTTATCGACATGAAATATATCCTATCAAAATAAAAATTGGCTTGAAATAATCTATTAGAGAAGCACCACTGAAAATTCACTTATCTCTTGTCATGTGAAAGGAAGCACCACTATCCAAATACCACACCGATCCCAATGCACTTGACACCATGCATGTAATCAAGGAGAAGTCAAGCTCAAATTTCAAGGCAAGGGCCTCACCAGTTCCAGCTCCAGCAACTTTCTTGTTCTTCTTCTTTTGTGGACAATTAGTAGCAAGTTTCCCATGTTTGTGAGAGTGAAAACACTTCACCTTGGACATATCCAGCTTCTTGCCTTTAGACTCGGATTTAGAATGGAATTTCTTCTCCTTCCCCTTATTTTCCTTGGCAGCCAAAGCACAATCCTCTTCATAATCATGCTTTGATGAAGAGCTATCTCTGTTGTTCCGCCTAAACTCCTCCTACACCAGATCCGACCACAGTCGTTCCCAATCCAAAAAAATTTCCCGTCCGTTGACAAATTCTTCATAACTGTTCCAACTCTTAGGAAGTCCCAAGAGAGCCAAGCTCACCAAATCATCATCACCAACAGTTATTCCCAAACTCCCAAGTTGATCCAGGTGGATATCGGTGGCCACCCATGTAGGTTTTAACCCTGTACAAAAATTATCTACAAACGAATCTTAAAACAGAAAATAAACAATAGTGAGAGCATAAAACATAAAACAGATAAACACAGAGATTTTCCCCTGGATCCCCCCTCGGGACGACCAGCTCGATTTTTCATTATATTCCTTTTAGTGTTATAACATATATATATACATGTCGAAGCATACATAAACCCCAATCTATTAACCTTGGATTAGAACATAACCGTAGTTCCCTTGACCGGATCTAAAAAATACCAGGGGCCGAAAAACCATCGTACCCCAAAACCATGTACAAACCCATGCACAAAACCATGGGTGGGTCCCACCTGTGACCCCCCCGCGTGTGACTAGTCATGGAAAGAATATAACACATACCCAACAACCCACCTATTCCATTTGGACCTACACCATCAACTCATTCGGTTCTTCACATCCATCAAATTACTATTTTTAGCAATTTTTCGGGTCCTACACTATTCCATTTGAACCCCCACCATCAGTTCTTTCCATTTTTAAGTTGTAGCACAAATTACTATTTTTAGCATTTTTTCGGGTCCTGAACTTCCGGAGCCATTTTCAAGCCCTAAACAATGCTTTTTGGGAAAACTAGAAATAACATGGGTCGCTCAAAAATTTTAGTCCTTGGATAGATCTTTCTAACGAGCTATTGAGTGCGTCAAATGGAGATTGTATGCCAAAGTTACATCCCCGGGAAGTTGAAACACCAATTTACCCAAACGGGGCCCATAGTTTTGGTGCTTCATCTCCTAAGGTTAGGTTTTTGGACGTTTCAAGTTTTACGTTGTTTCTCAACAATAAATAGGCCTTCGAGCCTCATTGTAACACAGTGGAGAGGCATGTAGCCATCACATCTCTTCTCGAGGATACACTACTAGTGCCCTTGTCCGCTCATTTCCATTATTCCTGTAAGCATGTTTCAGTCATTTATTTTGTAACACAGTTTGAAGGCCTGTAGTCGCCAAATCTCTTCTTAGAGATAAGCCTACCAACGCCCTAGATGTTTATTTACATACTGTCTGTAAACAAATTTCATTTCTGTAACACAGTTCAAAGGCCTGTAGCCTCCACATCTGTTCTCATAGATACGCTACCAGCACCCTAGCTAGTTTATTTCAGTCATTTCATTATAATAAAATGAAGCATTATTTCTGCCGCATCTATGTATCTATGGCCATTTGTGTATTCTATTGCATTCCTGCATAAATCCATATCAGTGGTATCAGAGCGGTATGCTCTTTCTCTATTTTTCTTTACCTGTCCCCAGCGCGATCAAGGTATAAGGAGTTTGGGCTTGATCTGGTTGAACCATTGCAAGATCAACCTCGCAAACCCTGATGACCCCCCATGGTGAAAGGACAGAAAGACGAGGGAGAAGGAGATCCCATTAAAATCTTGCTCAGGGAGGCCCTCGAGAAACATAGGAACGAAATGATGGATAAATTTTCCCAGATCTTTCAACAACTACCCATCGGCGGCACATCTACATCCAGCACGTCTGCCAATAGGTCTGCGACATCCTGAAAAAATATAATACCAAGTTCAGCAGAATTCCCCCCCCTATGGAGGAACTTAATGTAATGGGGATCGTTGCTTCCTAAGGAGGGAGGAATGATCCAGGTGGATATTGGTGGCCACCCACCTATTCCATTTGGACCTGCACCATCAACTCATTCAGTTCTTCACTTCCAGTAGTTTACTATTTTTAGTAGGTTTTCGGGTCCTACACTCCCGGAGCCATTTTGGGGCCTTGATGATCTAGGTGGATATTGGTGGCCACCCACCTATTGGCTTGAGGGGTCCTGACCTAGGTTCGAATTTAAGGTTTTCCAATAAACCACTATACTACCGTCCCTTTCGGAAATGACCTACTTGCATAGGCCAAGGTCTCACTTGTAGTAGTATGGGAGGGTGTTGGAATCAGGTTTCTGCACCCTGAGAGAAATAGAGTTAAAGGAGGCGACCTTGTTAAGATCTATCAGATTTGCGCAGAGGAAATCTTATCGTAGAACCTTTAACATTGTACATGCAGTGGGAAAAGTTCACAAACCACAGATAGCATAAGAAACTATTACTAATCAGATCTCAACAATACCTTTGCATCCATGTGCGCATCAATATTAATCAAACTAAATCACTGTAACATCAAGAACGTAACCAGTATATAACAGAGATGTGACCAAACATATTTATCATTCATTAGCTCCAAAATCCACTTACAGACCCAATTCCTAACCCGTGCACACAACCAGCGGGGTCCGCACACAGCGGGACTGAGGATCTTCGCATACACAACCAGCTTGAGTCCTTACCCAATTACAACCCAAAACAGATCTCAACAGTTCGTAACTAGCATTAATCAATATTAGCCTTCTTCTAGACTTGATCTACCCATCTATTTATAGCACCTTAGCTTGTGCTATCCTATGGTCTGCAAACCATGTTTTGCGGTTCCTTGGTCTACCCTTTTGACCCATTACAATCCATTGGGGGTTTGACCCACCCCAAACCCCCTTCGCTAGATCAAATATTACAAAAATACTACAAAAGTGGAAAAAATTAGGGCTAGGAACCCCTGTTCCAACAGTCCCCCAACACAATCTTGTGACTCGTCCCTAGTCATAGCACCGGTGGGATCTTCATCAGTTCCTTGAGGTAAAATGCAAAGGCTTTATGCTGCAGCAGTCTGCGTGATGTCCACCAGTTTCTGCGAGGTCAGTCCTTTCATAGCAGTGGTGACATTGTCAGGAATTTGGTTCAATTGTTTCACTGCCCATCTAAGTCCTGAGATAGCTTGAGGGTGTAATCCGAACATGGCGTGAGATGGTCACGGAGTACTTATTTCTTGCGCCGCATCCCCATAATATCTGTGCGAAGTGCATGGTTGGTCTTGAGACGGGCTAAGCACTAGGCTGGGACTAGAGTGGCCATCGTAACTTCCAGCTGCTCAAATCCGTGCTCCTTCTACGTTAACTCCTAATCGATCTCGCAGAGGAGAGGATCGTGTTGCAATTGGGACCATAATTCCATAGCCTGCTCAAGCAGAGTGACACCCTGACTGATCTGCGTTGTAATAGTGGTCATGGATTTCGTAACCAATGCGGCACGCTAAGCGCATACCTCCAGAGGGGTCATTGGCTGCAGCTTGGCCTGTAAATATGCAAGCTGAAGTTCGAACTCAGCCTTGACATCTTGTACCTCGGTTCGGGATGCCTTCAAGGCATCGACCAAACCTTCGGTCTTAACTTGGGGTTCAGTAGAAGTAGGAATGACTTCATTCATGTCCTCACAAAGCCTCTTGATCAATTGTTTGAGGGCAGTCTGCTGCACGATGGTGGCGACATGCGCGACCTGTATTTGAGCGACTTCGGTAGCCTGGGTCAGAATAGTCTTCTCGGCTGTGCTAAGGTGCTACTATATTTGAATTTCGTGGTGCTCTATTTCAGTGGTTACAATAGTCAACGATTGGTGCAGCTGCGCACCGACCAATTGGCCAACCTTAAGGTCAATGGAGGAGAAGACCTGGACTTGGGCACACAATTCAGCGGGTTCTAGGAAAAGGGCTACACCAGGGAGGGAGTAGATTCAGCTATCTACAACAGTGGCCAAGGCTATAATGGGGGCCAGTGAGCCCACAGGAGTCTGCCTTGTTTGATCTACGCTCGACCAATTCTACCTCGCTTGAGCCACACTCGATTGAAGTGTGTCTGCTTTGAGTTGGAGGGCCTATAGCTCAGCTTGTAGAACATCTACATCAGGCTTGTGTTGTTCTTCCCAAATATTCCATCGATCAATAGATGCAGTGGTGACAACATCGAAAATCAAATCAAGGTCATCCTCTGTGAGGGTAACTTCCGTGGTGGTGCCAATCTTAGTGGCCTTACATTTTTTTCTAAGCCCTTGAGGCAAATCGCGGGGCCACTTAAGGGTGTACAGGACGGGCGTATCGGCATCATCAGCATCGTTTATGTGGTGGTCTGGCGGGGAGTCTAGTTCTGGCTGCGCGGTGGTGCTTCTAGGTGTCACCTATGGCGTGGATGCTGGGGGCACGATCTCTACTGCTGGTTCGAGTGGAATGGTAGGCTTGAACACTGCCGGGGGGCCAGATTCACCTACTACATCTAGGGCATTTGGCGGACCTACGACCTTCCACTCTGGTATCCAGGTGGCGATTACCTATTCAATTTCAGTTTCAGTAGTCATGTATTAAAGATTATGCCAAGTGTGAGCCTTTCGAACCTGAATTTGCACATTGTGCATGGTTATCTGAAATTCCACTATTTTCTTATACTTTTCATAGATGGTCAGGGATAGGCGCGGTTGGGAATCAATGGCCACATAGATAGCCCCATCATAGAGTATCCAGAAGAACTTGTTTTCCTCCACCTGCTTGGGGTCCTTTGAATCCCACAGATTGGAAAAATGCACCCCTTCGCACATGTTAGCCTCTAGAGGGGGGAAGACCGCTTCTTCTGGGGTCTCCCAGGAAACTAAGATGATTAGCAGGAGTAGCCACGAGTATTATAATTCTTTTCCCTACTCCTGAGCCTCACACATATTGTCGTGAAATTCTTCCACCAGATACTGGGACCAATTGTAGTAGAATCCCTTTTCGCACTGGCCAATGATCTGAATTACGTCAGTAGGGACAGTTGCGGCCTGACATTTCCGCATCAATTTGGAGGCAAGTAGTAAAGTGCCCATGCACGTCCTCAGTTCCTAGATGGTATTAATTAGGAAACCACACTTATTGCATCCGACCCTGTACTTCTTTCGGACAGTGTCAGCGGTATGGTGCTCAAATTTCTTGCCTGTTCTATCCCTGGGGTTGGGCCAGCTCATTGGGAAGCCTGTGATGTAGTGAATGAGGGAAGCATCAATCGATATGCGGCCTTGGAGCCACAAGCAGCCATCATGGACAAGTTTCAACAATTGGCGAATGATGAGGCTGGTTATTTTATAGCGTCCAAAATGAGGAAGGCGTAGCAAGTTCAGGATGCCTACCTCAGCTAATCCCATGGCCCAAAGCATTGGCTCGAATTTGGCACACCATCTTCGATCACCTGCTCCAAGTAGAATCACGGATCTAACATAGGAAAAGCATCCAAGTTCCCTAGGTCATGTTCGTCAAACCTTATGTTAGGAATCTGTCCGAACATATCTCCATATTGGGGCACTTCTTCGAGGACCAGAGGCATCTACAGATAGGAATGGATGACATCTATGTTGGGCAGATGGGTTGCTGTTCTGCGTGGCCAAACGTACGTGGGTAACTAGGTAAGCGGGGTCGCCTGTAGGCCTTCTGCTGTGAGTTCCATCGGGTTCGGGGTTACTGCGGGTGATTGCTTCTTAGGCACCTTCTAGGGGGAACGTCGAATTTGAGGGGAAGTACGAGACTTCCCACCGGCCCATTTCATCTATTTAGCCTTTCCCTTTCTCTTATGGGGTGCTGATTTTGAGCCAATTTCTTCTGTGGCAGGGGCCATTGCTCGGACATCATCAGAACCTATCTCTTCGAAGGTTGTGTCAGGTAGAGGCGCATTTGGGTCAGTAGCAGTCATCCTTGCTTGAAAGATGAATTCAGTGTGGCTACTATCAGACAACAGAGCTTGCTCGGCCATGCGGCCAGTAAATAGAAAGAAACAATGGGATATACCAGAGAGGCCAAGGTGTGGCAAACATGAGCAACAGTTGAATCCCACAGAACAAACAATCCAAGCCTTATAGCATCCGTGTGAGAGAAAAGGTTGTTGGACCCTTAATTTCCTTCCATCATTATGAAAATGGTAAAAAGTTCTTGTAAATCACCTCATTAATTTCCAGTTACCTATGTCATTAAACGGGGAGCATGATTTTTCATGCTCCCGCTCCATTCCAATGACTAGTTTTTTCCATTGCACGCAAAACCTATTCTTATCACACACCCTTCTATGTTTTCAGTCCTGCGCATCACCGAGGCGCATCCATGCCTACGCATCCTTCCTGCGTGCAAGGTGCATGGTACAACTACTCTGGCCATATAGTCATTTGATCGGCACTGTGGAGTCCCGGTAGGGCTTTAGCTGACTTCCATTAACATTCCCTAGGACGGACTCTCCGCGTAGTGTGGCTAGTCTGACTGCTTCGCCATTGGTAATTTCCTTGCCCACATATAGACCTAACCAGTGTTGTTGGAATTTCCTTGGGTGTTTCGTGAACCGACTATCGTATAGTAGGACCAATGCTTCCTCTGAAAAGTCTTTCTGCTAGATATGGCGATCCTGCCACGCTTTCTCCCGTGCCTTCTGAACCTGTTGGTGAAAATGGGCGGTGATCCAGTCTTCTTCCAATGCTACCAGCTTCACCAAGCGTTCCTCCATAATTTCAGGACCGACCATATTTGTGAAGGTCAAGATGCGCAAGCTAGGAACAATGTATTCCATAGGCATAACAAACTTCCTTGCAGCGGGCTTAGAAGATTGGAAGGTGAACCTTTAAAGTAAAGAACTACTACACCGCGTATGGATTTCTTAGGCCCAAAGGACGGAGGGATGTGCACATCCCAATCAATTCATTGTGCATTCTGAGACTTTGGTTGAGTGCTTGCTCCAAAATTTTGTTGAATACTCTCGTTCCAGTGACTCTTAGGATGATGTAGGTGCTTTTGGCTTGTAGGTGGATCCTGGGGCTACTTTAGTTAAAGCCTTAATTACTACATTAAAGAAATGCATCCCTACATCTCTCCTTGAGGACCCTAGGGCACCCAAACCTAGTTAAGATATTCTCAAAAATGAAGTGCCCCATAGTGTCCGCCGGTACGATCCTTAACGGCTATAGCTTGACCCACCTAAGTAATGTAATCGTGGCCGTAATGATATAGAGAGCACATGTCTTATTATTGGGGGGTTAATGGGGCCTACGAATTCAATGTACCACTTATCAAATTCCTATAGGAGCCATACGACGGTTACGAGGGCATCTCGATGCGATGTGAAGGTCTTCTTGTTGGTTGGCACGTGTCACAAACTTTCTGACACATATGTATGGGTGTCGCTATGTAGTGTTGGCCACCACAACGGGTCTTATTATCTTCTCTTTGCGTTCTTTTCGACATAGTGGCCTCTTGCCACTCCTCCATAGCCTTTTCTAAAATGGCTTATCTTTCCTCATTCCGTGCAACACATGTGACACGTCAATCATCTCCCGGCTCTTACCTTTAATTAGCCCGCAATGATGGTAAAATGGTCGACGAGTGACCAATTCTCTTTTTTGTTTTGCTCAGATAGTTTTTAGAGAGCACCATCTGGTAGTTAAGAATTGAATAATATCGTAAAATTTCTCATCAACCACCTTAATAGCAAATATTTGCGCATCGGAAATCACCTTTAGTTTAAGTTGGCTCTTCACCACTCTCGATGCGGGAAAAGTGGTTTGATCAACATTTTAGTCTCCGGGATTAACAATTATCTCAAAATCACACTCTTGACCAATAGTAATATCAACAAAGTCTCCCCAACATTCATTGACGGGGTAGATTTGGCTTGGGCATTCTAGTGAACATCTTGAAGTGCCCTCCTAGTGATTAGTGTTAATTATTCTGGAGACGCCCCATAGCTAGTCCCTCGTGTTCGGTAGTAGAGTAATTATTTTTTGTGCTAGAAATTTTATACTATCAAAATGTGGGGTGATGCAATGGCACCTCCACGGTGTGTGAGGCACGCCCGGGGCAATCCTGAGCATCCACATGGACATGAAAAACCTTCACCCCGGTCGGAAATATCGGGATAGGGTGTAGAGACCATCTTTTCCTTGAGCAACTCAAAACTCTTCGACACTCCTCGTCCCGGAAAAAAATGCTTTCCTTCTTTCTTTTTCTAGCCAATCGCGCGTCGGTGCGTACCCTTGAATAAATTTCCTAGGTACCTTGGTGCCCAGGATGGAAGCACGGTGCTTCCTGGTGTGAGAATATAAATTGATTATAATTGCCACCTTGGCTGGCTCAACCATCAATCCTTGCCGCGGACACATGTCCTAATAATATCCCAAAAAAATTTACACAAAATATGCACTTCCCTTAATGTTTAGGGAGATTTGGTGCTTTTGCACGACATCCAACATCATGCATAGATTCAATATGTGCTTCTTTACCAATCCAAATATTGTCCGGAGTGTCAAAGTATGCCTCGGGAACTTGTGAATGAATTCCTTGAATATTTCCACCACTACTCGTGAGAAGATGGGGGGAATTCTTGAGCCAAAAGGGCATGTCGGTGTATTGGAAGGATCCCCATTCGAGTTGTAAAAAGTAGTTTTTATGCGATCTTCGAATTGCAATTATGATGCGATAGTAGCTCAAAAACACATTTTGGTGAGCAATCTCCTTACGACCTCCCACCTTGTCAATAATTTCATCATAGAATGGTGTTGGGAAAGGATCATGTACGCGAGGCATCATTCAACTTGCGCGGCGGAGTCTACACGGATCTTATCTCCCCTTTTGTCTTCACACTGTGATTGTCATGAGGGCTTACCATTAGATTGTTCTCACAGGTTCAATGATGCAGTGGCTATCATTTTATCTATTTATTCTGCGGAATTTCTTCTTATATTTGGGGTTTTGATAATTAAGATGCTTGTGATAGGATGCGCATTAGGTTTTAATGTGGGCGCATGACACCCGGGTCTCCTACAATACCTTTGAACTCTTGAAAATTTTGTGGAAACGGATACGATATTCGGTGAGCAGCTCCATGCTTTTTCCAATGATATCATCATCCCGGTAATCCCCAATTCTCGAAATCTTGGGTTGTTTTTCCGTTCCAATGTTGACTTACTTTAATTTGAGCTTGGTGTTGTGCGGGTGATCCTCACCGCCCAGGCGGGAAGACGATCCCCTCTAGCCTAAGGTGGGTCTAGTAACAAAGGGACAAGCTAAAGTGTAGGTTCCTAATTAATGAATTAAAGAGGACAAAGTAGATTGGCTAGCAGAGTCCAACAACTGACATTGTTGCCGTGGTGGTGGCCTCTTGATCTCTGCTCAGGCAGATTACAAATATACTGCCAGCAATGCTTGGATGCATGAAAGATGGCAAACAAGAGCATCATACAAAACAATGATCTCATTCATAATTACTAACAGGTCAAGGAGGGTTAAAGCATATTGCATCAAATAAAACACATTAACGCAAGATGAACGATAGTCATGTGTATATGTATTAATAGAAAAGAAGTTACATGACAGGGAAGCTTAGCGTCGCAACGCCTCCTTCGGTGGTTGGAGCCAGAAGTACGTCTCGATGAATCATCGAGGGAATTCGAACGGGATGAAGACACAGAAGCCTAAACCATATAATGGGAGGCCTCTTTCATTCTCATCTTCTAACAAAATATACATGAATCTCTTCAACATTCAACTATAATATGTTCGAGTTCATCTAGCTCATCAATGGAAAATGGCTATATTTATAGAGGGAGAGGAGGAGGAGGTTGGGATCCCTACAATAGTGGAAGGGAGGCACTTGTCACTTGGGAGGGTTTCCCTAAAGGTGGAAATAAGAGGCCAAGGAGGGAAGTCATGGTTATTCGGTTGAACCACTCTAGATGACTCGCCCATGAAGTTGTTATGATGGAAAATTCGCCTCTATTTTAAAAAATGTTGGGGCCCTTGTTTTGAATTTTGAATAAAGAACGAGATTTTGGGTTTCGGATGACATGGCAACCGCGACCAATCCGCAACTACCGGTGAGTAGCGAGCTACGGGGTTGCGGGGAACGAGAGATAGCTAAAGAAGTTGATGCGGAGAAGTGCGGATGAAGAGAGAATACGACAAAGGAAGGAGGAGAGCGGAACTCATAGAAAACAAGAGAGAAGTTGAAAACGGTTGAAGAAGAATGCAGAAGACTGGCAGTTGCGATGGCGGAGTGAATCATCATAGTCACACCCAATCGAAAGAAGAGAGACGGATGCAGAGCGATTCAAGAGGATCGAGCGGATGCTACATGAGAGATCTATCCCGAGCATGATATCTTTGTATTTCCTATGATTCTATTATCTATATTTCTGTCCTATGAGACGTCTGTAATAGAATTGTAAGCTCTTCCTGTGGAAGCGACGTAACTATGGATCCGGCTAAAAGTTATCAATATACTTACATGTTGTTGTCTTATTATATGAGTTGCATGCATGCATGATGTCTATGATGTCTTAAAATTTTATTTTCTTAATATCTATTCGATCTTCTGATTGTTCTTGCGAATATGATGATATTTATGCAACCCATTCTATATTAATCACGAATCACGGATCCATCCTCCGCTATCGATCTATTCCCATTCTGCATGTGGTCGTGGCACGCCTCGGGTGAGACTCTCTGCTCTTCGGAGTAGGGTGAAAATGGCCGGCGTGGTTCTAGACTACGATTCCCTTGTTGACCCCAATTTACGAACACAAGGATGCCTGTGAGACTTTGTTTCTTTGCCAACAAATGGTTCCGTTCTGCGAGACCCCCTGCAGGGGGGCTGAATCAGCATTATCGAGGGTATTTGAAGGAGAAATACGGAGATGGTGGGATAACCATACGGACCATTTTATTGCTCGGCAAGCGGAGCTAACGAATCAAAAGGAGAGGGTGCTCGAGGGATCATCCTTTTCTTAGATTCCACCGGTGATGCCTCGGTCTCCCAGGGAAAGAATTGCCCTAGCGACCTCTATAATTGGTTGCGGAGGTTGAAGACCAAGGCACCTAGGGATAACTTGCGGATGATCCGACGAGCAGGCACCTGAAGATACGGTGGCCTGCATCATTTGGATGCGAGTTGACCGCGCGGTGGATTTTTGGGTAGAGACCACTTTGGACAGATATGTTATTGGTTTTCAACGGTACTGCCAATCCTTCTGCAAGGCTGAAGCTGTCTTCCGATGCGGGCTTGGAGGGAGGCTGCACTTAAAAAGGAGATTCCATTTTGGATTAAGGCCTAATGGTGGACAAAGAAGTGGGCGGGCAAAAATGAGCATGGAAAGACGTAAGCCTCCGAGTGTTGGGGGAAGGGCTAAAGGGACGGATACTACATGAAGTGTGGAAACGAAGGTGAGAATGGATGCAGACGAGGAGGTTGAGGGCGACATGCACATCGAAAGACGCAGAGATCAGCGATGGGTGGCGAGAGATAGGGTGATGCGGGAGTTGAAACGATGGGGGAACAATGGGAAGAATCAGAGGAGGTGCCTCGAGAGGATAGGGAAATATGGACACTGGTGGAGGTACGGAGAGGGAAGGGACCACTTTGTGGGAGTGCGGCGGTGCATGGGAGCCCGACTAGGAGAAAGACAAAGACGATCGCGATGAAGAAAAGATACGATTATTTGACCGAAAAGAAGGTTCGATGGCGAATAGTGGTGATGTATGGAGTTATTTCAGAAATGGACAACATTCATATCTCTCGGTGTTCTACTTCCTAAGGTTGCACGACGAGATCCCTACCTTCCCTTAGTGCTGCCATCAACCTTTCGTAATATTTTCGTTGAAAGTTACAAGGGTGGGTTGATTGCACAACGAGTTCATTATCGGCGGCGACACTCGTTAATAGTAGCGCTACTAGTAGTATTAGATTCTGTATGGTATGGTCATATAACCCAGGACCCAAAGGGTTTATTCTAGTCACACCTTCACAAGTAAATATGGGCGGGTCATTCACTACAAGTCATCCCGAAATTTTACGGTGGGGAACGTGATGATGTGGGGCAACACTAGTATCTGCGACGAAGCCATATGGAGGGCTAGGATGTGAATATGGAGGAGAATAAATAAGTTTAAACTACTGCTCGGAAGAAAGGGCTGCGATGGTTTATAGGTAGACCCAGAGACCACCCAAATCCGACAATCGCGAATGTCCAGCGGGATTTTGTCAGGGGTAAAGCTTCCCAAACAAACCGGTGGGGTGCATCGAGGGAGCTCTGGGAGATTAGCGAAGAGGAGGGACGCGGCGGGCTGATGCCGCGGTTTCGGGGAGCCGCGATCGGGAAACTCAACTACCCGATCGACCCAAACCATCAGAGGGACTAGTTCATCAGGCTGCGCTCGCGGCACGAACCCCCCTCACTTTCGAAAAAGAGATAGACAATTTGGGGCGCTCTGCGTGGGAGCTGTGAAGATAGAGGGAAATGGCAGACTGCCCTCGAAGTGTCGGGAGGCCGCGCGAGATCCTTCCTTATTGGGATTGCAACATTAGATTGCCGATCGACTAAAAAACTTAAGGAGATGCAGCCTATGAACCGACCCGGGCCGAATGTTTGGTTGCACTCTTTGGTGAAGGAGCACGTGGGCGGGTATACCAGGTTTAATGGCCGGAGTGTGGGAGCCCTCGGTCGCGCTCTGAGGGGGGGTCCACCTAGTGGGAGTGGCGGCGCGCCGATGGGTCCGCGGGGGTCTATCAACCACAACACCCTTGCGCGAGGTTCGAGACCTCAACCAAACCGGTACCACAAATATTGCGAAATTTTACGGATGATGGGTCATCAACCTCGGACATGTCCAATATTGCGAAGTATTCCAATGTCCCAAGTCATATGCGCGAGTTTTTGCGCTATAGGGTTGCAACAGATAGTGCGAGGAGCTCTCGCGCGCGGAGATGCGGGTCGGACAGGCACTCCTGCGAGGTGAACGAAAATTCGAGCGAAGGGCGGATGTGCGGAGAGGCCCGCCGGGGGGATGGTGCGGCGAAATGCTACAAGCTGACGACCGCAGGGGTCATGTGACCCGAGAATTCCCCTTTCCCCGACGTCCATGGTGTTCCCGAGTGCCGCGTGAACACCCATGCGACAAAGGACTACCACGAACTTATCCAAAAAAAGAAGTGGGAGGAACGTGCACGGCGGAAGGGGGCACGAATACATGGTAAAATGCGAACCTCGGGGAACACCGACTCCGGCCATGCGAGAATGTAGCTATTGTGATGTGAGGCGGAAAGAAGACGGGGGAGAATGCTTGCAAAAAGGAGCCGGTACGTGGGGTTCGACGACCTCCCTAAGAAAGCAAATGATCGAGCCGAATGCATAGAAGAAGTAGCAAGAGCGTGGAGACATTTTCCCGGTGAAAAGGGGGAGCCAAGGCCTTAGTGCCGAAGTGACCGACGAATGCCGAGAGACGAGGAGAGGCTGCGGGGCTTGCCGGTTGAGGAATGGCTCCCGGTTATTCCTCAATATTGTTGGCAAATGCTTCGATGCGAAACATCTCAATCATACTGTGGGGAACGTACTACGAGGGAACACGAGTGGGGAACCCTTGTCACCCCGGTCGTACGGCGGGTCGAAGAACAAGCGAAGAACGGGGAAAAGGTTCCAACTCAATACGAGTTGAGAGTTCATATCAGCGACACCATTCTCGACTTGGGATCTAATGTCAATATCCTGCCTCGGAAGGAAGACGTGGGAGGCTCTTGGGGAGCCACGGCCGACTTTTCAAAGCCAATCTAGCTTGGGATGGCGAACCGATCTTGCATTGTGCCAATCGGCAGAGCTCAAGGTGTCGAGGTCGACATTGCGAGGGGGTAAAGACTTACACGGACTTGCTGAGGACTAGTGATGTTATGGGAGATAAGGATCCTTACACCTGTGCACTACTAGGAATTGACTAGGATTTTGAGAATTACACCATCATCGACCTCAAGAAAAGTGACCGTTTTGGTGGAAAGTTTGAGTCACTTAGCCTCTCGACCGTATCAAGGCACAAGGGTATGCATAAACTATGGATAGCCGGGAAGATGCTCGGATGTTGGAAAACATTTATCGGATAGTATAAGGGGCAGGACTATCGTCGTCCAGCAACGACCGGCCTCGAGTGAGTTGGCCGGTGTCCGGAGCTCGGAGCTGGGATCGGAACTAGCACAGGAAAGGCGGCGACGAGGTGGGTATGAGGCAAGCACGTGAAGATGTGCCAACATTTCGAGTCGGTTGGATTGGCGAGATCGAAGAGTACCCTGCAATCGACATGCAAGCCATAAATACCTTCATTACAAAGGTAGAAGACACGATACCAGAAGGAAGCAAGATACCACTTTTGGACATAGCACTATAGTCCACTTCAGCTAGGTGGTGGAAAAATTACCGCAACACCCTGTTGCGGTGGAGTTGTGTGGTGGAGGCTTTGAGGGCACGGTTCAAAGAAGATGAAGGCCCTCGGGCGGCCCCGAGCCTTGGGGACTGTGCTGAGGGACCACCGAAAACTGTGAGGCAATGGCAAAGTATGGGGTACCCAAGAGGCGTAGGTACATTGGTTCGTCCATCTTAGATACCATCACAACACAAGTACTTAGAAGAAGAGAGAAAAGAGGGACCACCTCCTAGCGAGGGGAAGTTGCAAACAAATTTATTCGGTGCTTTTCGTTCGAGAAGGGAAGACGGAAGTTGGTGTCCCGAGGCATTACGGACCATCAAGGGGGTGTTGTTTCTCCACAATTTGAGGCCCAACGGGAGAACCCAGCACTTGCTAAATTCGAGAGGGCGAGTGAGGGTGGCACCCCGACGGGTCAGCAGCCGGCCAAACGATGATGAGTTTGGAGGACCTAAGGCACCTATATTTTTGAAGAGAAGGAAGGTGAGTGGAACATCAACAGACGCCCGAAAGCGTCCATCTACTGCTGCCCGAAGACAACGAAGCTGGCTGTCCTTGAGGAGGGACAAGCCCAAGCGCGGCTCGGTTAGGGACTACGAGACAGAGGCAGCAGAAAATTTTCAGCCTCCTCCCGGGAATATGAAGATCTATTCCTTCATCGGTTGCATACTTAAGGGCATCAAGGGGGACCTGGGAGAAATGTGCATAGTGCTTAAACCGGACGCCGGACCCGTGAAGCATTGGCCTTATCGGTTGAACCATAGATCGAAAGAAAAAGCGTCCAGTACCGGGAGATCGATAAAATGCGACGAGCGGTCTAATCTTCCCCATGGAAGAAGCAGAATGGGTGAGTCCCATCGTCATTCGAGAATAAGAAGGACAAGTCGAGAAATCCACATACGTGTTGACTACGAAGTACGAACAACGCTTGCATCCGTGACCCATTTCCCACTCCATTCGGTGATGATGGCTGGACCATGTTGCGGGGGAATAGGGCTGCTCCTTCAACGATGGATTTTGGGCTACCATCGAGGGTGCGCTGCGAAGGAAAAAACGAAGACGACGTTCACCACCAAAGTGGGGTTCTTTGCATACCACGTAATGCCATTTGGGTTGAAATGCCCCGGTTGTGTTTTCCCGGATCGTCATCGCTTCTTTACGGGAGTACATTCATAAGTTCTTGGAGGTCTATATGTAAGGACGATTGAACATGTAGTTTGTATAAATACCACCACTTTCCTCCGCATCATGTTTGATCGGTTTGCCGATAATTGCGATTTTGCTGAACTTGAAGAAAATGCCGCCCACGGTTGCTTTCGAAGAGCGCTATTAAGACATGTGGTGTGCAAGCAAGTGCTGCGTCGACCTCGCCAAGGTAGTTGTGATCGTCCACATGGAAGCCCCGAAATGGTGGCTTCGGTTACGGAGCACGCACTCGAGCATGGGTTATTACGGACGATTCTCGCCCGAAGTCGCAAGATCAACGATCCTTTGGAAAAGCTGCTACGGAAGTCGAAGCGTTCCAATGGATGGAGGAAGTGTCGAGATGGCCCTTGACACTTTGAAGGAGAAGGCACAGCAACGTTGCCATTACGGTTCACAGTTGGGATAAGTAGTTCCATGTGCATATCGATGCTTCCATTATTGCACTTGGGGGTTGTCTTGGCTCAACTAGGGGGAGACGACGATTGACCACGGTCTACTTCGCCCGGTACCAAACTATCTAACGAGAAGCGAAGTGCACACTACGAGAGAGAGGCCCTTGTGATGGTGTACTCACTCAGAAGGTTGCTTTTTATCTTCTGGGAGGTAAGTTCAAATTCTTTACGGATCATGACGTTAAAGTACTTGAGTCGATAAGCCCGTTTTGGAGACGGATACGTCGATAGCTTCTACTCTTCTAATAATTCACCTTCAAAGTGATCGTCGAGCCGGCCGGAGTTGAACGTCGGGCCCAATCATTTATCGGAGTTGGAAATAGGGGAAGGAAACGATGACTCTCTCGATGATCGGTGCAGAGATCTTGATCTTTTCCAGAAGTCGAAGCCATACCGGATTATTTGGCCGACATCGCAACTTATTTGACTACGGGCGGTTCCTCGGCACACACCGCTCCAGAAATGACACTTGGTTGTTGGCAGCTGCGAATCCCAGGCGATTTTGGGACATTTTTATAAATTGGGCCTCGATGAGGTTCGAGCGCGGTCTTATGTAACCGAACGCAGGCGCGATGTGGGAGTGCCTCTTGACATTGCGGGCAGCCATGTGAGGCGAAACCCACTTGCTCCAAGCTAGACTACGGTGGCCGACGGTCCATGCGTGTAAGACATTTGTTAAGAAATGTGATATACGTCGGCGAACGAGTGAGCCCTCTCCACTAGGGAACGAGCTCATACACCCGGTGCATGTGTTGCGGTCGTTTGAGAAGTGGGTTGTCGACTTCATAGGTCCTATAGCCCCAATAGCGAGGAATTCCAAGGCCCGATACATCATTACCGCCATTACCTGCCGGTGGGCTAAGGCCATAGCGTCTGAGCCCTGTCTGACAATCGCGGCTGGGTCGTGTGACATCATCGGCGGGTTTGGGCGCCTGACAACGATGATCCAGGTATGCACTTCATTAATAGAGAAATGGTAGATACGATCACCCAGACACCTTCGTGATTCAACATCCATGAGCCCATATACTGCCGTAGGCCAATGGCAACATTGAAGCATTCAAAAAAATCCTCGAAAAGGGGTTTGACAAAGATACGCAATGCCAAGCGGGATGATTGGGACGAGCGATTACTTGTTGTTCTATGGGCTTATCGAACAACGGTAAAGCTCTTG
Organism: Pinus albicaulis; assembly: GCA_034641835.2. Classification (NCBI taxonomy): domain Eukaryota; kingdom Viridiplantae; phylum Streptophyta; class Pinopsida; order Pinales; family Pinaceae; genus Pinus; species Pinus albicaulis. The sequence goes on from CM076581.1 coordinate 1,623,109,926, forward strand.
ACCAATCAAACAATGTTCTAGCTGGTGTGTCATTTTGTGAAGTTGTGACTCCCATGTGCGTTTTACCATACCGAGTCTTTTAATCACCACATCATGAGTTCTCGGAAGAGAATCGCTACAGAACACCTACACGAATTGCAAGAGCTGGATGAGGTCCGATTCCACTAATAGGTTCACGGAGAAGGTTCAAAAGGATGAGAGAAAAGCGTGGCATGACCGCCACATCAGAAAAACAATTCTGAGGTTGGAGGAAGGGTTCTCTGCGTTATGAGGTTTAGAGAGTTTCGGAAAAGCTGGAATGCACTAGTTGGGACCTTACTTCGTCGTCGAGATTAGGGATTCCGAGCCGTTCGGTTGGCCCAGGCGGATGATACCGGGGGATAATTTTAATAACCCCCCTAAATTTATATATATAATAAATAGGCGAATCCCCATGATACATAGGAAAAATGGAAAGCGATTTTATTAATAGTATAATATGTATATATAATTTTTTGGTGAATCTCTCACAAGATTATATTATCTGTAAAATCACATGGCGAATCACAGTACAAATGGCGAATCACTACTACAAAATGGTGAATCGTTGTCTAGTGGAGTTCGGGGTGTTGGTTCCCGATGAAGATATGGTAATTGAACCTTGAGGTAGAAGGAAAAGAACCACCAAGACCAAGCATGGTACATGGTGACTCGTGAAACAAGTAGTTCTCGTGTAGTTTGGAAAACGCATTCTTCTAGTTACGCTAAGGTAGTGTTGTTTTTTCTCATGCTACTACTAGCAAGTATTGAGGTTGGAGAGGAGTTTGAGAAGCATGGAAGGTAGCGGTGGTGGAGAATTACAAAAGAGTACCCCATGATGGGCTCCATTTTTCCCTTTGGTGTTGTGCTGCCAAGACCTTAAGTCCATTGAACCAACAATTAGCCGTTCGACCAAAAATCAACTTGGCGAGTTGATTAGGTACGAGTCTTTCAAACTAATCTTCAAAACTATGCTTTGCACTATCATATTTGTCACGCTAAATGCTACACAACATTGTGCATTTGCACCTAACTCTCAATAATTATTTTCCAAGAAAAATCTATAATAAGAAAAATATTTTACTATATTCTAAAAGGTGAAGATGTCAAAATCATGCCACAAAGTGAAAGGAAATAAAATATCTTTCCTCAAACCACCAAATATATAAAGAAAACAATAATGATTATAATAATAAAACTAGATCTATCGATCTATGCATGATATGAGAACCATAAGCATTCAAGAGACTAATTTCAAACTCAACAAAATCCTCTAAACAAGCAACAAACAAACCACTAAAATTTTCAAAGATATCAAGACTAGACATTAACACAATTTCATGTACTTGAATAAGCCCATTGTTGCTTAGTGTTAGACTTCTTAAATTAGTCCTTTATCATTTAATACTAGGACACTATCTATGTGAAAAGAAATAGGTCCCAACTTCATCAAATCCGACTTCATTTCCAATCAAAGATCAAAACTAGCTTTGTTTCCAATACAAATATAAAATCACACATTTTCCAAATATCAATAATTATTTTCCAAGAAAATATAAAACTCGAAACTCAACAAAATTCCCCAAACACAAGAAACATATATACCATTAAAATTTTCCAAGATGTCAAAGCTAGACATCAAGGTAGTTTCATGTACTTGAATGAGACCATTGATGCTTTGCATTAGTCTTGTTAAATTAGTTATTTATCATTTAATACTAGTCAAACACTATCTATGTGAAAAGAAATAGGTCCCAAAATCATCAAATCTAGCTTCATTTCCTGTCACAAATAAGAAACAAACAATGTAAGGATTAAATATGAAACATCAATCTTAAAATAACACACATGAAAGAAATGTAGTTGCAATGTTACAATGAAAAATACAAAATATAGAACCCATTTTTACCTGAATTTGACATGTAGTAATCTTGCATGATCAACGGAACATGTATACCAAAATAAGATTCCTAGGGTATTTCAATTTCCCAGTTCTCATCTTGGTCATCATTTTCTACATTGTGAACATGATCTTCTCCAGATGTAATGTCATTATGAGCCTCCAAAACATTATGTTCTGTATCAAGTTCATTAGATAAATTTGTTATATTGTTTTCTCCCCTTCTATCACAATTTGATCGCCAAAGCGCTAGTGCTCTTTCATATGGAAAATTGTCAACGTCATACTTTGTTACATATAATCTTAAACATGTATCCACATGTTTCTCAAGCTTGTTCCTCAACTTTGACTTCAAAAATGATAGTGCACTAAACATTCTCTCATCCTCCACTGATCCCAAAATCATGGTTTGACACAAATCTGCTAATTTAAAATATTCTAATATGTTTTCTTGCAGGTATTGGCTAGCACTTAAAGTATTCCATAGTCTTGTTATAGCACCGTTTTCATTAGGATTCTCCAAAAAAGGATATTTCTTTCACATTGTTTCAGCAAAGCGTCCACCTTGTTGATACAATTTTGATGAATCTAAAATACCTTCAATCTGTTCTCCATGTATCGAGACTTTCTTGCAAAAGTGGTCTACTAAAAATTTTAATCTCTTTTGAAAATCGGCTTTTAAATTTCTTGAACATTGAAAATTGTTCCAATATTGAGGGTATACCACACACATGGCCTCCAACAATTCATCTCGAGGAAATCGTTCTCTTATCTCTGATGATAGTGATCTTGCAATTTCTATCAAATTTTGTCTCACTGAGATCACAATATTATCAAATTGGTCTCTTCACATGGGGCAATCTTTCGTGATTCATCCCGTCTTACTAATATAATGAAAGGGGACCATATACCCACGCACTGTGATACATAGTATCCCTTTTTCATCAAACGTCAAAAAAATTTCAGTATTTTCTATATTGATGATCTTAGTCCAACTTGTAAACTCTGGACCAGTAAAAGAGTCCGGCATCATATACAAATTATCCAATGCAAGGTATGCTGACTTTCTCGCATTTGTGTATTCGGCAATATACATTGTGCGATTCTGAGACATTTTCACGAGGACATTCATTTCATGTAGCATAGGAAGAATTCCAGCCAATGTCAATAATGTTTCTATATCAGTTAGTCGAAAAAGAAGATCTTGAGCTTTGTCTACATTGTAGAGATTTTCATACATCAACCCTACCAAAGATTTGAACTCACTAAATAGTCTTTGAGCTGGTCCATTTAATGAGATCCATCTTGTATCAACATCTTTCAGTAGTTTTTTCCATCCGTAACACCATCTGCAAATTGTTGAAACTCTAAATATCGTTTGGGACTACGAGAAAAGTATGCATGAGTCTCACGTACAAGATCTTCAACTTTTGAAACTAATGGAAACTTGCTTACTATTTTAAATGCAAGATTCATCCTATTAGCCATACAATGAATATTAATCATATATGGTGAAGCTGATAGTTGTAGTCTAACACAAAGACCATTCCTTTGTCCTTGAATTACCGAAGCTCCATCTGCTCCAACACATACCAACTTTTTTGCAATCATTAAATGATCCATACCACTTTCCTTCAAAGTATTCAGAACAAGTTCATAAATATTTTCAGCTGTAGAAGTCTCTCTCATCTTTTTAATCCCAAGTAGATAGGAATGCCTAATATGGTCATTAACCATATAAATGCTCATGCAAATCCATGAAGTATTATCAATAGCTGTAACCTCATCCAAAGACAATTCCAAAAACCTAGCATTTGCAATCTCCTGTTTCAAATCATCAATTTCTACTTGAGCTAGATATCTTGCCCATTCCCAACCACTAGTTACGGACCAATGAGAAGATGGAAAGTTTGGCACGTGAAGAAAAGATAGAAATTTCATTTGATCTGGATAATCTGTCATAGGACGACCTTTACATAAGATGTGAAATACAGTGCTCAATTGTATCGTCTTGGATAACAAACTTCTTTCCATTGTCTTTTCAAATTGAGATATGATGGTTCCTCCACTTGCCTCAAGTTTCTTCTTATTTATTAAATATTTTTTGTATTCTTCCACACATTGGCTATGTCGGCATTCCTCCAAAGATTTCCATCCGACAATAGATTTCTCTTTACCATTTACAATTTTCTTTTCATAAACCTTTCCTGCATGCTTTTGTACTATATCTAGCTTCATCTGAAATTTCACTACCTTGCAACTTTTCCAACTACACGCAAGACATTTAACTTCTCGTAAATCCTCATTTGTAGAAGGTATTTCTTCAATAAATGGAAAACTTGATAGCCAATCATCTTGGAATTTTCTCCCTATGGTCCACTGGCCTTTTTTCCTTTTCCGTGAATGGTTTGTGTCACCTTCCAAGGAAATATCTTTAACATTTTCATCATTAATTTCTATTGAAACTACATTTATCTCACCCTGATCACTTGAGGAACCTATTATTTCATCCATCATATGGATATCAGATGCATTTTCACAAGAGTTAACATCTCTCTCAGTAACAGATTGTTCAAAGGAGCTTGAAGCATGAAGAGAATGTGTATTCTTGGATTGAGACTTTTTAAAGTATGATAATACATCAATTTGCCTTGATAGTTTCTTCTCAGGATTAGATTTTGACATCTCACTGAATATTCCAGAAGTAAAATTTCAAATCGATCTAGAAACCTGCATCAATAGTTTCCAAGAGTTGAGAATTACTAGATTTGTAAGTAGCTTTCAAAGTAAAATAAGTGTAATGTTCACAAAAACCATTATGCAATTTTTTATTAAAATGTTGTGCCAAGGCCCAAGCCCAAAAGCCAAAATAAATCATTATACACAAAACAATAACATCATGAGTCATCATCTATAAAACAAAGAACATCATTCAAATATGAAATATAAAAAAATCTCCACTTTAATCACCTAATCACATATTGAAAGCTTTAAACAAAACAAAAAAATATTACAATAACTTTAATCATCCTTTCCAAAACACCTCTCCCTTAAGTTGTAAAGAATTTCTTATAAGAAGTTGAAACATATCCTCTATCATTTTCTATGATAAAAGTGAGGAAGGAAACTAGTCAGTTACTAGTGATTCTTTTACTTATCAATGGAAAGAAATCCCTTAAGACATTGTCCTCCTGTTGACCATAGTTTCCTTTCCATAGTGAAACACGTCCAGTATGGCCATGAAATAACCTAAAAAGACTAAAAATTTTTCCATGATTTGTAAACACACAAGTGCCATGTAAAGTTTCAGGCCCAAAAAAGCACATTTGGGATCCTATAAAGCAAAATTAGTTATTGTATCAAGCATTTAAAACTCCTAATTAGCACTTAGTGTTTGTTATTTAACCAATTTCCATTGAAATAACAATCATGGGATGTTACCAAAGATTTAACCAATAGATAAATGCACACCACAAATCATACATTCACTGGAACTTCCCCTCCCATGAATGACCATCAAAGGGAAAGGGGAAAAAAAGAAGAAAAGAAGTCAACAAATCACCACAGTCAGCCAATGACTCTTAGTGTCAAATAATTGGAAACTACAAATCAATTGAAAATTTAACCCATGCATCCATGGGTTGACAAAAAGATTTTATAGCAGCCACAAGCTAATCATTCTATGAGTCTACCCAAATTTGACACAAACTCCTAAAACTTGCTGATTAGAAATTCCCCAAGAAATTTCACTTGGTTCATGAGAGAATGAAAGACAAGTGCAAATAAACTTCCATGAAAGATGAGTGAAAATATCCTTCCATGAATGGATATCACTCTCCAAAATCATTTTGGGCATATTCCAATATGTAGGAACCAGGGAAACATGGTGCATAACAGCAGTCTATTGTGCTTGAATTTAAACTGCATCAAGGGAACATTTGCACTCTTCACACATTGAACATTGAAGACAATTAATTAATGCCTGACATGACCATAGCAACAAAAGCATCAAGTAGAGGCTATAACAAGATTATGTGAAAGTGAGAAAGAACACCCATCATGAAGCATCAAGTAATATCATCCACAACATCAACATCACTGTTGGGCAGATTTTGATCGCCTTCACCTACTAGAAGTAACTTCTAGTGGTAAAGGTGGTTTTAAAGCTAATCTATGTGAACGACGGGGGGTAGGATTATGTTCTTCCACGATTGTTGATTAATTTTAACCAAAAATAAATAAACAAAAAGAGGGTAATGCTAGGCAAAAGGGTTTACCAGTAAACTGTGAACTGCAGAATACCTCCTGGAAAGCCAAGAAGTACGGGCAGGAAATCTCCCCGAATGCTGTGTTCGGTGTATCACAATTTAAAGGCGGCCGACTCGGTTCACTATGGATGGATAGCACCTAAAATTTGTCCTCCCAAATATACCCGAAGGTACGTGGAGGCCCAAGTCCGTATTAGCGCTGTCGAATGCGAAACCGCACAGTGAGAGCACCACCCATATACTTATCGTATTGTGAATCTGCCTCGAGGGACGTGCTACGATATACTTACGTACGTGGGGTGAGATATCACACTCGGAATGTATCGCAGACAAGTTAACGACAACTACTATGTTTTACGACGCCAGAACACGTCTCTAGCCTAGACCTTCTAAATGTTACCGTTATGGTTCCAATGCGTTTTTAGATAAATTGAGATTAATTTTATGTTGATCTTGCTTAAAAATTTGCCTTTCAATGGGACCGCGATGATGTATGTAGAAATTCCTAAATGCAAACTAAGAATGATAAGCAAACTTTCACTTTTAGTTTTTCAATGAAAGACCTAGCTACAAAGGGAAGAGAGCAAATAATTTTGTGAGCAAACAAATCAATGAACAAAAGAAAACATTGAGCACAAAACTAAATGCAGATTTCCTAATGTTCCTTTTTTGCAAAAAAAACACAATCCTACATGCAAATGCAAGTTTTTCTTTTCAGTTCCTTTAATGTAATGAATGCAGAAAAGAAACTAAGTGCATCAAACAAATTCTTTTTAATTTTCGAGAAATGAAGAATATGAACAAAAATTGTATAACTGCCATCATTGCCAGAGTATACATGCTATTTACAAAATGTCAAGGAACTAGATTAAGAAGAGATATCTCAAAGATCGAATTAAAAAGGAAAATAAAACAATCATCATGATACAAGAAACAAAAATATCAAGTGAAAGAGTTAAGGAAATAGCATCTTCGTGTTGGAGGAGATGTGAATATGTAGCCTTAGATGTTAGATGAAGTGTTTGGGGTTTGGTAATTCTCTAAAACCCTTAGGAAATATCCTTCCATGAATGGATATCACTCTCCATTCACTACTGAGAGTAGCAGAAAATACTACGATGTTGGATTTCATCACCAACTAGTGTTTTTAGTCCGGGAATCTACTATTTTTGTGTGGTTTTATCTCTTAGATTTTATAGGCGTGTGATCATTTGATTGTTTCTTTAGTGACCTTAGGATTTTTTATTGAAATTTTCTTTGATTGTGTGTGTTAATAATTTTTAATCATGGCTGAATTATCAATACAATTGCATAGGACTCAGGGGAAACCCCCTGAGTATACACCAAGCCAATTAGAAAGACATAAAACTCTGATACCACATACTATCAGTAGAACTGGATCAACATAACAAGGAGAATCATCCGTAATTACTCATCCTGATTTTGAAGTAAATCAACCGCAATTAGCAGAACATACTCCACAACAAATTTCAATTCTGAATTAAATGGAGTGGGGTCTCACATTAGGTACCTAAGGCTCCTATAGTCCAGTCAATGGCCATGGTTCAATGTTTCAAACAAATCTTAAAACTTGCATGGATGCCATGTGAAGAGTATGAAGGGACAGTTCCTCAGATGCCTTTCGTTCTTAAGACCTCAAATTTATTTTGGATTGTAGTTATACACATAAAAATCCTGTTACAAAAAACATAAACTCTCATAGACCAATGGTCCCATTGCCTATAGATCTTTGCTAGGGAAGAAATGATGCAAATACTAGTATAGATTCTCTGTAACTCTAGATCTATTAAGCAACAAAAGGGATAAATATCAAATAACTTCTCAAGCTTAAAAAAATATAGGGTCAAGTGGATCTATGCTAGTTTATATATATTTGTAACATTAAACATCGAATATGAAATACTTTCCATGTTATTTTATCAGTGTCCATGTCTATTACAATGATGTCTCTGCCACCCAATATTTAATGCACCTCACTTTCTGTCGGTGCAACTAGAGATCTAAAATGTAGTTAGTTATATTATTGTTTAATACTTTCAAGATAGAATTAAGTGTTTATTCCCTATATGCTTTGCATGACAAATGAATTCCTTTTAATGTTTTTCCAATTTAGTCTTTTAATAGTGAAATCCAGTACCACATAAAATAGCATGAAAGAGGAGGACAGAATTTTGCTGGCTAGCTTAAGTGTTGTATCCGCTGACCCAGATGACATTGAGCACCAGCTACTTGCCAAGGTATCCCTTCTTGTGAAATTAGCTTAATAAGCTTACAAGATGATCTTATATCTTGTAATTGATATGTACTTAGTCTTCTAGAGTGTAACACATGCATTTTATTTTTTTGTTAAATTTAGCTCATTTTCCTGTATTGCTTCCCACTTTTCATTGTACTTATTGGTATGATAGGATGAGAACAGAGCTCATGAAAACATCAGTCAACCTGCACAAGTAAGCGATGGTGAAAAAACTTATGAAAGAGAAGAAGGTGATCAAGAAAGTTTGCTTACAAAGGTCCAAATTCATGCTCAATTAAGGGTAGTGGAGGCTGAAATAGCTGCAGTTTCAGCTGGCCTTGAAATATTTCAAAGCATTGCAAGCAAAGATTCAGAGAGTTTAGAAGGTGAAAAGTATGAAAATGATCAAGACTTAAGTGAACACAAGCCTTTTGTAGTGGATGGAGGAGTGCTTCAACGAGCATTGGCTACTGAAAGGCTTAGAAACCTTAAGCAGAAAAGAGGACATCTTAAGGAACAACTGAAAGCTTTTGAGAGAGATGGAAAGACACGGGAACTTGAGGAACAAAAGGTGCTTCTGAATTCAGTGAAGAATAAAGAAGAAACAGTGATCAATAGAACTGGACGTCTGTTAAATAAGCCAACAAGAGGGAAAAGGAATAATTTTTCATTGCAGGAGGATGATGAGTTTGATGCGGCAACGTCAGGGCTCATTGAGACTGTAATTTACATTGCCCTTTAGTCCTGTATTAGTATTAGATGTCTTAAATGCAATACAAATACTTTTGAACTTTATTTTAAAAGAGTAAAATTCAGGGGCAGTAAGCAAAGTTCTATGTTTTCTGTGTTATATCATGCATCTTGAAGATAGTTTTGTACTATAGATAACATAATTTTGAATCTTTGAATGAGACACCTGGCGATTATTTGCTTTGGCAAGAACGTGATAAGATTATCCGTAAAGGAGTGTTGACACCTTTTCACCAAGTCAAAGGTTTTGAACGCCGTGTTCAAAGGTCTCACCCAGCAGAGGATGATGGGGACAAGTTTTCTTTAAATTCTGTCTCAAAAGCTTCCAGATCATTGTCTGCACTTTCAATAGCTTGACATTCAACAAAGTTTCTTGATGCAGCATATTTACCTAAATTGAATCCTCCCACGCATGAATTTCGAAGGCTTAGAAGGCCTATCAATATTCAGAATCCAACGAGGTTGAGAAACTTCCAAAGGATCAAACAAACCATTTAAGAAAGCAAAGAAGACGACCTGTACCTGATCAATACTGGAGGAAAGCTGCATCAAGCGATGATGAGCCATGGAATGATTCTAATCACCATGAAAGCTATGGCAAGCAGATCATAATTCTTTTGTTTATTTCAAAGCATGTAGGAAATCATCTAGATGATACTATGGTATTTTGAAACTTGATACTTATATCAAACTGAGTTCATAATCACATTCTTATAATGTTATAGGTGTGCTTATGTGGCAAACATATAGATCCATGCCTTCTGTCATGTTTACATATTCAAATCTACATTACTGGATCTGGGTACCAGGCCCTTGGATCTGTCCAGATCCTGATACTGATACAACTTGGATATAGTATGAATCCAGCTGGAATATGCATTCATATTGGAAATTTGTTGGATACATATGGGCTATATTCTAGATAAATCCTTAATCGAATCTCACACAGTATCCAGTGGAAGAAAAGAAGGAAACAAACCAATAACAATAACTTAACCAAAAAAATGCTATCTTGATTGTTTACATTGATATATTCTAATTAAGTTTTAATATATATATATATATATATATATAGATATAGATATAGATATATATATATATATATATATATATATATGTATGTATGTATGTATTTTTTGTAGATATTTTCAGCTGTATATATTTATAAATACATATTATAAATAGATTACACAAGTATCTTTACGATAAGTATCAATATAAAAATAAATGTATTTAATTGCACATGGTGTGTGTTGTGTGTGTGGATGTCTTGGTATTTTTTTTCCAAGGAAAAAAATGTAGATTTGTATTCAAGAAGAAAGTTACCTTATGAAGGTTCTCAGAGCACTGATATCAAATAAAAGATGATAAACAATCCAGCAGAAAGAAAGACAAGTTCATCACAATTGTATCCTCAAGAGCATAGTCACCCTAACTCATCACAACCATTGGTGCATTCTGTTCATGTACTTGAAGATCCACGAATAGAATTGTGGATGGATCAATTTGTTGGGACATTTTGAAAACACATGACCAGATGTTCTTGCTGTAAAATCAGATTGACACAGTTTTGGGTAGATGCTTGTAGCTCATTTTGACTTAGTTTTTTGATCTATTGTTGTATAGTGTTAATGTCCTCCAGGGAAAAATCAGTATCATCTCCTTTGGATGCCATGGAAATTAATAAAAACTTAGAAAGCTCATATGAACATTGTACTAATAGTGCATGTCCTTATGCTGCTTGTTGGATCTACCGTGTTTCTCCACCCCTACCGAGCAAGCTTCCCACATGCCAAAATGGTGGCTAACATTTGGCTCCAAGTGTCCTTGGAACCACATGAGAACCCTTGAAAGTTGAATCCCATCGAAATGAAAGTTGTGCAAGAAACCAGTGAGCCAATGCAACCATGTAATGATTGTCGGCACAATGAAACTGTCTGTGTTTGATCATGATAAAATAGGGACACATCGAAGCTTGAATGGTCATGTGTTTTAATCTTTGCCGTAAGTGTATTAAACCACTTGTGTTCACTTGTTTTTTCTTTTATGAAAACAGTTCATAAGAACAAATTGCATTCACATGCTGTCATATTCTCTAGATCAACCTTCTCTTCATATTGCCTGAATTTACCATATTTATATGCAGTCCAAAACTTCATTTCTCCATTCTTATCATCATCAAAAGTGAATTTGTTCTCAAAAAAATTGAAAATGAAACAATTGATATTTTATTCTTGAAACTTGTTTTTGAACATTTTCTTGATTCCATAGGCACAACCAAAGTCTTGATGAGCCCACCCGATTGTACAGAAGACATCAAAATTTTGAAATATATTTTGCTGAAAGTTTCAGAAATACTTACCAACACATCAAAATTTTGAAATATCTTTTGCTGAAAATTTCAGAAATACTTACCAACGTCATATTGAAACAGAGATCTGGTCCATCGAAACTGTAGTGATCCATGGCTTCAACTTTTGTTAACCTTGGGAGAGAAATGGGAATTTCAATCCCCCGAATTTTAATTCCATTATACACCATGTCATGTTCAAAACTTCAACTTTGGAGAGGTCTGACAATTTTTTTCACAAGTGAAAGATCATACCCTGTCTTGTTCAAATCCCATATTTGAACTGTCCTTATTCAACACTTTGATATGCAAGTAAGATTAAGCCCACCTTCATACTCTCTAGAGAAAATACCATTATTTTCCTGAAAACAATCATATACTAGATGTTGAAAATGGTTCAAATCTTTGATGGGCATTTTAACAATACAATCCTCATCATTAAAAAATTGTAAATTCATAAGTGCTCTATTTTTTGGCAGTATTCATCCTCATCATATCAAGGGTCATCATCATCATTTGGAACAAAAATTTGAAAAAACCTGAGATTTTCTTTGGGATAAGTTCTGCCATCTTCATCGACACTGGCTTATCAAATTATATTCTTCTTATGAGAAGTGAATTTCCCTCCTTGATTATCTGCTCTTTTGCCGTCATCACATCCACCATATCCCGTAACAAACCTGAGATAGGGTCAAAGTCAGACTTCCCTCTTGGTGGTCATCATCAAATACTGGTGGCCCTTCAAAGCACAATGTATATATGATATGATCTGCCTCTATTTTGTCCCAAATATAAGGTCTGATCCAGATCTATGAGAAATTATTACGAGTCTCAAGGCTAGTGTTCGAGATGATCACATGTTGTTACCTTAACACCAACAAATCGATCAACTTCGAATTTTTATGTTTAATTACAAGTCCCCTTTTTAACTACCAAGTTTCTTGGTTGGTTGGAAGATAATAGAGGAACATTATAATCTGTAAAGTTAATGGTTTTACTGTTTTGGTAGAAGACATCTTGCAAAAAAAGAATGATAGGAATAAATAGCAGGAAGGTTCAGATTTAGCAGACTATGATTGCAAAGTTGAAGGTTGTGAGGAAGATATGGATGATGTTGGCAGTATTGAGGAAGACACTGTAACTCTTGCAGGAGGATTCAAAATTCCTGCTAAAATATTTGACAATAACTTTGATTATCATAAAACAAGAGTAAAGTGGCTATGGGAGTTAGATAGATAGAGGGCAGGAGGAATAATAGGAGATGAAATGGGTCTTGCAAAAACTATTCAGGTGATAGCCTTTTTGGCAGCTCTGCACTTCAATGGTATGTATAAACCCAGCATAATTGTATGCCCAGTAACTCTCTTATGCCAATGGAGACGAGAAGTCCTAAAGTGGTACCCACACTTCCATGTTGCAATATTGCACGATTCTGTTCCAGTATCTTCCTGGAAGACAAATAAAGCAAAACAAAAAAAAGGTGATGATGAAGATGAACCCTTATTACTCAGTGACAAGGAGGAAGTCTAGCCTGTTAAAGGTCCAAACAAGTGCGATATTTTAATTAGCCGTATAATAGAATCTTGGTATGGGTTGCTCATCACTAATTATGAACATCTTCGTCTTCTAAGGGAAAAATTACTGGACATGTGTTATTCATTAATTACATTATCAACAAACCTGAAGCAAAATTGGAATAGATTTAGGTTCAAAGACTATTGGAGACATGTGCTTAGAGGTTTGACCTCGGCATCCTACAATCTTTAACAGCAAATAAAAGAGAGGGAGATTTCACATAGGTAACCTCGAAAGAACATGATGAAAATTTTGTTCAAGGAAGATAATGAGATAAAAATATCAACGAATATGATAACATTGGTACTACATAATAATCGTTACTCATTAACCTAAACAAGATAAAAAAAGGATAATTTACTCAATTTAGCATGCATCAATACTATCCACACTAAAAGAGAACTATCCACATCAATACTATCTCTAATCCAACTAGAGATTATGCTCTTCTGTACAAATATGCCCAACAAATTTTGGTTTCCTAGATGTCACAGGAGTTTTTTCTTTGTAGCTATAAGAGGTCTGCGCACATTATGGCTATTTCTTGTTAGCTTCAGTTTACAGTAGTAAGTTTTGTGTCTTGTGACTTTGAGGATTTGACACCTCAGCTCTGTCATTTACATGGGTATACCTGTTCTCTTCTCACTTGGAGTTGAGATCCCCTTGTTGTGCAGGGTTTTTTTCATTCACAATGCAATGCCCCAATCTCTAATCAAGAAAGACAAGTTTATCACAATTGTATCCTCAAGAGCATAGTCACCCTAACTCATCACAACCATTGGTGCATTATGTTCATGTACTTGAAGATCCACGAATAGAATTGTGGATGGATCGATTTGTTGGGGAATTTTGAAAACACATGACCAGATGTTCTTGCTGTAAAAGCAGATTGACACAGTTTTGGGTAGATTCTTGTAGCTCATTTTGACTTAGTTTTTTGATCTATTGTTGTATAGTGTTAATGTCCTCCAGGGAAAAATCAGTATCATCTCCTTTGGATACCATGGCAATTAATAAAAACTTAGAAAGCTCATATGAACATTGTACTAACAGTGCATGTCCTTATGCTACTTGTTGGATCTACCATGTTTCTCCACCCCTACCGAGCAAGCTTCCCACATGCCAAAATGGTGGCTAACATTTGGCTCCAAGTGTCCTTGGAACCACATGAGAACCCTTGAAAGTTGAATCCCATCGAAATGAAAGTTGTGCAAGAAACCAGTGAGCCAATGCAACCATGTAATGATTGTCGGCATAATGAAATTGTCTGTGTTCGATCATGATAAAATAGGGACACATCGAAGCTTGAATGGTCATGTGTTTTAATCTTTGTCATAAGTCTATTAAACCAATTGTGTTCACTTGTTTTTCCTTTTATGAAAACAGTTCATAAGAAAAAATTGCATTCACATGCTGTCATATTCTCTATATCAACCTTCTCTTCATATTGTCTGAATTTACCATATTCATATGCAGTCCAAAACTTCATTTCTCCATTCTTATCATCATCAAAAGAGATTTTGTTCTCAAAAAAATTGAAACTGAAACAATTGATATTTTATTTTTGAAACTTGTTTTTGAACATTTTCTTGATTCCATAGGCACAACCAAAGTCTTGATGAGCCCACCTGATTGTACAGAAGACATGAAAATTTTGAAATATATTTTGCTGAAAGTTTCAGAAATACTTACCAACACATCAAAATTTTGAAATATATTTTGCTGAAAATTTCAGAAATACTTACCAACATCATCTTGAAACAGAGATCTTGAAATCGAGAAAGGGAAGGAAGGTGCACACCGTTGAACAAACTGGCGAAAAGCGTGGTGCCTCTGTGTTATTAGTCGGTGTTGGAGTCTGAAAGCGAGCTTGTACATGCACTTGAGGCCGAGCACATAGGTTGTGGTGAGTGTTATCTCCCACAACACCATCTCTTTCGAAGTGTATCTCGATTCTTTGCTATATACGATCTATGGGAGGCCCTAACGGACCAGAGAGGGTCAGCCTCGCTCAGCCAGGAAGAAGATCGGTGTGCACAAAGCCCAGCCACCTCTCCGAACCAGTGAAAAAATGGGGCAAATCACTCTAACCCCTCCCTCTGATCCTGTAAATCCAGGCGAATGCCATGGAAATCTGGAAAATCGGGGGCGAATTTCATGTTTCTAGTTTTGTGCGCCCTTTTTTTGGTGGGCTAATATTTAATAATTAATTATTTTTAAAATATTTATTGGGATAACTTTATTAAACTATAAAAAATGGGTTTTATATAAAAAATTCGCCCTGATAAAATTTAAAATCCCTTAAAATTCGCCTTTGGGCTAAAATTCGCCCCTAAAATTTTCCATGATCCCAAAGAAATAGCTACAAATTTATCATTAATGTCCAGGCCAAACTGATGCAAATTTGTGTCCTTGAGATGCCAAAGCTCCAACTGAGTCCAGCCATTACAATGAGTGAGAAAATAAATCATATAGACCTCAAAACCACTCTTCCTAGCCTCAGGGAGTCGAATCCATGAGATAGGGATCAATTTCACCTACTCCCAAATAAGAATTTGAAGACTAGGAAACTCAACAATTTGCCTCTAAAAGAGAGGAAACTGATTCATTTGAACTCTAGAGGACTTATCTGATGTATCTACCCTTGATAAAAATAAAAACATGAGATTTACATTTATCTTGACCTTTTACATCAATGATTTCCCATTTCCCAAGATAAAAAGTCAAAAATTCAAAATATGTTGAAGATGGTGAAAATTACAATTTCCTGGAAAAAGCATAGCACCATGACAAAAAAAATATCCTCTCTTGCAAGCCACTTTTGGAGG